>JAKWIX010000324.1:37141945-37741945 GCA_027704785.1 Solanum chmielewskii | reverse complement strand
TGTGTTGAAGGAAAAGAGGGATGTTTTGGGTGTGGTCAATCTGATCACAGGTTGAGGGATTGTCCTTTTATACAACGTCAAGAAGGTGGTAATGGTACAGCTCAGCCTACAACTTCAGCACCACCAGCAAGTCGCCCAATTCACCATGGTAATTCATCTGGTATAGGTGGCGGTCAGCGCCAGAGCAGGTTGTATGCTCTTCAATCTCGCCATGATCAGGAAGGTTCTCCTGATGTAGTCATTGGTACATTATGTGTGTTTGACCTTAATGTTTATGCATTGTTAGATTTAGGGGATACGATTTCTTTTGTAACTCCTTGCATAGCAGTCCAATTAAATGTCAGTCGAGAAACTCTCTCAGAACCTTTCTCAATCTCTACTCCAGTCGGTGACCCAGTTATAGCTAAATGGTTATACAGAAATTGGCTTGTCACAGTCTCTCAAAATGTCACCTTAGCAGATCTAGTAGAATTAGAAATGGTAGACTTCTATGTCATTCTAGGCATGGATTGGTTACACTCAAAACTACTCTAGATACTGGACATTTCACTATCATACCTTTACTTAAGTCATTATGTCCTCTAGATCATTTAAGAGACATTCTACACTTCAGGACATTTACATAATGGCCTTGGAGAAGACCTAGGGCACTCACACACTAATATCTTCAAAGCCTAGACGTGCAATGTCTAAATAGCATCGCATTGCACTACCTAAAATTCATAGTAATTATCCAACACTAGCATGTATCCCACATATATAGATTGGGAAATAACTGACATAGACCATACTAGCTATGTCCATTACCCAAACTTCATAGTACTTATCCAACACTAGCTATGCATGGAATCCGATGTCATAAGCCTACTCCGATGGAGGGTGTTTAAATTGCCAATGGTAGAACTAGGATACATCTCATGTAGTCACATGCTTAAAGAATATCGAGGGTTTCTTTGTTCTCTAATGTTATCTTATTTTAGAAAACTCCCCAAACATACTCACTTGGTTCTAGTCTTTGTTCTCATAGAATAATTAAAATAAAGGAGTGTATGAAAAGTTTTCATATCTAGTTCATAACTAAATCACATTACACCTTACAAATAGGTCCCCTAGGGTTGCCCTACAATGGCTAAGTGGATAGCTCAATGACTTTCCTAAGGATGATTTCATGTCGTTCAGCCAATCAAGATTAAGTCCACCATTCACCCAAGAAGGATACCATTACGGTTTTCAACATCAAGGATATCATAACATCCATTCTAGAAGGTCCCATATAAATGACCTTTTTTACTATAGCCAAGATCATATTCCATTCATACATACACTTTATGAAAGAGGGTATTCTAACCTACTAACTCAACGATTCATATTCATGTTCTTCATATATACAGTAAGGGACTTAAGTCTATCTAAACAAGACACACATCATTATAATTATAACACATGTACAATATAATTCATGTATCATATAGGGTCAACTAAGTGTTTTGCAAGTCACCCTACAAACTGCTACATAATCATCAATATAAGCCATCACAAGTCTCATATAAGTCATCAAGAAGCATCATACTCCATTATCAAGAATACACATAAGAACTTCACTATAGCCTACTAAAGACACCTACCATCAATTAAGAGAAATTATTGTTTGACTTCACATATACATACAAGCCATGAAGACCTTCATATTACTCATATAATCACGTTATAACATGATAATATCATAATACATAAAGTTATGTTGATGAGGCCACATTGTTTCACAATTTATAAAATAGTGCCGACGAGGCTACATAATATACAAATATAGCACATATGCACCGCCCCATAAGTGGACCATACCAATCATCATCATAGTTTAACACTTATACAATAAAATATAGAGAGACTTAGGGAAGAATACAACCAATCGAATCTCACAACTTCAAACCATAGACAAATCACCCAACACAATACTCAAATGCCTTTACCCATGACCATGATCACCAATTCAATTCAATAATCTCAATAGACAATGAATTAAAAGCAATTCATTATAAGTTCATCAATTTAGGACAGCCTACATATTATTTTAACATAATTCTTCCATAATTTAATACCCCAAATCAAACTACACAAGACTTCAATAGTATGGAGACATGATCACTTCTCCCATAAAATAGTCATAAATAGGATTGCATGGTTTGTATTGGTTCATAGATTTGTTAGGTTAAAATCACCAAATTAACATCAATTAAATAATAATACAATGATTCAAAATGTTTTATGCAAGAACACATGGCTACATTACAAGTTAGAAGTTCATCTTTTGAGAATGCTTTGGAAAACAATTTTGACATTGGATCCTTTAAGAAATGAGAAGCAAGGATGAAAAACATAATTTTATTGATGATAGACTATAAAAATTGAGTAAAATTGATGGATAATGCAGCCTGCAAGCTCCAATCTCCATTAAAGCTTCAATTGGTGTTCTAGGGAGTTCATTAGAGGTCTTGGGGTTTTGGTTTTGAATACTAACTTGAATAGGGGTTCTAAACTTATAAAATTACTTAAAATACCTAAGTTACCTTAATAAACTGTCCAAATAATTTTAGGAATACTAGGTGAAAACCCCAAAATGCCCTTGGGCCAGCCGAGACACCTGCAGGAAATTGCAGGTGTTAAAAGACGGTTTCAACTAACGGGGCATCGATCCAACGATGAGTCGTACTGGCAAGTAATCGTTTGGGTAAGATCATTTAAAATGGGAGCTTAATCTCCCTACAATAAGTGTCCATCGACGATAACACCTATGGGGTGTCGACTAGACTACTAGGCATCGATTGCCCTTCGTAGGTGGGACAGTTTTGGAAAGTCTTGGTTCTTGAATTAGGTCCCTCTCAAGGACCCTTTGGTTGATCCTTGGTGGCGGTTTTTCTTGAAGTATATAAATTTTTATATATGTAAATTATGATTATTTCCTTGAGGGCATAATATGTGAAGTAAAGTGATAATGAAGATGTTCATGTTGATATGTTTTAGGAAGTTGGAATTGTATACGTTGGAAAGATTAATCTAAATGAAGTATGTGAATATGTGAAGCATGATAAGTGTGTGAATATTTATGAATGAAGGTATGATTATGTTTAGGAGTTCATGTTATGAAAATTGTGATTATGTTAGTGCTTACATGTACTCACATACACACCCTTTGAATGAATGAATAAAGTTAATGTAGATGAATGGGGGATTGTAGGGTGGAAACTCTTCGTGAGTAAAAATGAAGTGTCTAGACCATTCCCTACTATTCCGAAAGAACTTTAATGAATTAAAAAAGGATATTTAGGGGTGAACACTTTTCATGAGTTGAGATGAAGTGTTCAGTAGCAAACTCACTATTCCAAAGAGCTTTCTATGAAAGGTTGGAGGTTGAATACCCTTCGTGAGTTGAGATGTTGTATTCAAAAGTAACCTATAGGTCTAAGTACCCCCCATCAGTTGTGATGTTGTACTAAACGACTCTCTCTTAACCTATAATTAATGAATGTTTAAGACTCTGTGGGGAGATATGCTTAGCACCAAGAGAATTTGAAGAAGGGGTGGGTACACTTCGTGAGTAAAGATATTTTATCTAATGTACCTCTTGAGATGAGTACTCCTTGTTTGTAGAGAATTAGTTCCTTAGAAGAGATCTCCTTATCCCTTAAGTATGTGCCCACGTAGGAGTAGATATTGGAAAATTCATGTGAAGGATCAGGAATGACACTACGTTAGGCAAGTAGGGATCCCTCATTAGGTTGGAATTAATACTGGATTCCATGTCTAGTTCTCATGGTCAATGTCAGTAAAAGCTAGCCTCCCACAAATGAATGTAATAAAATATGTCTTCTAAACGGTGTACTACAAAGGGTAGGGGTGGTATGTGAAGCTATCTATCCATTGCAAAAGTAGGCATTTGGAGGGAGTCTTGGTGTGTCCTTATGTGAAAATGAATGAAGGGGTCATTATGTGAGGTAAATGAAGCTGTGTGATATTATGTCTAATGAAAGTGATGCATGTTAATTCTATGTCAAAGATTTATGAAGTGTGATGATTTATGTGTAAGATTTATGAAGATTATGTAAATGATAAACGTTACTTGCCTTGTCTAAGGGAACCCTCAAGGAGTACTAAGGTAGAAGTAGTAGTACGGGATGCTATTTCCACATTGCACTAATTGTAAATTGGGTTTGTCTTGCAGGTTAGTTCTTATGTGAAGTTCCTAAATGCAAATATGTTCCTCTAGTGTCCTTAGTATTGAATGTTGACTTTGCAAGTGATTTGAAGCATTCTTATCTTTGATAGTCTTAAGAATCACTTAGGTGTGTACTAAAGAGATTGTATGGGCAGTTTCTTCATGTCTTAGCTTAGTGAGACTTAGGATAACTTTAAATAGGGAAACTTTATAAGAAATGGGTTTACTATAATGTGCCATCTTATGTTGAAATTATTGAAGTTTTACTTTATGTGTTAAATGATGATTTATTTGATATTTTGTGACTATATTGATGAAGGTTTTACTTAAATAGAATGAAAGCTTTATTTCAACAAAGATGTTCTCTTTTATATGTGTTTTTGCCTAATGACATGCTTAGTAAAATGTTTGCACTACCCCATACTTTTATATACTCAATAAGTATAAGTTGAAGGCAAGTGAAGGTTCCTAGAAGGCAAAGCTTGTGAAGTTGACTCTATCAAGACTTGGTATGCCCTCATATATTCGAGCACATAGTCTATGTTTTCTTTAGTTTTAAGATTTGTATAAGAATTATTATGAATGTTTTTCAATGTAAAGGGTCGTGACCGTATGATATTTAAGATGTGTCAATACGTTGGCTTGTAAATATGAGACTTATTTGTTAGTATTTTATATAAGATGTTTCTTATTTATATTATTGTGACATGTTTTGTTTTAGTAGAACTTAAATATCTTATATCATGAATGATATTTTAGAGTCTTGAACAAGACGTCAAAGGGTCAAGTACACCGTGTGATGACTTTAAAGCGGTCCTTTATTCAAGGCTATACTTGCGGGTGGTTACACTTACTAGCTAAAGATATTATACAACGATCTACCTCACGCTGCTAGCACATCCTCAACTCGACCAAAGGTATAAGCCCTGAACCGCCTAATGGATCCACTAGTCTACTCTTAAAAGGTTTCATCTAAAAAGTATGGACGTTTTCTACTAGTGGTGGCTACATCATTTATGGGAGCTATGAGTTGTCTAAACTCTCTCCCATTTCAGTGCTTAATAATACTTCCAAAATATGTTGGCTCTTACAATTAAAAAATATAGTGATTCTTTGATTTTGAGATTAGTTCTCAGAATACTTAGCTCAAGGGTATCTTTTGAATTATAGTTTCCCTGTTTGCTTCTTTTAGAAGGCTAAAGTTCTGTTCTAAAAACTTTTACTAAGGCTCTTTGGAAATCAAAGTTTCCTTATTAGTTAAATGCTAAAACATTTAAACCCTCTTTGCGAATAATTAGTCCCCATATACTTTTGAAGAAAAGAACTTCATTTTACACTTTAATTTCTTGAATTTGAATCATAAAACATAGTGATAATGTTTAAGTAATTAAGACTCTTGAAAACCTTTACGGACTTTAATTTAACTTACTTCTTACCTTTAGACTTGACTTCTTAACTTCTTTGACTTTGACCTTAACTTTCCTTGAATTGAATTATTGATTAAAGGTTATGATTTGACTTCTTCAATGATTTCTAGGTGTTTAGAAATCATTTGAAGTAATTAGAATCATTGAAGATGTTAATGTACCTTTGAATGATTTAAAAGGACTAATCTACGAATAGTGGACGAAAAACATCGAGTTGGGCATACTAGTGGTGCATTGTGCCACCCATAGTTTGTTGATGGTTTGTTGTGGCAAACTGTTGGCACACTACGCCAGGCCCCTTCTTGACTGAGGCCAATTTCTGGCGCACTGCATGCACGATGTGCCTGGCTTGCCCAATGGTGTCTAACGAATTTCTCAACTCGTTTTCGAATCTCAAAATTCTTAAATCTCCATAGTTCTATCCCCAAACCCTTAGGATCATCAATACTATCAATACCCAAAAAATCTAGATCAAAAACAACATTTAAAACTACTAATATACATCAACGGGTACTGAATAAACTCAACCAAAAGAGATTCGACAACATTTATCACGAACTCACTTCAAATCATATTATCAACTCCAAAACTACACAACTGAAGTAAGATTTATGTGTGGATGAATTAATACAACACGAAAAATGTCACATACCTCAATAGGGATCATCCCCAACAAATTCCACTAGAACTTGTTGGCGATCTTGGCTTAATCGAGATCTTTCTCCCTTCTTCTTCTACTTTTTCTCTTTTCTCTCAATCCCTAAGCGTGATAATACTTTTTGCTTTTCTCCCAAGCCCTCATCCGATATTGAAATCGTACAAACTCGGCGCCATTGGAAAGATCTTTCCAAGGGCTTTCTTACCATATAAATATCTGAGTCTAACTCATCTTGAGCTAGATGTTATGGCCATTAAAAAATGACCAAAACTCACTTTTCAAACTTAGAAAATTTCTAGATTTTTCCCTTTATTTTCAAAAGTAATTTTTTTGTCTTCTTAGTTTATTCCTAGATATAGATGTTACAAAACCTTAATTTCAATTAGCCACCACAATACTTTTATTTGGTATGTTGATGACCTTCATGAGCTTGAAGTTGTCACTAGAATGACATTCTTACATAAATTACTGTTTGTTAAGGATGTAAATGACGATAGGTTGAAATTTACATTCTAGTAAGATTAGAAAATTTCTTTTTTTCGAGGATATTTACTTCAGTTAAAATCATTCATGTAAATTTTTATAAATTCTAAACAATTATTTGTTTAATTTTCAATATATGTGAATAATTCAACATCTGTGTTTGGCATTAGTCTTTATATGATAAAGTCAATAAAAGTTTTTTATTCTAGAGTTTTATAAAAAAGACTTCAGAATTATTGATTGTTGTATGTTTAGTCAATTCATAGATCTGGCTTGTTAAATGTTGATAAATCATTCAATTACTGTCGAATTAAATTCTATGATTGTTGCCATTGGTCGGCTACATTAAAAGTGTGTGCTCTATTGCTTTTCTAGGATTGTGTTTAAATCTAGATATATATACTGCAGTTTCAGCAAGAGTGAACCGAGGATGGGTGGTGCGACACGATACCTAGTATTTTGCATGATTTTGTAATGTTTTGACGATGCATTGACCAGATTTTTTCATATAGTGTATATCTTGTTTTTATTCATGAACATGAATTTCTTGTCAAAGAATCGAATTGACTATTTCAATGTTTGTATCCAATTTGTTTCAGGAGTAAGAGGGTGATTCTCAACAGCAAATAGATTTATTCTTCGGTATTTTATGAAACCTAACATCTTTTGCCTGTACATTATTATTCAGTATGATATATATGGTTTAGTGTAAAGCTAGTATAGATTTAGTAGTATAATAATTACTAATAACAAATGGGTTCTTAATTAACTACACTATATAAGATTAGACAATTCAAATTTCCAACACCTTTTATTATTATCTTTAAATTTTCATTTTTCTTCTTATCAATTTTCCGTTTTCTTCAATATTTTTGATTCACTTTACAATATCAATTGCATGAAGAGCATCACCGTGTAAACCCTTTTAATCTCCCATTCAAAACATAACATATATCTTCATCTTTATTTGGAATGAGTTTTTTTATGTTTATATGAAATCATGTTCTTGGCATCTTCGTAGGATGACCCATAATTAACAACCGATCCAATAAAATGTTTGAAACTAGAATTGGAAAAGTTAACCATGTTGTCTACAGTAGTCATCATCAAAGAAGTGAGACAAGACACCAACATAGATCCTACTTCATTAGTAATCCCCTTTTAATGATTTTTAATTCATTTTACTTTGAAATTGATATGTTGGTCTTTGGGTCTCTAGTCTTATTAAGGGATTCAACAATAACTTTGTTTCTCTTAGTTTTCCTTCTTCATCACAAGGAATCACAAAAAATATATAATAAACTTTCGACGATCCTCTTGATAATCCCTTGTGAGGAAGAGAGAGAATAGAGAGGTAATGGTAAAGTTCAATCGTTCATTAATATGGGAGACACCAAGATAATCATATTCTCCCAAATTTAAATGCATGAAAATCTAAAAGTAGTTCACCATTCTATATTTGTGTCTCATCTCACTTTTTGCTAATTCTCCTTTGTCCAAATTTAAATGGATCAGTTGGTTATGATTTATTCTATAAACATGCAAAGAAGTTGATTCCTTAAACATATTATTTACTCATTGCAACATGAGAGGAAAAAATTTATTATATTTAAGAATTGGAGAAAAAAGGTATAGACATTATTCTTCGTGCTAATAATATTTGAAATAGAATTGAATATACTAAAGAAGATCAAGAAATGGACAAGGATAAAAAGGAACATTTAAAGATACAAATGAAGTATTCAAGAAAAATTATTCTCAAATTGAAATGAAGAAATTGTTCATATTAAACAAGATGAGAATTGAACAGTAGATGATGAGCAAAAACATAGAGCAGACCATGGGATTATACAAATTGAGATTGAAAAAGTCGCTAATAAAATAAAAGATAGAATAGTTTACTCGGATATTCAATTTCCATAAGAAGGAAGCTTTTCTAGGATTGTATCAACACTTGGATTATTACTTCTCTTATGAAATAAAAAGAGAGAATTCAAACAGGAAATGATGATAATACATTCTAGTACTTAAGTATCTCTACAAAGATGATTAATGTTTTGGGAGCTACCAAAGTATTTTATGACTTTGAAACCATATACCATTTAATTAAATGTGAAGTTTAACTTGAGAAAAATGTTTTGGGTGATTAATCAAGATTCCGATGGAAAAGTGCCAATTTGTGTGAAGCTTTTCGACAAAGGTAATTTTAATGGTGTATATCTACATAAATATCATGTAGCATCCCTATATTTCAACATCAAACATTTCAGTCTTATGGAGAATAAGAGAACATTATATTTGTCGCTTTGATGATGGAAAAAGTGTTTTGATGCTAACAAAGTAGACTATTATTCATTATACATCATCAATAAAAATAGGATAATTGTTGGGAAATAGGAGAAAACATGAGTAGTTTTAATGATTTATAAGGTGAAAAAATCTATGAATTATCTGAACACGTGAGCACCTGAACCTACATCATAAGAAGATGAAGTGCGGCACATAAGTAGGTACTTGAATGGTACAGAGCATGAAAGATAGAGCAAAGCTGAAATAACTTGTAACTGAACAAGCAATAACTCAAGTATATAATATAAAAATGATATAGATACTGAATACTGAGCTAGCTAAATTCAAAGAAATTTTTTTTAACATGCTTAAACTGAATAAAATAGTGCAAATATAGTCAATGCAATAAAATCTAACTGATACGTTGGAGCTACCAATAATCGATAATAAAGCCACATGAGCTAAATGTGGAGTCTGATGTATACTCCCCATCGTGAGGACTCAATATACCTTGCCAGAGGTATAGAGGCATGACTGGCATGATCATTTAATGATGCCCTCAAAGGGTATCTAAACACTACATGGCTCGTAGTTTTCAGACTACATGGGTGACTGATCGTAGTCCAAATTTATATTATTGTACTCCCAATTGATTAAGTGACTGACACAATGTAACTAATTAATACAATCCATTGGATTTCTAAAAACAGACATGCCAACTAAGAATGCAACATTATTAAATTGATATATTCACATAGTCAAAAATGAGGCATGTACATGTGAAATATTGATACATCTGATCTAGCATGTGTACTTAAAGAACTAATGAAGTACATAGCTAGGATTAATGTAAGAAACCAAGTAACAACATGATAATCTAATTTGAAACATTAAATTAACTTATCCATGATGATCTACTAAGTTTGTAGAAGTCCTACGTCTTGTTATAATAAGGGAATAAAGAATCTAAATGAATTGAAGGGACCTAATGAGCGAAAAAAACTAATTAGTGAAATCCCAAATACCTAGTGACGAATTCCACGGTGAAATCTTTCGATTTTGGTGATAGAACTGATGGAATCTTCCTGCATTCTGGAACTAGGATTCTTAATCTCTTTTATCCTCTTATACTAAAATTTATTATGTTTTGAAGAATGATTTGACTTAGGTAAGTTATATTTATTTTTCTAGGCTAAAACTAACAAAGATAAGGTAGTTTAACGTCAAAATGATGTAGTATAGGGGCACATCAAAATAAAAAAAGACCAAAAGATCCTTGACATAAAAGTTGTGGGGGGTCACAAATAGACTATACTGATGGACTTCTGATTGACTTATTTTCCATGCTGGTGAATCGTGAGTCGAGACTAGTAGGCTGGACAAGGGATTTTGACCTACGGACTAGGACCATGGGTCGTGGTTTGACTTACGGTCTGTGAGTCCTGCCATGGGTCAATACTTAGCCATATTCAGGGGATGGTTCAATGAGGGGCACAACACGATCCGTGGATCGCCCTACGGTTCATAGGTGGCTACCATATGTTGCACCTTCAATCCGTGGAAATATGTAATTTAGTGTTCTATCATATGTTGTGTTACACATACATTTTACAATTACTCCTAAATCCCAATTCCCTCCAACTTCTTCCCCAAAATTTCATTCTCAAGGAAATGAAGAAGAGCCTATGTTTTGACTTTATGGTCTCCAATACTTTTGGGATTTTATCTCAAGGAATGTTAGTATACACATATATATTCCTTTTTTCCACTGATCCCAAGAATTGATAATCTACAAGTGCAATTCTCAATTAAAAGTATATGTTTTATTCAATTTTCAAGGGTTGTTCTAAATTATACTTCTATTAGTTGTTTTCTACCTTTTAATGCACGAAAAAAATTATTCACATGATTTTTAGTTGAACGTAAATGAAACAATGAATGATCCATGATTTCGTTTATGATAAACACATGGTGAATCTTTGTATGAAAGAATAATTTCTTAAAATTATGCATGATTTTATGAAATTGATGTATATGACTTGATAATGCTTTTAAATGAAAGCATAATTAATGCCTATTTCATGGGATTTTACTTTGTATTAAGAGGATATTGAGATTGAGGCGCTCATGTTAGTATATGTGATGTCTAGTAGAAGTCTTCTAATCCTAAATATCTTCCATCGTAGGATTTCATATCTAGTTGATCAATATAAGCTAAAAGTTTTTGATCCTTACCTTGACAAGTACGACATAAGTTTTAGTTGTGTTATAGACATTGGATTCCATGTTTTAGCTCCCATGGTGTATGTTGGTTAGCTTTAAACATCCCACAATGATGAACTGTTACCTACAAAGTATTGACCATTTTTTATGATTTGTGCTTTCTAACCCCTTATTTTATTTCTTAGATTGGTTCTTGGATATCATGACAAGTCCTTTTAGCATGATATGCAATCATTTATGAATTTCTATCATACTTAGTACATTAATTGAATTAATGCATACTTGCACCTACATTATTTCTCTAATATAGGGTCCGACGCACCTACATCACCTACTTTTTGCTAGTTGATCTCTTTTATCGACACAAATATATGTATTTCTCATAGTTTGAGGGCAAAGTCACTTTATAATTTTTCCTTATTTAAATTTTCAGTACATTGTACGTGGTGTATGAGTTACATCCCAGGAAATTCATTTGACATATTAGACGACTTGTTAAGACTATGTCAGACTTCTGCTTTGTCAAATTCTTTTATATTATGAGAATGTTTATTTTGAAATCATTATTTATATTATCTTATATAATGTATGGTAAGTGTCTTGTGAAGGGTCTTTATGGATCCTATAATCCATGGTACACCAAACATACAAATTGTGCTATGACATCTCGCATGATAAAATTATGAAAATTTCATATAGGGAAGACAATTAATATCTATAATATGTGCATTTTTGGAGAACAATTTTTTTTTCTACACCTTAAGTTTGAAGAAAATATTTTTGTTCGACAGTCTTCATCATCAAAACTATCAATTAGAATTAAACATTGACTTGAGTCCTCCAATAAAGATAACTCTTAACCTAATAGCATGAAAAATATATGTAGAAGAGGTATGCACTCATACTTTGAATGTACTGATTATGTGACATATCCATGAAACTATATAAAGTTTAACCTAACAAATCTAAGAGGTGAAATTGACATGAAACTGGTACATTTAACCTAATGCTAGGCCAACTAATTAAACATCCAACAAATAATACTGACTGAGATAACTGAATATAAGATCACACAATAACTGAGATTCGATTACAAATCACCGACGTAATCTAAACATGATCCAACATGTATCCCAGCTCAAAGGACTTGGAAGGGACACAAAATAAGAAAACATGGATCTATTAAACTAGTGTCCAAAGTATTAAGGTGTCAATCCTAGACTAAAATATGACCCTTATAGCCTATAGCGACACATAGTTCTAGGACTTAAAAATAACTATTAAAGGAATCATCCTAAACTTATTGGTAAGCTTTGATATTATATTCACTCGATGCTAAGTAATACTCCCAATCAAATTTATGCTGCTAAACTAAATACTATTTACATTTTAAATAATTTATCAATAGCGATACTAATAATCAAATAGTAGTCACTTTATGTGAAAGAATCTTCTGCATGTGGACTGAAAAGCTTAATATAAAAAAATCATAAAATTTTTATACTCTAACTGAAGCATAAAGTATAAATGAGACAACTCCAAGAACATGAAATATCTGTATTGTGAGGGTTCATGAAAATATACTTTAAGTAAAGGTATCTAATAATAAGGAAAACATTTATTTATACACTATTCATGAGTAGGGATTGAAACAAAAAGACATTGCTCTTCGAAAAACTATATATTTTTCATAGGATAGCCATTAATGAAATCCATATACCTAGAATGAAAAAACCATGACAAAATTCTTGAACGAATATTTAAAGACAAAAAACCCTATGTTGAGAAGACTGTTGAACAAATCATTTCTTGAACTTCTTCAAATAATATCTTGAAAATCTTGTGGTCAACGGTCAATGATTTCTATCAACTATTCATGATTAGATGAAGGAATTTTTAGTTGAAGAGCTTGAAATCCATGGAAAATCACTTTTGTTGATGTAAGAGGAATTGACATAACCACTTGTAGGACTTGAAAGAATGAAAAAATGTGAGGAGAATTATACAAAAACTATCTTTATTC
Organism: Solanum chmielewskii; assembly: GCA_027704785.1. NCBI lineage: Eukaryota > Viridiplantae > Streptophyta > Magnoliopsida > Solanales > Solanaceae > Solanum > Solanum chmielewskii. The sequence continues at coordinate 37,728,629 of JAKWIX010000324.1, read as the reverse complement.
ATTTTTTATTGGCCAACAGGCTTCTCAAAAATGCAAATATGTCCAACAAATGTAGAAACATAATACCTCTTTAGTTTTTTTCCAACAGTGTGGCACTTGTGTTTCTCTAGTTCAAATCCATTCAAAGCCAGCGAAATATCAGCCTAGAACAAAATGCATGATAAAATAAAAAAGATCGTAACTTTTTTCTTGTTTCTCATATTGACAAGAGGTTGATGATTGTTGGAAAGAAGATCAAATAGATAAACTCATTTGAAGTTTACCCATGTAAAATTTAGTATTGAAACTCAAAAGGTAAGGTAAGAAAGATTTCAACTCACCTTTGTTGTAGAGAATTCATATGACCTTATTTAATCTCCAAAATGCATACACAATAGGAATTAATCTCAACATAAATGTGAAATTAGATATCACTCCATACAGACCTATATGCATATGAAGAATGATTCAGATATTTTACTTTACTTTTAAGGTTGTTACACATAACCATTGGTCAAAGTTTGTTAAGTCAAATGAATTATTTTGTCTTTATAAAAAAACGGAAAAAGTTAATCAATAAATACCATAGTCACTAATATTTTTTTTTAATTTTGTTCAATTTTTTAAATAATATGGAAAGTGATATCTTCAATTACTTTATTATTGAAGATGAAAATTTTTGTTCTTAACAATAATATTATTAGTACCCAGCTCATTTTTAATCCAAAACCTCCTATTTGACCTACTACCATATTTGTAAAACCTCTTTATCTACTAAATAAGTATTCGAAAATTCCTTGGTATACAAAATAAATCTTTTTATCTATAAAATGTGATAAATATTTTTAGTAGAGAGAGTTTGGATAAAAGAGGATGAGAATAATAGGTTGTACAGCTGCAAGTCGTGGCGAGATATAGGGATGGCGTTGATTATTTAATAACCTTAGTTGAAATAGTCCATTGAAAATAATTTGTATACAATCAATTTGCATTCAACGTATTTAAAAACCCTCATGATCTCCATTAAAGAAAACTAAGGAAACCACTTTGTCTCCACCATTAGAACAATAGAAAATGAATAGAAAATAATGAAAAAAGATAATAAGAAATCAAAATCCATGAGAATAAATTAACGTGACATTATTTCATTGTTTCATATGATTTGACTATGATAACTATATCTACATAGTCATAAATTCTCACATGATAATAAATAGAATTAGTGCATTAACAATATTTCACATTCCAAACTACCCCCTAGACGTGAGTGCAGCTGCTAAAACAACCTACTAACACAACCTGTCATGCGTACCAAATATTCATACACTAACAAAATTATTTAAGCACAAATCCAAAATATGTGGAACAATAAAACTCATCAATACACATTAAAAAGAATTATTTATATAAATCACATATTGATTAGGGCAAAGAAAAGATTATTGAAATAACAAATCACTAGCCCAAATCTAACAATAAGACCAGGTTAAATCTATGGAGTTACATGAGTTAAACTGTCAGTAATGCAAACCCCAAGAAAAAAAGTCATAAGCTATAAATAAATTAAAATGAAGCACTAGCCTCCACAAAAAATGTGTAGGATCACCTTAGTAAGAGAATCCACGTTAATGAACTCTTCAACCACTAGGCTCACCCTTTGTAATGGTATTTGCATAAAAATGTAATGGTGCCTGCATAAAAATGCATGTAAGGAGTGAGGTGTATGCAAAAAAAACCAGTTAGCTCCTCCACTGCTGCTTTAATAGCCTTGGAACAAGTGTTAAAAAATATATTGTCACAACAAACTCATGATGAGATGCACAAGAATTGGCTCCATAATATAATGCTCAATAAGCAAAAACAAATGTGTGAAAAGGACATCGAATGTCTCGAGCTTAATCAACAATATAGCTTGTCATAAATGAGAATGAAGGAGATAAGCCAGCACCCCACAAGTCTAAAACAACATATATAATATACCAAGGTATACTATGGCAATGTTTACAAGGACTTTAACATATTACTACATCATTTGTATGCCCCACTCATATTACGACAATTAATATGTTCCTAATAACTATATCAAACATCATACTACATATCACATATAAAAACATATATGGTATTTGTCTGAATATAACATATTTACTGCTAATCAAAGACCACAATTTTTTAAAGCACATACTTGTCCAAAAATCTGAAAGAGAAAGATAACGTATATTTGTAAATAAGTAGTAAATCTTAATGTCGCTCTTCAATGGCTTCAGTTAATCAAAAACATTCATTAACTATATATAGTAAATTCTCTAGTCTGGGTAAAACCAGCATATCTAAAACCTTCAAGTTTTAAGCTCAACCTCAATTTCTCATGCCTTAATCCCTATATAAAAAAAAGAAATCTTATCAATTCCCCACCTAAATTTTCACTTATATTCTACAAAGGTAATGTTTGTATTCAAAGAATAAAAAGTAATTCAGAGTGTCTTCGAAACTAAAAGAATAACTCCCCCTAAAATAGTAGCTTAAAAGACAGTATACAAATTCTGAATAGCGTCTATGAAGCAAACCTTAGACCTAAGTTCTCATTATATAGAGTACTCAATAAATTCTTATCACTCCACTCTCACTTAATTGGAAGGAAAACTTGGAACTGTATAACAATATTTTCCACTATCTTCTCTTTATACAAATATATATTACTACATCTTTGGCTCCTTAGAAAGACATAACTGCAGTACTTCCCCGACAAAATATTCCCTACAGATATGTTTGAGTTTTAAGCTACCAAGAGCACAAAGTGAAAAATAGTTATATACCTGCGACTAATCTCTCCAAAAAAACAAAACAGTGATTTAGCATATGTCTATAAGATCTTAAAAAATATATTCAATTTTTCTTTCCTCCAGAAAAAAGAATCAAAAGGAATAATTTACCCTAAAATTCTACTCCTTTATATAACTAAGGCAAGACGAATAAAAGAATAAAAAAAAGGATGATATTCCTTCCGTTTAATTTTAATACTATAATAATTATTAGTTAAATTATTTAGTAACACTATACTAAAAAAAGAGTTACTACAAATGTTTTCAAAGCTAGGCAATTTATTACATACTATTTATGAAATATATCTGCTTTAAATAAAGTCTCCTAGATATGTAGAGAAGGTAATTTTCACAAAAGAAAGACGATATAAATGATGTTTCATAAATTTTCAGATAGTGCGACCAATATTGAGAAGAGTTTTACATTATATGGATGATGTGTACGGGGGTTGAGGGAATCATGAAGGACAAGAAGGTTTAGAGTGATGTATCCAAATCCACACCCTTTAACTTTAAGATAACTAAAATATATATTATTTTTACAAAGTAATATTTCAATATACATTTTGTAAATATTTGGTGCATTAAAATATTCGATCCAAATAATTCATTTTCTCTTGAGGGAATTTTTTGATGATGTTATTTTTTGAACCTTCACAATGATTTTGTTAAGAAATTTAAAGTTTAAATACATTTAATTTTAAGATAGAATAAGATAATATTACAAAATTACAAAAACTATATATGTCTAATACATTAATAAATTGCTTAATTTCTTCGTACCTACGGTCCTGTAAAGACACATTTGATTTTTTGAGTACTAGAGTTTTCTATTCATAAAAGACTCTTTCGATTGATTCTAAATTGACATTTTTGACTATTTGTAACTATAAGCATACAAGTAGGTGGGTAATTTTAATAACTGATATAGTTGGTGGTTAATAAAACAACATTAAAATTAATAGTAAGTCACTTTTATAATTTTTATAATTTAATATTTAATAATTACGATAAAAAATTGTTAAAAGAAAGATGATGGAAAAGCGGGCGAGAGAACATTTGTCGTGGCGTCTTCAAAAGAGACACACTCAGGTAACGTTCAATCGTCTATCATAAAATATAAGGGATTATAGTTACGATTAGGATGTGCATTCTTATTGGTAGGATCAAAAGTATTTAGCATTGTTTCTTCAAGTATTAGCATTCCACACGTGATTTGCAATAGATATATATATTGGAGACAAATTTAAATAGTTAATACAGAATATAAGTTTAATATTTTTATATTGAAGAAGTAAAAGTGGATTGCTGAAAAGGAGTAATTAAGGACTTTTATGTTGAAAGGGATAAGGTTACAAAATAGTAAGTAATGTTTGTTTTTTGATATTATTTTTATTTTAAAGAGAAAAGTTTGATTTGGGAATTGATAGCCATAAATGATGTTAAAAATTGTCTTTTGAATAGTCAACTACTAGAAATTATATATGGAACAAAACACACAAGTAGGGCTCAGTAGGGGTAACATATATTGAGTAGGTATCATCAATCAACCCAAAATATAAACTAAAATTCAATGAATAATAGTATGAACTCAACTATGATGCTTAGCAGGTTCTAACCAACAAACAACATGAATAAGTGACCACACAATCAATCATAATATCAAGCACACACATGAGGACTCTTGCCTCAACGCCATGCTCATTTGGTGAATGGGTTCTTTGACATTGAGTACATTAAGTTAATTCAATATCTTTTTCTTATAATGTTATTGTGTCAGAACGTGACACTTCTATCCAAGAATACTGTGTCAGAAAATGACTCTCAGATTCAAGAATACCGTGTCGGAACGTAACATTCCGATCCAATTATACCAATTAGGAACGTGACACCCCGATAAAATTATACCATGTCAGAATGTGACACTCTTATCCAATTATTCCGTGAGGAAATGTGACATTCCAATCAAATAATACCAATAATTTATCATTTATTATCATCACTTTTTAATTCGTTAATGATATTTCATCATGCATTGATTGTATATGTAGACACTTGTTCATGTTGTTTATTGCTTACCACCTGTTAAGTGTCATAGTTAAGTTCATACTATTATTCATTATATATTAGTTTCTATTTTGGGTTTGCCGATGATACCTACTCAATACATGTTGCCCCGTACGTATCCCTATTTGTGTTTTTTTGTTTTTCCTTTGTGGAGTACAACAAGTGTATCAATGAAATCGATTTACCTTCAACTCTTGCAAGTCTCTAGCATATCATGTTCCAGGATGATTTATTTATTCAAGCTCGTGTGGATTCTCTTGGTCATTACATGATGTCCTTTGTTTCGGACATAAACTATTTTGTTCATTTATTATAGTGTATTTAATACTCTTAGACTTAGTATTTGACGATTAGATGTCATTGATGTGATGACTTTTATATTTTGAAGATAATGTGTAATAGACTCTAGAGGTCGATTTGATTAGTTACTTTAACAAGTTTTGACCTTCTGCATTTTATTATAATTCATGGTTGAATTATTGATATATGTTGGGGTTGGATTCTTAGTTCGCCCACTTAGGAGGTGAAGTGTGGATGCAACTCATGACTCATTTTGAATTGAAACAGGTCCCTTAGCAAATGCACTTTAAGTATACGACATGTGATCTATAATATGAGTGTGACATGTTCAGGAAACAAATTTCTCATGTTAAAATATTTTAATAATTATTTAAAAAGGTCATATATCAAGATGACATTTAATGCTAAATTAAAAGTACTAATATGCATTGAGTAAAAAGTTTAAAAGGACTAATTGACAAATAATACTTTATTTAATTTTCAATATAAGCGAATAATTTTAAATCTGTGTTATTAACATATATTTGTTTTTAGAGTTGTTGGTATTAGTCTTTAAATGATAAAGTAAACAGAATGCTTTTTTAATCCACAATATTATAAAAGAGACTTCAGAATTATTGATTATTGAATGTTTAGTCAATTTATAGATCTGACTTGTTAAGTGATGATGAATTATGCTATTATAGCCTAGTAAATTTCTAAGATCATAGTCATTGGTTTGCTACATTAAAAATGTATGCCCTATTGTTATTCTAGGAATAAGTTTTATATATATATATATATATATATATATATATATATATATATATATATATATATGCAGTAGTTTAGTCAAGAGCGAACCACGGATGAGTGGTGCGACATGATGACTAGTATTTTGCATGATTTGTAATGTTTTGATGAGGCATTGACAAGATTGTTGAATATAGTGTATATCTTCTTTTTACTCATGAACATGAATTTATCGTCAATTTATTGAAATGACTCTTTGAATGTCAATATTCAATTTGTTTCAGACGAAAGAGGGTGATGCTCAACAACCAATAGAATTATGTTTCTACAGAGCGAGATATTTTAAGAAACATAACATCTTTTGCATGTACATTTATATACAGGTTGAAATATATGATTTACGGTAAAACTAGAAATACATTAGTAATACAATAATCTACTTATAACAAATGGGTTCTTAATTAACTAAACTACATAATATTGGACAATTCAAATTTTCAACACCATCTGTTAGAATCTTCAATTTTTCATTTTCTCCTTATAAGTTTCTTGTTTTCTTCACTATGTTTAATTCCCTTTCAAATATCAAAAGTGAAGACCATCGCTGTCTAAACTCTTTTAATCTCCGATTTAGAACATAACATATCTTCTTCTCTATTTGCAGTGAGTATATTATATTTATAAGAAATAATGTTCTTGGCATCTTCATAAAATGACCCATAATCAACACTGATCCAATTATATGTTTGAAACAAGAATTGACAAAGTTAACCTTGTAATCAACACTAATGGTCATATCTGAAGTGAGACAAGACACCAACAATAGACCCTACATCATTAGTCATCACCTTTTAATGAATTTTTATGCATTTTACGTTAGAAATTGATATATTGGTTTTCGGGTCTCGTGTCTGAATAAAGGATTCAACTATAACTTTGTCTCTCTCTGTTTTCTCGTGTCTTAATAAAGGATTCAACTACAACTTTGTCTCTCTCAATTTTCCTTCTTCATCAGAAGGAATCAGAAAAAAAAATTTAATAAACTTCTGTTCTAATTTCTTGTGATGAAGAGAGAGAATAGATAGATAAAACAAAAGTTGAATCTTTCATTATGATGGGAGACATTGAAATAATCACATTCACCTAAAGTTAAATGCATGAAAATCTAAAAATCGTTCAATGATGAAGTCCATTCTTTATTTGTGTCTCATCTCAATTCTCGGATGACTGCTAGCATGGATGACATGTTTTATACTAGTACTTAAGTAACTCTACTTATTAATGATTAATGTTTTGGGATCTACCAAAGATTGTCGAATTTCATGACTTTGAAAGCATATCATGTTTAAAATGTGAAGTTTAACCTAGAGAAAAATGTTTGGGGTGATTAATCCAGATTCCTATGGAAAAGTGCAACTTTGTGTGAAGCTTTTCCTATCAAAGGTGATTTTAATGGTGTATCTCTACATAAATGTCATCGTAGCATCCCCTTTTTTGAAATCAAACATTGAAGTGTCTGATGGAGAATAAGAGAACATTATATTTGTTGTTTTGATGGTGGACAAAGTGTTTTGAGTTGACTAGTAAACTATTATGAATTATATATCATCATACAAATTGGAGAATTGTTGGGAAATAAAAGAACACATGAGTAGTTTTAATGATTTATAAAGTGAACCAATCTATGTGTTATCTGAATGTTGAGAACCTCAGCCTACAACACAAGAAGATGAAGTGGACAGTATATGTAGGTACTTGAAATGTACAGACCATGTAGGATAGAGTAATGTTGAATGATATATAATTGAAAAAGCAATAAGTCAAGTATATAATACGAAAAATGATATAGATACTGAATATTGAGCTAGCTAAATGCAACGACAAAACTTATAACATGCTGAGACCGAATATTGACTATACTGCAAATACGGTCAATGCAATAGAATCTAATTGAAGTGTGCTAGCTACCAAAAACAAATAATATAACCACATGAGTTAAATGTGGATTTTTCTCTATACTCCCAATCGAGAGGACTCAATATACCTTGCCACAAGGTATAGAGGCATGATTGTCCTGATTATTAATTGATGCCCATATACCTTGCCACAAGTATAGAGGCATGATTGTCATGATTATTAAATGATGCCCATAGAGGGGACTTACTCACTACGTGGCTCGTAGTTTTCGGACTATCTGGGTGAATGACCCTAGCCCAACTCGGTATTATGTTACTCCCAATTGATTAAGTTACTAACACACTATGACTGAATTACTGTAATTCATTGAATAGCTCAAAACGGATATGCAAACTGAGAATGCAACATTATTAAACTTACATTCTCACATTCATTATTGAGGCATTTACATGTGAAATATGATTACCTGACCTAGATAAGTAATTAAATAACTAAAGAAGTACATATCTTGGATTTAAGTAAAAAAAACAAAGTAATAACATGATAATCAAATTTAGATTATTAAAATAACTAATTTCATGATGATCTTCTATGATTTTAGAAATCCTAGGTCTAGTTACAATATGGGAATCAAGAATCTTAATTAATTGTAGAAACCTATTGAGCGAAATGAAAAAACTAGTTAAATTCCACATACTTGATGACAAATTCCACGGTGAATCATTTGATTTTGGTGCTAAACTGAAGGAATCTACTTGCATTATTGAACTGGGTTCTTGAAATTTTTTCCTGTTACACTCAAATTTTCTAAATTTTGATGAATGATTTGTTTTAGGTAAGTTCTAGTTATTTTTTTAGGCTAAAACCAACAAAAACAAGGTAGTTTAGGGTCAAATGGCGTATTTTAGTTGTTCACCAAAATAGAAAAAGATCAAAAGATCCTTGACATAAAAGTTGTCTAGTTTACCAACGGTTAGCACTGATGGGTTGTCGATTGACTGATGGTCCATGCTGGTGAATCATAAGTCATGACTAGGAGGATTGACTAGGGGCTTTGACCTACTGACATGAAACATGGGCCTTGGTCTAACCTACAGTGTGTGAGTCCGGCCATGGGTCAATACTTAGCCATTTTTAGAGGATGGTTGTGGGAGGGGTGTTATACCGTCGTTTCACGGTCTTTTAAATGCTTTTTTCCTTAAGTTTAGTATGTGTCCAAAAGCTTTTTTGTATTGATTTTTATGTAAGTTTCTCCTTATTTGCAGGAAATATGTCCAAAGATGAACGGTGATTTTTTTGAGACAAGAAATGCAAAAGAGACCACCTGCGGAGCTTATGACGGTCTGTCGAGCCTGTGACGGTCCGTAGGTGGAATCTTAGTGAAACTACTGATGGAAGATGGGGAACTCTGACTTAGTGTGGGATTACGAAAGTCCACGACGGTCCGTCTTGCTGGTTCGTCGCAATGATCAGAGAGTAGTCTTAGTATCCAAATACCAAGAAGTTTAAGTATTATGGAACGGAGACCCTCGACGGACCTTCGTGCTTGGAACGGTCCGTCATACCTGTCGTTGAGGTTAATAAAGAAAGATGCAGAAGAATTTATGAAGTATGGCACGACGGAAGCCATGACGGCCTGTCGTAACCACGACGATCCGTCACAAGGTCCGTCGACCCAGCCACGTTTTGACAGATTTTCGGTAATTAGAATCCTTTTTTTATTAGGTTTTGTTTTTATTATAAATAGTTTTAAAAACCTCATTTTTGGGGTTAGACTCTTTGATATTAGATCTTGGATTGTAGAATTTTGGATAGTTTTTAGTTCTCTTGTTCAAGTATTGAAGGATTAATTTTAGTAATTGATACACTTCTCCTGGAATTGATTGTTGGTGTTTTTCTTGATTAATCAAGTAAATTTATGGATTTTATTCTTTCTCATCAAAGTAAGTGCATGAACTCTTATACTAAATGTATGAATAGTGTGATTTTGACCATTGGTAACTAAACTTCATAACTAGGGTTGTGGGAACCATGGGTGAATAATAAGGTAAAAACTAACTAGAATAGCAATTCTACAATAGTGTCTTGCATGTATTGATAATTTTTTCGTTTAGAAGTCATTTTAACGAATGGCCAACGTTAGAACTCTCCTTAATGCTACTTGTCGGACCAAGGAGGTAGATAATAGGAAAATAATTGTCAACATAGATTTAGTGTACACTATCTAATAGGCTAGTGTCGATTCATACGAGGTAATAACTTAGTCAAATATCGAATACAATGCTTAATATGAGGTAAATGTAAGGGTTAGTATAGCAACGCACTTAGCCGGACCAAGGTGCGGAGTGAAATTGTCTAGATGCCGGACCAAGGATTTAGAGATACATAACTTATCACTTTACATGCAATATACTAGGAAAGAACTGTTATAGTTAGAATTATCAAGTTAGGAACCTGTGGGGAACACTTAAAGTCTAATAGTGATAACATGCATAAACATGATGAGAGTGATCGGGATTGATAACCAAATGATTTCGAAAGATAAAATATTGATACTATTGTACAAAGATTAGGTAGTGAGTCATAGTGAAACGCTTGAGGACAAACAACGAATTTAAGTTGAGGGTGCTGATATACCGTGGTTTCAAGGTATTTTTAATGCTTTTTCCTTAAGTTTAGTGTGTGTCCAAAAGAATTTTTGTATTGATTTTTAGGTAAGTTTCTCCTTATTTGCAGGAAATTTGTCCAAAGATGAACGCGAAAGTTTTTGAGCGAAGAAATGCAGAAGAGACCCCCTATGGAGCTTATGACGGTTCGTCGAGCGTGTGACAGTCTGTAGTGGCGTCGTAGTGAAGTTGCTGAAGGAAGATGGAGAAGTCTGATTAAGTGTGGTATTACGTAAGTCCACAACGGACCATTATATCCATGAGTGTCCGTCCTGCTGGTTTATCGCAATAATAAGAGAGTAGTCCTAGTACCCCAATTCAAAGAAGTTTAAGTATAATAGAACGGAGACCCTCGACGGACCGTCGTGCTTCGAACAGTCCGTCATACCTTCCGTTAAGGGTAATAAAGAAATCAACAAAAGAATTTGTGAAGTATGCGACGACGGAGGCCATGATGGCCTGTCGTGACCATTACGGTCCGTCACAAGGTCCGTCGACCCAGCCACGTTTTGACAGATTTTCAGTAATTAGAATCCTTCTTTTATTAGGTTTTGTTTTTATTATAAATAGTTTAAAAAACCTCGTTTTTGGGGTTAGACTCTTTGATATTACACTCTTGGATAGTAGAATTTTGGATAGTTTTTAGTCTCTTGTTCAAGTATTGAAGGATCAATTTCAGTAATTGATACACTTCTTCTGGAATTGATTGTTGGTGCTTTTGTTGATTAATCAAGTAAATTTGTGGATTTTATTCTTTCTCATGAAAGTAAGTGCATGAATTCTTATATTAAATGTATGAATAGTGTGATTATTACCATGGGTAACTAAACTTCATAACTAGGGTTGTGGGAACCATGGGATAAAAATGAGGTAAAAACTAACTAGAATAGCAATTCTACAATAGTGTCTTGCATGTATTGATAATTATTTCGTTTAGAAGTCTTTTTAACGAATTGCCAACGTTAGAACTCTCCTTAATGCTACTTGTCAGACCAAGGAGGTAGATAATAGGAAAATAATTATCAACATAGATTTAGTGTACACTATCTAATAGGCTAGTGTCGATTGGTACGAGGTAATAACATAGTCAAATATCGAATACAATGCTTAATATTAGGTAAATGTAAGGGTTAGTATAGCAACACACTTAGCCAGACCAAGGTGCGGAGTGAAATTTTCTAGATGCCGGACCAAGGATTTAGAGATACATAACTTATCACTTTACATGCAAGATAATAGGAAAGAATTGTTATAGTTAGAATTATCAAGTTAGAAACATGTGGGGTCTACTGACTGTAGTTCTGCTCTTGATAACCAAGTGCCTCACTTGCTAGTTTTTCTCTTCTTCTCAGGCATGTTTCTCTGATCTCTACCCATTTACATCACATTTTTGTTTTTCAATTAGTATTAGCCTATTTCTTTTTGTTGGGTCTTCATTCATTGATCTAATTTTGTCTGACCTAGGTTGACAATCCTCTAATTGCCTTGTTAAAACTCAAGAAATTGGTGCTTTAGCGTAGCTAGTTTTCTAGATATTGGGATTAGAAACATGTAAGTTAACACTAAGTATTCTGTTTGAGTCATAGGGGTGATTGTGGCATCCTCAGTTTTGTCACTAAATGACAGAACGAGACCTCGATGATGGACCGTAGTACCAACGAAGGAACATCATAGGGTCTGTTAAAACACCCCACTATTCATTTTCTCAAAGTGTCCACTGATGGACATCTACATCAGACCGTCATACCCGTGACGGTCCATCCTGCACAACCGTTCTAGTAGTCAGAGACCCTATTCTTAAGGGTTTCCAACTTTTTCTAAATGTCCTCTGATGTACATCTAAGACGGACCGTCATGAACACGATTGTCCGTCTTGCACAACTGTCATGACGGTCAGAGACCCTTGTTCTAAGGGTCTCTATTTTTTTCCAAGTTTCCACTGGCAGACATCTATAACGGACCGTCAAACCCTCGACGGTCCGTCCCTCACAACCGTCAAGACGGTCAGAGACAATATTCCTAAGGGTCTCCAACTTTTTCTAAGTTTCCTCCAATGGACATCTACGACGAACCGTCATACCCTCGGCAGACCATACTGCACAACCGTCATGACAGTTAGAGACCCCTATCCGAAGGGTCTCCATAGTTTTTCTCAGTGCCCCATGACGGACCATCATTATCACGATGGTTAATCCTACTTATCCGTCATAACTGTCAGAGACTTTCCTTCAGGAGTCTCCACATAAACGTAGTTGAAGTTAGACATGACGAACCCCATCACGGTCCGTTATACTCACGACGAGCCGTCACCTAGTCCGTCGTGTTTCACTGTTACAATAGAGATGTAATTACAACTTTGTTCTTATGTTGTCGTTTTTGCTTTTCATGTTTGCTCCTTCTAGTACTAATAATGATTATTTACAGGTACTATCTCTAATGGCATCAAAACAAGATTGATTTTACGCATGTGGGCATTCAAAGTCTGTCGCCCCGTCTGCACGACTGGTTGTAGGCTCTAATGATGATCATAATCCCGAGTACGTTCCCCCAGGCATGACCACTCCAACACAAGTTACACGTGCAACAAGAGCTACGCCCTAAAAGGTGGCCTCCGGTGTAGTCAATGTCTTATGAGGAGCGCACACTGACCGGCACACCATCTGGGTAAGCTACACATGAAGAAGGAGTGTCTGGTTCCTTAGGATTTTCGTGGTCGGAGGAAGCCTCCGGGTCTTCAGAAGTCCCTGCACCAACCACAGCTGCACAATCTACCTCATCTGATGAGGCTGACGGTCATGATTCCACTCCAGGCTCACCGACTGGTGCACTCAACCCGGTTGTCGACCAGTCCAATCGGTGGTGTGTCGATGGGTAATAGTAAATGTATTCAGATTCCAAGTTTCTAAATGATAAAGGCGTTAGACATGTACCCTTTCAATGGAGAGGTGGGTCCTTACGAATAGTCTCCTTGCCATGCTAGATATCCACAATCTCTTGACTAGACACTGACTAGAGTGGACAGCTCGTTCTTTAGGCCGCTACAGTGAGGAGTTTGTCCGAGAGTTTCTCCTTATTTGGAGAAATCTGTCCAAAGATGAACGCGGAAGTTTTTGAGCAAAAAAATACAGAAGAGACCCCCTATGGAGCTTATGACGGTCCATCGAGTGTGTGACAGTCTGTAGTGGCGTCGTAGTGAAGTTAATGAAGGAAGATGGGGAAGTCTGATTAAGTGTGGTATTACGTAAGAACACAACGGACCGTTATAACCACGAGTGTCCGTCCTGCTGGTTCATCGCAATGATAAGAGAGTAGTCCTAGTACCCAAATTCAATGAAATTTAAGTATAACGGAATGGAGACCCTCGACGGACCATCGTGCTTCGAACAGTCCGTCATACCTTCCGTTAAGGGTAATGAAGAAAGCAACAGAAGAATTTATGAAGTATGGGACGATGGACGCCATGACGGCCCATCGTGACCACGATGGTCCGTCACAAGGTCCGTCCACCCAGTCGCGTTTTGAGAGATTTTCAGTAATTAGAATCTTTTTTTTATAAGGTTTTGTTTTTATTATAAATAGTTCAAAAAACAACGTTTTTGGGTTACTCTTTGATATTAGACTCTTGGATAGTAGACTTTTGGATAGTTTTTAGTTCTCTTATTCAAATATTGAAGGATTAATTTCAGTAATTGATACACTTTTTCTGGAATTGATTGTTGGTGCTTTTTTTGATTAATCAAGTAAATTTTAGGATTTTATTTTTTCTCATCAAAGTAAGTGCATGAATTCTTATATAAAATATATGAATAGTGTGATTATGACCATTGATAACTAAACTCCATAACTAGGGTTGTGGGAACCATGGGTGAATAATGAGTTAAAAACTAACTAAAATAGCAATTCTAGAATAGTTTCTTGAATGTATTTATAATTCTTTTGTTCAGAAGTCTTTTTAACGGATGGCTAATGTTAGAACTCGTCTTAATACTACTTGTCGGACCAAGGAGGTAGATAATAGGAAAAGAATTATCAACATAGATTTAGTGTACACTATTTAATAGGGTAGTGTCGATTGGTACTAGGTAATAACTTAGTCAAATATTGAATACAATGCTTAATACTAGATAAAGGTAAGGGTTAGTATAGCAACACACGTAGCCGAACTAAGGTGTAGAGTGAAATTTTGTAGATGCCGAACCATGTATTTAGAGATACATAACTTATCACTTTACATGCAAGATACTAGGAAAGAATTGTTATAGTTAGATTATCAAGTTAGGAATATGTGGGGAATACTTAAGCCCTAGTTACTTTTGTTAATTGATTAAGCTCTAAGATCTGAATCTGTTAGTTGTTTACTTTAATCTAGTTAATTACTTTCATTAATTTAGAAATAAAAAACCCCCTTTATTGTCTTTTGTTTTCTAGGAAAATAATTGACTAAATAATAGTAATAATAGAATAAAGTTAAGTCTGAACTATTTTCCTCGTGGGAACGATTCCATCTTCATAAGTTGGGTTCTTTACTTGATACAAACGCTTTACTTCTTATTTCAGAAGCAAGTTTGAGCCTATCAAGGGGTGCAGTAGGCTTCCCACAGACCATCATCATGGTCCGTGGGGGGCCACCGTGGGTTGCACCTACAACTCTTGGAAACCTGTAATTTTGGTGTTCTAGCATACGTTGTGTTACACACCCATTCTAAAATCATTCTTTTTAATCCCAATTCCCTCCAAGTTCTTCCCCCACATTTCTCTCTCAAGGAAAGGAATAAGATCCTATGTCTCCAATTTACCCTATCTTTTGGGATTTGACTTCAAGAAATTTTATTATTCACTTGTAGATTCCTTTCTTCCAGTAGGTCCCAAGAATTGATATTCTACAAGTTCAATTCCCAATTCAAAGTATAGGTTTTATTAAATTTTCAAGGGTTCTCCTAAATTATGATTCTTTTACTAGATTTTTATGTTCTAATGCATGAACTAGAGTATTTACATGATTTTGAGCTGAACTTATATGAAACCATGAATGATCCATCATTTCGTTTATGTTTAACACTTTTAAATCTTTATTGCTATGAATGATTCATTTCTGAAAATTATGCATTTTTTTTATAAAATTGATGTGTATGACTTGATAATACTTTTAATGGAAGTATAAATGAAATTGTGAAAGGGTTTCCTCACATGAATATTGATAAGTTTGAATGATTTTACTACCTAAGTTTAATCAATATTTAAGAATCTATTTTGAATGACTTGTTTTCTGATAGTTAGGTTAATTGTGTCTTTCCATTGATGGTAAAATGAATATAACTAATGCCTATTTTGGGGGAATTTACTTTGCATTAAGAGGATATTGAGATGGAGTCTTTCATGTTAGTAGATGCAAGATTTAGTAGAAGTCTTGTAATCCTAACTCTGTACCCTCGTAGGATTTCATATCTAGTTGATCAACATAAGCTAAAAGTTTATGGTCCTTACCTTGACAATTAGGACATCTGCTTTAGATGTGATATAGACACCGGATTCTATGTTTTATCTCCCATGGTCTATGTTGGTTAACGTTAAGCATCCCATAATAATGAAATGTTACTTTCGAAGTATTGACTATGTTTAAAACATGTGTTGTCTAACCTCTTATTCTATTCTTCAGATTTGTTCTTGGATATAATGAAAAGTACTTTTATCATTTTATACAATAATTTCTGAATTTCTTTCATACATAGTACATTACATGTATAATGCATACCTGCACCTACATTGTTTCTCTTATATAGGGTTTGACGCTCCTACACCACATACTTTTTGCTAGTTGCTCTCTTTTGATGATACAAATATTGGTGAGTCCTTATATTTTGAGAACAAAGACACCTCATAGCTTTTCCTTATTTAAATTTTTAGACATTTGTACGTGGTGTATGAGTTACATCCCTAGAACATCATTCGATATATTAGATGATCTGTTAAGACTATGTAAGGTTTCTGCTTTGTCAAACTCTTTTATGTTATGAGAAAGTTTATTATGAAATATTTATTTATATTATCATGTATAACGTATGGTAAGTGGTTAGTATAAGGTCTTTATTGGTCCTATATGCCATGTTAAACCAAAGGCATACTTTCTTCTATGAATCTCGCATGATAATATTATGACATATTTTTATATAGAGAATACAATTAATATCTATAATATGTGTGTTTTTTAAGAACGATTTTTATTTTATTTTCTAAACCTTGGGTTTGAAGAAAATATTTTTGTACGACAACCTTCATCATTGAAACTATTAATTAGAACTGTACATTGACTTGAGTCCTCCATAAAAGATAACTCTTAACCTACTAGCAGGATGATATAATAATACAAATTAGAACCTAGAAAGTAAGCACCTGAATTAACATAGCATGAAAAATATTTGAAGAAAGGTATGCGCTCATACTTTGAATGTATTGATTATGTGCCATATTCATGATAATATATATATATTTGAACCTTATGAATCTAAGACAAGAAATTGACATGAAATTTGTACATATAAACTAATGTTAGGCCAAGTAATTAAACGTGCAACTAATAGATACTGATTGAGATAACTGAATGTAAGGTCACACAATATCTGAGATTAGACTTTAGGAGATACAAATAATTGGCGTATTATATATGATCGCAACAAGATCCAACATGTACCCCAGCTCAAAGGACTTTCAAGCGATACAAAACTAGATGACGTAGATATATGTAACTTCTGTCCAAAGTGTTAAGGTGTCAATCCTAGACTAAAAGATGACCCTTATACCTATAGTGGCACAAAGTTCTACGTCTTAAGAATTACTACTAAAGGCCTCAACCTAAACTGATTGGTAAACCTTCATCATGTATCTACTTGATGCTAAGTAATACTCCCAACTAAATTTATGCTGCTAAACTGAATAGAATTGATATTATAAATAGCTTATAAATACCAAATACTAATAATCAAATAGTAGTCACTTTATCTGAAACATCTTATCCAAGTCAACTGAAAAGCTTAGTATAAAAAATCATAAATATTTATATTCTAACTGAAGCGTAAAATATAAATGAGATAAGTCCAAGGATAGTGAGGGTTTATGAAAATATACTTTGAGTTAGGGTATCTAATAATGAGGAAAACATTATATATAGACTATTCATGAGAAGGGATTTAATAAAAAGACGTTGCTCTTTGTAAAAATAATAGATTTTCCAAAGTATACGAATTAATGAAATCCATATACCTAGAATAAAAATACTTTGAAAAAATTATTGAACGAATCTTTAAAGATGAAAAACCCTATATTGAAGATGAACTATGAAGAAATCATTTTTTGAACTTCTTAAAATAATTTCTTGAAAATCCTGTGGTCAACGATTAAAGATTTTTATCAACTATTCATGAATAGATAAAGAAATTTGAGTTGCAAAGCTTAAAATCCATGGAAAATGACTTTTGTTGATGTAAGAGGAAATGAGAGAACCACTTCTAGGACTTGAAAGAATGGTCGAATGTGAGGTGAATTTTAAAAAAACTATATTTATTCATTTTTTTGTCGGCTAATCTGCATCTTAAAAATGCAAATATGTCCAACATATATAGAAACATAATACCTCCTCAGTTTCCTTCCATTGGTGTGACACTTGCATTTTTCTGGTTCAAATCCAGAGAAATATATGCCTAGAACAAAATGTATGATAAAACTAGAAAGATCATAACTTTTGGCTTGGTTATTAGATTGACAAGAGGTTGGTGAATGTATGAAAGTAGTGTTGGAATTAATGCATTAATGTTTATTCTTTCGAAATTCTCTTAATTTTCCAAAATGTCTCTTTAGAATTTCGTAGTACATGTATCTAGTAAATTGTGATACATGTATTTAGTTATTTGTGCAAGACTTTTTGTTTTCTATTTTGAATAGTATGAATAGTGATGTACTTAATAATTGTAGTCATGTCAAGTGGCCTTAAGTAGCCTATAATAAACTTGATCATTCTCTAAAGATATTATTTTCCTTCCATATTCCTTCAAATTGGTAGGAGGGCAGGTTTTCGTTCTTAATCTGGGGTTAGGTGAAGATAAAAATATGGCATCCAAAACAAATGAAGGTGCTAATTTTTCAGTTGTTCTTACTCCATTTTTTGATCGAACTTATTTTGAATACTGGAAGATTTGAATGAGATCACATTTGAAAGCTGAAGGTTTGTGGTCTATTGGTACAAATTGCTTTGAAGAGCAAGAAAACGATGGTAATCTTACAGCAACAGAGATTAAAAATCTTGAGGCTAAGTATCGTCAAGATGTAAAAGTCTTAGGCAAAATCCAAATGGTAGTCTCAAGTGCATATTTGGAAAAAATTGCTATTTGTCAGACTGCAATGGAAGCTTGGGATTTTCTGAAAACTGAGGTGTATGGTGATGAAAAGGTACACATTATGAATCTTCAAAATCTTAGAAGAGATTTTAAAAATTTAACGATGATAGAATTTTAAAATATTGATGAATATTGCACAAGCATGAATATTGTTAATGAAATGAGAAATCATAGTGATACAATTTCTTACCAACAAGTTGTGGAAAAGATTCTAATTAGTGTCACAGAAAAGTATGAGTACGTCGTTGCTATCACCAAGGAGACGAAAGATCTTTCTCAGCTTTCCATCAAAGAGCTAGTTGAATCATTTTGTGCACACGAGAAGCAATGATTTTTTCATGAAAATCAACCCAATGAGACGGCTTTCCAGTCAAAAACAAATGAGAATTCTCAAAATTTCTCAAAAAATCATCAGAAGAAGAATCACAAGCCAAAAAACAAGCAGGATCATGATGTTTCTTTCAAGAAGGTTGAAGAAAAAGGTGTAAACTTTTAAAAAGACTAATCACAATGCAGAAATATGTTCGCACAAAGGCATGATCAAATGTAACTTTTGTAAAAAAATTAGCCACGTTGAAAAGGATTGATGGCACAAGAAACGGGTGCAAGCAAATTTTTGTGAAAAAAAAGCAGGAAGAAAGGGAATAAAACCTTTTCTTTGCTTCTAAATATGATGTTTCAACAAAAAGAAATGAATGGTATGTTGACAGAGGTTTTAGTAATCACATGACTTGAGATGAAAAGACTTTCCGCTCAATTAATAATACCATCAATACTAAAGTGAAGATGGGGAATGGAGCCTTTGTTGATGCGAAAGGTAAATGTACTATTCGATCAACATGAAAGGAAAGGGTAAGAAAAATCTTGATGTTCTTTTCGTTCCTTATTTTGATGAAAATTTGCTTAGTGTTGGTCAACTCATGGAAAATGGTTATTTTCTTGTGTTTATAGATAATTATTGCATGATTTATGAAAAAATTGAGTCAAATAAAGTCATTGTTGAAGTATCCATGTTAAAAAGAAACTTCCATTTGCAATTTCATTACAATGCATTAAAAAATGAAATTGTAGATGATTCATGGCTTTGGCACAAAAGATTTTGTCACGTGAAGTTTCATGGTTTAAAGTTTTTCATGCAAAAGGACACGGTGCAAGGACTTCCTGAGATTCATACTGAGGTGGATACATGTAAAAGTTTTATAAGGGAAAGCAACACAGGAAGTCTTTTCCAAAAGGGGTGTCTTGGAGAGCAAGTGTACTTTTGGAAGTAATTCATATCGATATTTGTGGACCAATGGAGACTCTATCCCTTGGAAGTCAAAGGTATTTTCTAATCTTTATTGATGATTTCTCAAGAATGACTTGGGTTTATTTGTTGAAAGAAAAGTCAGAAGCATTTGCAACATTCAAGACATTTAAAGCCCTTTTTGAGACACAAAATGTTGCAGCATAAAAACAATTCGCAGTAATCGAGGAGGTCAGTACACAAGTCGAGAATTTGAACAATATTGCAAAAATTAAGGCATTCAGATTGAACTTACAGTAGGGTATACTCCTCAACAAAATGGTGTATCTGAAAGAAGAAATAGAACAATTGTTGAAATGGCCAGAACTATGATGAATGAGAAAGGCTGCCAAAATATTTTTGGGCAGAAGTAGTGCATACAACAGTTCACATCCTTAACAGGTGTCCAACATAGGCACTAAAGGACAAGACACCAGTTGAAGCTTGGAGTGGAATTAAACCTTCTGTTTAGTTTAAAATTTTTCGGTGTATTTCTCATGCTCATGTACCCGCTGAGAAAAGAACAAAATTGGACGAAAAAAGTAAAAAATGTGTCTTTCTTTGTTACAGTGATGTGACAAAAGGATATAGGCTTCTCGATGTCAAAACTAACAAACTTTTTGTTAGTAAAGATGTAATTTTTTATGAAAAAACAACATGGAATTTGGAGGATAAGAAGATAGAGAATACTGCTATCATATCTTCAAATCAAGAAGAGGATTAGAAAGATGTAGATGTATCTCGAGGGGGAGAAATCCCAGATTCAGATAATGAAGAACCACCTTAAGAGGAACAAAATATTGTGTGACATTTATCAAAGATGTAGTTTTGCCGGTGATGAGCCAGAAAATTATGAAGAAGCAATAAAGCAACATGTTTGTAATAAAGCCATGGAAGAAGAAATTCGAATGATTGAAAAAAATAATACTTGGGAGCTTGTGGCTATTCTTAGAGAAAGAGAATTTATAAGTCTAAATGGATTTACAAAACGAAACTCAATAAGGAAAGGAGATATTCAAAATCCCAAAGCAAGGTTGGTTGCTAGAGGCTTCACGCAAAAATCAGGCACTGATTTTCATGAAACTTTCTCTCTAGTTGCTTGCCTTGAGACAATTGGAACTGTAACTGTTGTTGCTAAATAAAAGAAACGAAAGATATTTCAACTTGATGTTAAATCAGCATTTCTGGATGGAAAACTTGATGAAGAGATTTATGTTGAGAAACCTCAAGGAGTTTTTGTTCAAGGGGGAGAAGAAAAGGTGTACAGGCTAAAAAAAAGTCTTTACGGGCTAAAGCAAGCTCCAAGAACCTGGTACAATGAAATTGATACATACTTTCTGAAAAATAATTTTCATTGAAGTAAAAGTGAAGCCACTTAGTATAAGAAGAAAGAACATAGAAGCATTATTATTGTTTGTCTCTATGTGGATGATTTTCTCTTTACAGGAAATGATGTAAAGATGATGCAAAAATTCAAACAAGATATGATGCAAGCTTATTAAATGAGTGATTTTGGGTTGCTATATTATTTCATGGGCATCGAAGTTTCTCAAGTGAAAGAAGGAATTTTCATTTCTCAAAATAAGAATACCAAAAGTTTTCTTCAAAAATTCAAGATGATGGATTGCAGGTTTGTGATCATACTGTTAACAGGAAATGAGAAGTTAAGAAAAGATGATTGAGAAAAAAAAAGTTAATATATCACTTTGTAGGAGTTTGATTGGAAGTTTGCTATATCTTACTTCAACAAGGCCAGATATTATGTTTTCTGCTAGTTTATTATCCAGATTCATGCAAGAAGCAAGCCGAGTGCATTCTGAAGCTGCGAAGCGTGTTCAACGCTCCTTGCAAGGAATAATAGATTATGGGATAATGTAAAAATTTGGTGGAGATGGGATGGAATTATATATGACATGAATAGTACTTTTGGTTATGCTTTCTTATATGGATCGAGTATTTGTTCTTGATTATCAAAAAAACTAAAGTGTTGTTGCTCAATCCACTACCGAAGTAGAATATGTTTCAACATCCAAGGCTACTTTTCAAGCTATTTGTCTTAGGAGAATATTTGAAGATATTTGTGAAAAATAAATAAAAGGGACTGTTCTGTACTGTGATAACAGATCAGCAATTGCAATTGCCAAGAATCCAGTCAGCCATGAAAGATCAAAGAATATTTCCATCAAGTATCATTTTATGCGAAAAGAACAAGAGAAAGGCGAAATTCAGTTGCATTATTGTCAGATAGGAGTACAACTTACTGACATATTCACCAAAGCACTTCCTAGAGAAAAAATTTTCTATCTTCGAGAACGCATTGGAGTTATCAAGCAAATGAATTAAGGGGGAGTGTTGGAATTAACACATCAAATTTTAGTATTCCTAAATTGTCTCTTAGTTTTTCAAGAAGTCTTTTCATAATTTCGTAGTAAATGTATCTAGTAACTGTGATACATGTATTTAGTTATTTTTGCAAGACTTTCTGTTTTCTATTTTGAGTAGTATAAATAGTGATGTAGTTGATGATTGTAATCATCTCAAGTGACCTTAAGTAGTCTATAATAAACTTGAGCATTCTCTAAAGATATTATTTTCCTTTCATATTTCCTACAAAAAGACTCAAATAGATATACTCATTTGAAGTTTACCCATGTAAAATTTGATATCAAAACTCCATAGGTAAGAAAGCTTTCAAGTCAACTTTATTGTATAAAATTCATATGAACTTAATTAATCTCAAAAATACATACATAATTGGAATTCCTGTTAACAACAATGTGCAAGAAGGTATATAATGGTTCAGATATTTTACTTAAATATTTTAGGGTGCTACACATAACTATTGGTCAATGATTATTAAGTCAAATGAATTATTTGAACTTTATAAAAAAACTAAAAAAGTTATTAAATAAACACCATAGTCACTTATATTTTATTATTTCGTTCAAATAATTAAACAAGGTGGAAAGTGATATCTTCAACGACTTTATTTATTAATTATCAAACATGTTATTTTTAACAAAAAACATAGTAGATAAAAGTCATTTTTATTCAAAACCTCTTATATGACCTACTACCATATTTGTAAACATCTTTTATCTGCTAAGTAAGGATGCAAAAGTTCCTTTATATACCAAATAAATCTTTTTATCTGTAAAAAATGATAAATATTTTTAGTTGAGAGGGTTTGGATTAATGATAATGACAATAATAGGTTGTGTAGTTACAAGTCGTGGCTAGATATAGGGATGTCGTTGCTTATTCACTAACCTTAATTGGAATAGTCCATTGTAAATAACTTGCATCCATTTGCATTAACCGCATTAAAAAACCCTCATGATCTCAATAAAGAGAAACTAAGGAAGTCTCTTTGTCTCGCCCGTTAAGAACATGAAAAAATATTAATGAAAAAATATATCGAGAAATAAAAATCCAACGCCCCATATTTACTATTTGCATTCAATTAATACGACATATTTTTGTTTTACATGATATGACTAAGATAACTATATAAAATAGTCATAAATTCTCAAAATGACAATAAATTCAATTAGTGCATTTATTGTATTTCTCATCCCAAATTACCTCGTAGATGTGAATGCACCTCAAAAAACCACCTACTAAAACATGTCAAGCGTACCAAATATTCATATATTTACAAAATTATATAAGCACAAAGATAAATTATGTGCAACCACAAAATTCATCAATAAACATTAAAAAAATAATCATCCAAATAAATCACATATCGATTAGGCAAAGAAAAGATAACTTAAATAACAAATCACTAGCCCAAATCTAACAATCAGACCAGAGAGAATCTATCGGAATTACATGAGTTCAATTGTCAGGCATACAAACCAAAATAACAAAAGTCAAGCTATAAATATATATAGCATAAGATAGGATATACAACTATTATGTTTCTAGAAACTATATCACAAAACTGAAGATAGGATATCAAACATCATAATATCACATATAGAAACATATACTGTATTTATCTGAATATAATATATTTACTGTTAATCAAAGACGACAATTTTCTACAGCACATAATTGTCTGAACATATAGACGAGAACGATAACATATATTCGTAAATAATAAAGAAGTAAAGCTTAAAGTATCCCTTCAATGGACTCAATCTATCAATAATATGCATTAACTATAGCAAATACACTAGTATGGGTCAAACCTCAATATCTAAAACCATGAAATTTGAACATAAGCCTTAATTTCTAATGACTTAACCCCTATATAAAAGAAGAAAAATTATTAATGCCCCACCTAACTTTTCACTTAAATGATACATGGGTTAATTTTTGTACTCCAAGAATATAATGTGATTTAGGGTCGTCTTCGCAGCTGAAAGAATAACCCCCCCTAAAGAAGTAGCTTAAAAACAGTTTAGGATCTCTAAATAAGCTTTATGCTGCATAGCATAGACCTATGTTCTCATTATATTCAATAAAATCTCACCACTCCACTCTCACTTAATTGGATGGAAAACGTGCAATTGTACAACTATACTTTTCGTTATCTTCTATTTATAAAAAATTATATTACTACATCTTTGGCTCACTGGAAGGACTTACTGTAGTACTTACCCGACAAAAAAATGTCCAACGTATGTGTTTGTGCTTTAAGCTACCAAGAGCACAGAATGATAAATAGTTCAAAACCTTCTACGAATCTCCCCAAAACAATAAAACGGTGATTTAGCATATCCCTATAAGCTCCAAAAAAAATCGCTTGAGTTCCTTCTTTTCCTCAAAAAAAAAAAAAAAGAATCCGAAGAAATAATCTGCTCTAAACTTCTACTCCTTTCTATAACCAAAATACAAGGAATAAAAAAAGATATTATGTTCCTCCCATTTCATTTTAATACTAATAATAAATATTGGTTAAAATATACCTTAACACTTCATTAAAAAAAGAGTTATTACAGATGTTTTCCAAGGAAGGCGATTTATTACATACTACTTGAGAAATACATCTTATATAAATAAAGTCTCCTAAATGTGCAGATAAGGTGATTTACACAAAAAAAATGAGATAAATAAATTTTCCTAAATTTTCAGAAAGGGTGACCTACACAAAAAACCAGGAGATGATAAATTGACTTTTATATGGAAACCATTGTTGAAAAGAGTTTTACATTATATGGAGGATGTGTACGGGGTTTGAGGGAACAATGAACGATAAGAAGGTTCATCAAGATGTTTCAAAATACATACCCTTTAACGTTAAGATAGGTAAATTATATACGGAAAAGGGCCTAAAATACCCTTGAAGTATTGAAAATGGTACACAATTACCCTCCGCCCACCTATTGGCCCCCAAATACTCTTTACATCCACCTTTGGGTCCAAATTTACCCCTTTATTAACAGACCAAAATTAAAAATAATTAAATAAAAATTTTTAATGATGTGGCACTCAACCATTGGTTGTAATTTAATTATTTAAAATAATTTTAAACCCACTAATTTTAACTAAACCCACCCATTTTAACTAAACCCACCTATTACTTTTAAGTCTAACATACTACTGTTCATTTGATAAAAACTATTACTTTCTCCCTCCTTCCTTGTAAATTCCCTGTAAACAGAGTACAAATAGTTACCATAACTTGTTCATTTGATAAAAACTACAACGAGTAAATTAAATCAAAAGAAATAGAAAAGATCAATATTACCTTTAAAACAGAAGTTAAGTTGCCCATAATCATCTGTAAATATTCTGTATTGGAATATGGAAAAGATGAATTTGCAAATAAAGGGGCAACCATATTATTATTGACAGTGCTAAAAATATATACAGCATTGGAGAGGATCTGTTTCGACTCTGTTTCACCCACTTTCTTCTGCAACAGTTTTCCCACATTTTGGAAATATTTCAACTGAGTTTGAAGATCTATAACCTGTCAAATGGAAACAAACATTTCATAAAAAACTGAAGATCTAACCTGCCTGTAGGATACTTGAAGAATGATTCTCCATACGGCAAATAATTTGCTTGGAAGTTAGTAGTGGTGTTGATGTAATTATTATTTCCAGCATCGAAAACTGAATCACCGAACACGAAAACGGCAGGTGTTTGATTAATAGGGTTGCGAATACACACAATCGGTGTGGCAAAATGTGCTACCAAAAAAAAGATGCAGAAGCTTGAGATCAAAGCCATTAGTATAAATACTAGTATATTGACTTAAAAAGTAATGGGCGGGTTTAGTTAAAATGGGTGGGTTTAAAATTATTTTAAATAATTAAATTATAACCAATGGTTGAGTGTCACGTCATTAAAAATTATTATTTAATTATTTTTAATTTTGGTCTGTTAATGAAGGGGTAAATTTGGACCCAAAGGTGGATGTGAAGGGTATTTGGGGGCCAATAAGTGGATGGAGGGTAATTGTGTACCATTTTCAATACTTCAAGGGTATTTTAGGCCCTTTTCCGAATTATATATTCAAATTGATATTTAAATATACATTTTGTAAACATTTGGTGCATGAAAATATTCAATACAAATAATTCATTTTCTTTTTAGAGCATTGTTTGATGATGTTATTTTCTAAACCTTCACAATGATGTAATGTTATGAAATTTATTGTTGAAATACATTGAATTGGAATATCAAATAAGAAACGATTATAAATTTCAAAAACTATCCAAGTCTAATACATTAATATATTGCTTCATTACATGTTACCAACAGTGCCTAAGCAAATAGACTTCAAGTATAAGACATGTGATATATCATATGAACGTGAGATGTTCAGGAGACACATTTCTCATGTTAAGATATTTGAATAATTATTAGAAAAAGGTTCAATTATCAAGATGATATATAATGCTAAATTAAATGTGCTAATATTCATTTAGTAAAAAGTTAAAAAGGACTAATTTAAAAATAATACAAACCTTAAAGGTAAATTTATAAACTTTAAAGAAGTGCAAGGCCTATTTTGCTCTATAGAAGTTTCTCTCCTCTTCCATTAGCCATCAATCTGTAATTTTTGCTTAGCAGCCACAATCATTTTCTTTTGTTTGTTGATTGCTGTCATGAGTTTGAAGTTATCACTCCAATGCCATTCTTTAACTGATTAGTTATTGTTAAGGATAAAAATGACTATAGGTTGGAACTTACATCCTAGAAATATTTAAAAATATCATTTGTTCATGGATATATACTTTCAGATAAAATCATACATGTTAATTCCATAACTTTATTTGAATCAGGTTTTACACATTAAAACATTAATAAATTATAGACAATTCTCTGTTTGATTTTAAATATAAGAGAATAATTTTATATTTGTGTTATTTACATATATTTGTTTTAGAGTTTTGTTATTACTATTTCTATGATAAAGTAAATAGAATGCTAATTTATTCAAGAATTTTTTGGAAGACCCTTCAGAATTATTGAAAATTGTATGTTTAGTCACTTCATAGATCTGGCTTTTTAATCGGTGATTAATCAATCTATTATGGCCTAACAAAATTCTAAGATCGTAGCCATTGGTATACTACATTAAAGTTTTTGGTCTATTGCTTTTCTAGGTTTAAGTTTAAAGATATATATATATATATATATACTAAAGTTTAGTCAAGAGGGAACCGAGGTCGGCTGGTGCGACATGATGAGTAGTATTTTGCATTATTTGTATTTTTGACGAGGCGTTAACAAGATTTTTGAATATAGAATATACCTTGTTTTTACTCATGAACGTGAATTTATATTCAAGTTATCAAAATGATTATTTCAATGTTTATATTCAATTTTTTTCAGATGAAAGAGGGTGATGCTCAAGAACAAATAAATTTATGCCTCTACAGCAGAAGGTATTTTACGAAACATAACATCTTTTTCTGTATATATTATTATTTATTTTGAAACATATGATACAGTGTAAAACTAGTATTACTTTATTAGTACAATAATTTTCTTATAACAAATGGGTTCTGAATTAACAAAACTACATACGGTTGTACAATTTAAATTTTGCTACACCTTCTATTAGTATCTTAAAATTTTCATTTTTCTCCTTATGAGTTTCCTTTTTTATGTAGTATGTTTTATTCCCTTTCAAATATCATTTGGATGAAGAGCATCACCGTCTAAACCCTTTTAATCTCCATTTCAGAACATAACATATATCTTCATCTGTCTTTGCAATGAGAAAATTGTTGGGTGGTCTTGGGCCTTCTCAACCCAAAAGCTAGCTCAAAGGTTGAGGCTTTCCCTCACACTTATAAATTGACCACCAGCCCCTTCCACTTCCGATGTGGGATAACCCAACAATCTCCCCCTTCACACATCGGGCCTTGGGCTGGAGAGAACGACAACCCAGTTTCTCCTGGTGGGACTGAGACTTGTTGATAACCTGGGCTCTGATACCAATTTGTTGGGTGGTCTTGGGCCTTCTCAACCCAAAAGCTAGCTCAAAGGTTGAGGCTTTCCCTCACACTTATAAATTGACCACCAGCCCCTTCCACTTCCGATGTGGGATAACCCAACAAAAATTATATTTATAAGAAATCATTTTCTTGGTATCTTCGTAGAATGACCCAAAATCATCACGGATCAAATTTAATGTTTAAAACTAGGATTGGAAATGTTAATGATGTGATCGACAATAGTGGTCATCTCAGAAGTGAGACGAGACACCAACGTAGACCCGGTTTCATTAGTCAACAACTTTCAATGGTTTTTAATGTATTTAACTTTGAAATTAATAAAAAAAAAATTGGTCTTTGGTCTTTATAATGGATTCAACTATAACTTTGTCCCTCTCATATTTCCTTCTTCATCTTAATGAATCAGAAAAAAAGTATTGAATAAACTTTTCCAATGATCCTTTTGAAAATTCCTTGTGATGAAGAGAGAAAATGGAGAGAAAATCATTCATTAAGATGGTAGACACCAAAACAATAACATTATCCCAAAGTCAAATGCATAAAAATCTAAGAGTTGTTCACCGATGAAGTCCACTCTATATTGTGTTTCATCTCACTTCTTGGATGACTGCTAGCGTGGATGACATATTTTTTTTGCCAATTCTGCTTTCTCCAAATTAAATCAGATAAGTTGATTATGATTTATTCTACAATGATCCCAATAGCTTGATTTCTTATACATATGATTTACTAATTGCACCATGAAACGAATAAATGTATTTTGTTTTAGAATTGGAGAAAAAAGATTTAGACATTATTCATTGTGCATATAATATTTGAAGTGGAATATACTGAATAAGATAAAGAAAAGGACAAGGATAAAAAAGAACATTTAAAGACAAAAATGTTGTATTCAAGAAAATTTATCATCAAACTGGAGTGAAGAATTGTTGATATTAACTAAGATGAGAACTGAACGACAGATGACCACCAAAACATAAAGCATACAATGGGATTACACAGCATGAGATAGAAAAATTCGCTAATCAAATAAAGAATAGAATAGTGTACTAGGATATTGAATTCTATAAAACTGAATCTTTCAAAAGAATAGATCAACAATTTGATTGTTATTGTCTTATGAAAAAGAAAGAGCGTACTCAAACATGAAGTGATAAATCATATTAGTACTTAAGTATATCTACTAAAATATGATTAATGTATTGGGATCTATCAAAGCCTGTCAAATTTTATGAGTTTGAAACCATATCATATTTCAATAAATGTGAAGTGTAACTTGAGAAAAATGATTTGGGTGATTGAACAAAATTTCTATGGAAAAGGGCCACTTTGTGTGGAGCTTTTTCCTACCGAAGGTGATTTTAATGGTGTATCTCTAAGTAAATGTTATCATAGCATACCTATTTTTCAAAATCAAACATTCAAGTGTCTGATGGAGAATAAGAGAACATTATATTTGTCGTTTTGATGACGGACAATTTTTTTTATGCTGAGAAAGTCAACTATGATTCATTATATATTATCATAAAAAGTGGGAGAATTGTTGGGAAGTAGGAGAACACGTGAGTTGTTTTAGTAATTTAAAAGTGAACCTTTCTCGCTACTTGTTCTATTATGTGTATTATATTAGCTGAACCATACTCCAGACGTGAAATCGATAACTTTGTACATATAAGAAAAATTCAACTAAGAAAGAATCTAATAAATTTAATAAATAAAGAAATATATGTAATAAAGAAGCAATGAACGAACGAAATAAAAGTGCAATTAAAGTTAGAAAGTGGAGTCAAAGCTACTTTATAGGATTAAACTCCTTTTTAAGGGTTCAAAATAAATATCCTACTTCATGATATAACAAGGCATGAAAATATGCATTTAGTAAAAAGTCTCGAAGGACTAATTGATAAATAATACAAATTTTGGAGGTTAATTTAAAAAAATTTAAGAAGTGCAAGGCCTGTTTTTCTCTATAAAAGTTTCCCTCCTCTTCCATTAGCCATCAAACACAATTCTTTACTAAGTCGCCATGTTAAAGGCGCGAAGTCGAAGTTTTGAAAAATGTTAAACTGCTACATAGAACAGGTTGTGTTGGTCGGTTGTTGAATATTCTGAGTAAGAGAAGGAATCGAGTCCTCAATTCCACAATTAATAATGTTTTTTAATTTAATTAAGGAAAACCAAGTTGAAAAAGGAATTAGCGTTCAATATTTTTTTCTTATTTAATTAGGGAAAATTGCGTAGAAGGCAAGCTGATTTGTTGTCTATTTAAGGACAAACTCACGTTGGAGAAAGAGTGAGTGAGTTTTTGTTGCGGTAAAGACAAAAAGAAGTCTAAGTTGAGTTCAACAACGTTTGTGTAGCGGCAAACACAATGTTAAATAAAACAAGGACTTGCTGAATATTTGATCCATAAGTAGGGAGCTATTTTCATTAAAAAGAATTACGCACTTACATAGAGAAGATCAAAACACGATCAAGAGTTTTGAGAGAGTTTTGAGAGTTACTTGGGAGTGTTGCTAATTTGTGAGGAAAAAGTTGTAAGATTGTAATTAAAAGTTTTGATTACAATCGAGTGTGTGTGTAGGATTCGTCTAAGAAGTTTGAGAAACTTGA
The DNA here is from genome assembly GCA_027704785.1 of Solanum chmielewskii. Taxonomy (NCBI): domain Eukaryota; kingdom Viridiplantae; phylum Streptophyta; class Magnoliopsida; order Solanales; family Solanaceae; genus Solanum; species Solanum chmielewskii. Next base: position 37,697,435 of record JAKWIX010000324.1, on the reverse strand, counting down.
TGGACGGTTGAAGACTTAAAACTAGGTTTTTTTTGTCTTAGGTAGCTAGGAATTAGAGTTTATAATTTCATATCTTGGAATTAGAGTTTATAATTCCTTAGGTTACATAAGCTTATAATATTTTGTTGAAATTTGGAGTTTAATAAAGTTGAGTTAAATCCAATAGAGACGTAAGTCGTGGTTTTTACCCTTTATGTGTTTTTATTTTCCGCGTAAAATATCGTATCATTATTTTATTTGTTTTTCAAAATGTAACAATTATAATCTTTGTTAAGGATGTACCTCATTGAAGATGGCAACTTACATTCTAGTAACATTGATTAGAAACTTCATTAGTTCAAGGATATATACTTCAGGTAATACCCTACATGTTAATTCCATAAAATCATTACTCTATTGAAATCAGGCTTTATATATTTAAACATTAATAAAGTCTACATAATCTTTGTTAAATTTTTTATTTAATTGAATAATTTTATATCTTTATTCTTATATAAACTTTTTTTGAGTTTTTATTGTTAGCATTTTTATGATGAAGTAAATTAAATTATTTTTTTTCCCGAGTTAAATAAAAGAGATTTTGGAATTATTGCATTCTAGTCAAGAACGAACCGGTGATGTGTGATGCCACATGATGACTAGTATTTTGCATGATTTGTTATGTTATTGAGGAGTCATTGACCAGATTTTTAAATATAATGCATATCTGTTTTTTCTCATGAACATGTATTCAGTGTCGAGTTATCGAAATTACTCCTCCAATATTTTCATTAAATTTATTTCAGCCTGAAGAGGGTGATCTTCAATAGCAAATGATTTATTCTGCTACAAAAGGGAGGTTGGTTAAGAAACTTAACATTTTTGCCCTTCGTAGGATTATTGAGTTTAAAATATGAGTTAGTGTAAAACTTTTATTACTTAAGTAGTACAATAATTTCCTTATTACAATTGGATACTTAATTAACTACTCCATATAAGATTGTACAATTCAAATTTCTTACACCTTCTATTTGTATATCGAAATAATATCTTTTCTTCTTATCAGTTTCCTGTTTTATTAAGTATGTTTATTTCCCTTTCTAATATCATTTGCATGAAGAATATTATTTTATTAACATTTTTAACCTCTGATTCTGAACATAACACATATCGGCATCTCTCTTTGAAATGAGTATAATATTTATAAGAAGTCACTTTCTTGGCATCGTCATAGAATGAACCGTAATCAACACCGATCCAATTCAATGTTGGAAACTAGAATTGAAAAAGTAAACCTTGTTATCGACAGTGGTAGTCATCCAAGAAGTGAGACAAAAAACAATCTTGTACACTTCATAAGTCAACACCTTTTAATGATTTCTCATGCATTTCACTTTGAAAATAATATATTGTTTTTGGGGTCTCTAGTATAAATAATGGATTTATATATAACTTTGTCTCTCTCATTTTTCCCTCATTGTCAGAAGAATTAGAAAAAAGTACTAAATAAACTTCCGGCAATCCTTTTGCTATTTCCTTCTAATGATGAGCAAGAATACAGAGAGATACAGGTAATGTTGAATCCTTCATTAAGACTGGAGACACAAAAAAAATCACATTCTCCTAAAGGTAAATTCTTAAAAATCTAAAAAGCGTTCACTAATGAAGTTCATTCTATAATTGTGTCTAATCTCACTTTTGGGATGAATGCTCATGTGGATGACATGTTTTATTTTGAAAATTTTGCTTATCCAAATAAAATTGGATCAACTGATTACCTAAACTTTGTCATTTTAACCTTAAACTACCTTGTTTTTGTTAGTTTTAGCCTAGAAACATAACTAGAACTTACCTAAGTCAAATCATTCATCAAACATAGAAATTTAGATCATAAGAGGAGAAAAGAGGTAAAGAACCCTATTTCAAGAATAAAGGAAAACTCCATCAGTTCTAGCACCAAAATCGAAAGATTTTAACTTGGAATTCGTCACCAGGTATATGGTATTTGTCTAATGGGTTCCTTTCGCTCATTAGGTCCCTACAATTCATATCGATTCTTGATTCCCTTATTATAATTAGACCTAGGACTTCTAGAATCTGAGAAAATCATAGTTAATTATTATTTTAATGTTCCAAATTAGATTATCATGTTATTACTTGGTTTCTTACATGAATCCTAGCTATGTACTTCTTTAGTTCTGTAATTACACTAGGTCAGATATAACAATCATTCACATGTACATGACTCATTTTTGAATGTGTCAATATCTATTTAATAATGTTGCATTCTTAGTGGAGATGCCTGTCTAGGGCTATCCAATGTATTACAGTAATCCAGTCATATTGTGTTAGCACTTAATCATTTGGGAGTAGTATTATACAAAGTTGGTCTAGGGTTAGTCACCATATAGTATGGAAACGATGATCCACATAGTGTGTAATTAAGTCCGCTCTATGGGATCATTTAGTGATCATGTCAGTCGTACATCAATACCTATGGTAAGGTACACTGAGTCCTCCCGATGGGGAGTATACATAAAACTCCACATTTAGCTCATGTGGTCTTATTATCGGTCATTAGTAGCTCCCACACATCAGTTATATATTAATGCACTGACCATATTTGCAATATTGTTACACTTCCTTAAGTACTTGACTTTTTTAGATTACACCTCCCATTATTTTCTTCTATTTATTTTTAGCCCTCTCTTGAATAAAATATGTCACAAGTAATTTTCATCATCTCAAGAATGCTTCAGTCATTCTTTATCTTTTTTTTTTCAAAGGATTTTGTTTAGTCATATTCTTTTGTTCTTCTATTTTTTTTATTCAAGTCACATTTTTTCAAAAAGGGCGTTTTATAAACTTTGTAGCTATCGTTTATTACCTTTTCACTCAATCATCTTTTTTCTTCAAATTAACAGTTAGAATATGTCTATACTTTAATGCTCAAGAAGGCAAGGTTCAAAAATAAAGTATTCGAAAATAGTTACGGACAAATTATGACTACCAACAAAAGGTTGCAGGCTCAAAAGGGCTCACTATTAGTATAATATCTAAAAAAGCTAAAATTTACAAGATCATCAACGAAATATTATAATCATCTCTTAAACAAAACAACACTTCATATTTCGCTTTAATAATTTGCAAAACAAGTTTCAAACTAATATGCAAAACTTGAAATAATAAAATTTTCACCACACATGAAACAAGTATAAATTAAGATAGATCAATTCCACTTTTAATAGAGACATGATCATATTCCTGATCCTCGGTGTTACGAAGTCTGCAATTTGCTTATTAATAAAGCATTCAGAAGAAATCACTATTCAAAAATTGGGCCTAAATAGTAAGTATCGCCCCACTCAAAAGCTTTTTTCTTTTTTGTCTTAAAAAAAATATTAAATAATAAAAGACACTCGGCTTAAAGGGACTATCCTCAGGAAAATAACAAAAAACAAAATTCAAGGAATTCATCCTAAAATAAGAAAAGACACAATAAAACAATAAAAACTAGGAATTCATTCCTCCACCCCACACATAAAAAAATGGTATAACCCCAAAAACATCAAATAAAATTTACGACACGGGTTAGGCAAACTTCCTCATGCCTTTAGGCCTACCTAGTAGTATGTTCTCTAAATTTTCATGAAGGTTGGTACGCATCCGACACTCAAGCTCAAACTTTCTCCTTTGCTTCAAATTTTTGGGCACTCAGATTTCCCCTAATCTGCAAAAACAAGAAAAAATAACAAAAAAATAACACTAAAAAATAAAATAAAATAAGAAGTTACACTACTAATTGGGTTGCCTCCCAATAAGTGCCTAATTTTACATCGCAGCACAAGACAGATAAATACTCCAGTTATGTTTCTACTTTGAACTTATGAATTTTACCCCTATCTTTGCATCAATTTTTTTGATCCTCTCTAGGAGTGGTGGTATAAATATAAAGGAACCAAGTAATATATGTTTCATCTTGCACTTCTAGACCCTTAAATGAGGAATGTTTTTTTATCTACGTGAACTTAAAAGCTTTAGGATGTAGGGGCCTCGTTCCCCATCTATGCACTCATGCATTAGTTTAGATGACTCGAATTTCATGTCTCCATCTAAACGTAATATAGAAAAGTTTTTTGAAGGAGATTATAGATGCTTCGACTCCAAAGCAACATTATTTAGGGCATTCTCACTTTTGTACTATCTCTCGAACGTGGCATCTTCAAGAAAAATCTAATTGCATTGTATATCCTCCCATTTTTAGAACCTCTATTTTACTTCAGACTGTCTTTTGAATATCACGAAACTCATCATCGGATTTTTAGCATCAAATATAACAACATGTGCATTCAATTCATTGCTTAGGTTCTGAGTATGCTAGAAAAAAACCAACATCTTCAAAAGTTCTTTATCTTTCTATCTATAAGGCGTTACATTACATGTATGGTTATCCTATGAAGCTTTTCATATTCGTCTATCAATTTACTGCATGAATCCATACTATAAAACGAAAAAAAAAATTAGAATCGTCATGGTAGAGTTTTTGAATAGGGTATCAAAAAAAATACAACTGACCCGCAAAATACTAAAAAGTTTACAGGATTAAAATGGTGCACACAATTCTCCCTTAAAATATAATGATATTGTTGCCAAAAGTGGGATCATTTGCAACAAGGAAAAGGTTTTAAAACATAAGAATAATCACAAGTTCATCCACAAAGAGTATTAATTAGCACAAAAATTATGTATCAAAATAAATAAACAAATAAATAAAAAGAAAAAGTATAACCTAGAGGGATATTGAATTTTATGTCCCTGGCAACGACTCCAAAAATTTATTGCTCCGAATATCACACGCATGTGTACATGGTCGCGCAGGTAATACTGGTTCTTAATAGAATCAGAGTGTCGAATCCAATGGACTTGTCGATTAACTATATTAACTAAATTATACTAGTCTAATTATTCATTTAAGAGTGCAAAAATAGTTTGATTTTATTTGTAAATAAAAGAATGTAGGAACTAAATACTAAAATTACTCACATTGATTGGACAATCCTAAGGTTTCAACATGTATAGGGTTTCATTTATCACACCTCATAGATGAAGTAATTATGATTATCAAAATATTGATTTACGGGGTTGACTTTATGATCATGGTCTCCCGACCTCTAATTGCCTACTCCAATTAGTTGTCTTACTACATTGTTTAGAGGGGTGGGCACTCCTAATTGGCAAGTATTTATATTTCATCATGTTTTCTAATCAAGCTAGGTGTTCGTCCGGGCATCACTCCTAAACACGAATAAACTATATTTAATGGAAGAGTAAACGTTTTGTATTTCTTGGTCTATCTACCTTATCTTCACCGAGTACAAATCAATAAGGAACCTAAAACAAAAACAAAGTTGAATTTCATTTAATTTTCCGTGTGAAGTTGTCTGCTCCAAATTTAGTGCCTATTTAAATTCTTACACATACATGGCAGCAGAATTGTATTGCAATTCAATTTATGTATTATTTTATAACTTTTGATCCATTAAGTTTCTTTCTTGATTCTCTTCTCCAACCTTCTATGTTTAATGCATTTTAACTCCAAACTTCTTCAGCATTACACCAATTTACTCCTACAAATAAATACATTAGTCAACACAATCTATAAAATTCATACACAAAAAGAATAAATACAAATGATGGATATATATATATATATATATATTTAGACACACAAACTATGTATGCATATAATTAGAGATAAACATTTTATTATAAACAATTAGTGTAATAAAGTCGAATTTGGAGGGATATTTAGGAAATTATTTCTTAATTAATTTATATATTTACTCTATTAAATAAATTTAAGTTGAATTGATTTCATGTGACATTAAATTAATATGAAATTTTATTTACAATGAATTCAAGTAATCATAATAAATTTAGCTAAATTGACATAAATTGATGGAGAACAAATATTAAATTCATACTGCAATATTAAAGACAACTCAAAATTACATACTAAAATTATAAGTGAAGTTTCCTAGACAAAAGCATTTTCATTTTCCGTCGCTGCTGAGAATTCTTGATTCACCAAGAGAGCAGAAAGGGGGGAAATTGCAAACATGGCTGGCGGAATTGCACATCTTTGTCTTTCGGAGGAGCGTAGATCATGGAGGATGGATCTGCCACATGTATTCTATATTCTTTTAATATTTTTTTTGTCAGTACTTTTTGTGTAATTTATTTTCACTCGATGCACACTAATAGGTTTTCAGGATATGTAGATTTGATGGTTCACTTAACTTAATAGTGTCTTCTGTTTTTCCCCTTAAGGATTTTGGCTATTCCAGAAACTGCTCCGCATGGGTCTGTCAATTTGATGGTGTAGCATTGTTGTGTCCCAGGATAACCTATGGTGAGTAAATTTTCTTGCTTTCTTCACTACCCATTACAAGTTTTCTCCTTTGTAGTTTATGTATTGATTGTTTATCACAAGAGAAAATGAGAAAGTTAGAGGTTTTCTGATACTCTTCCTAAAAATTTACTTAAATAGATACAAATTAGTCATGAAAAATAATAAAAAAGTGTCCACATAAGTTAGCGAGCTCCCATTCCCTATTTAAATTTCAAATAAAGGATGAGGGTTGAATTAAGCTTGTAGACATTGTGAAATTTGTCTATTTTTTTATGGATTCTCATAATTATAAAAGAATATAAACATGCATATATTCAGTGGGTTGGTTTATATTCCTCATTTGTGATTGAAATTTCGGGCTAGAATTTGTATACTTCTATTATCAACATATTGTTAATAATTTTTCCCTTATTTATTGTGGAAAACCAGTAATTTTGTGCTATAATTACCAAACTTCAATGTTTTGTGATGAATTAATACTCTCGCAGCAGTTGTAGAAAGTATTCTACTATATTGGTTTTGTCTTGCATAGTTTTCTTATTATTTCTAGGGTTTTTATACTCCTTTAGTTTTATCTTTTGATTTGGTTTACCTGATAATTCATTGTAGTATAGAATTTATTAAAAGTTAATAGAATTAGGTTATTGGAGTACGAAGTAAATTTAACGAGATCTAAGTTCTGTCTCATTGGATGATGATAGGTGTAGCATACATGTTTAGAACTTTTAATTTAGCATTAAATACAATCTTGATATTTGAATTTTTTTTATTAATTATTCACATATCTTTGGTGACACCCAATTTTGAGTCTCCCCGGTATAATTAACTATCGAGCTTCTTAAGATTCCAACAATTTGAAATTATTGACTTTATTAAATTCGAGATATTTTTCAAGTCATTTTAAGAAATTTTGCAATTTTTGCAAAGCCTTTAAATATTCATTTATAATTAGTATATTTTATGGACATTCGAAAATCGTCTTAAAAAGGTTAGTCTTACTTGAATATACGGATTTAGTTTATTTAATTAATATTTTTATTCTACTAATTAGGTTATAATTAAGTTTATTGATTAATTTTGTTAAGATTAATAAGCTTGTTAAGTAGTTATAATAACTCATCTTATTTTGGTGTTGGCCGAGTTTAACCAATTGCCTCAATTTGATAGAAATTAAATTCGTGTGATCACTTTTCCAAGTCAATTTACCACATTGTTGGCTTCGCTTTCTAGACCCCTTTTAATACAACTCCCCAAACTACAATTCTTCAAGAGACCCAACAGCAAAACCCATCAATTTCCAAATTGGCAGGGCCAATTACAACAATCTCACCAGCCCACTAAAAGATACCCATACAACGTACAACAGTTCCAAAATAGCCCAAAGAGAAGTTGACCTTAACCGACCCATCCCTCCTCTTCTTCACAAGAAGAAACGCAGAAGCGTACAGCAGCAATACACGTCTTCACAACATCAAAACATACCAATAATAGCGCGCTTGAACGGAGAAAAAAGTCCTGTATGCGGATCACCGCTTCTCAAACCAGAAACGACAAGTCACGTGGCATTAAATAGACGGAAAGGAGCAGCGACATATGCAGTACACTGCTTTGTGTTGTCATCTTCTTCCCTTTCCAGGACAAGCATTTCGCGCAGTTCTGCAATTTCATCCTGTTTTAGCCGCGTCTATGCCCTTGTAGCAACGAGATGAAGACACGTTAAGCAAAGAGTATGTTTGATCGATCCGCAGCGTCCGTCTCAATTCTATCCATTCAAAATTTGAGGGTATCCCTTGTAATATTCCTCAGTTTTGGATAGAATTTGGGTGTTGAACTCCAAATTTCGTGGTCCTGGAACTCAATTTTCAGGCCTTCCCCCCCTTTGGAACCCTATTTTATTCTATATAAACTTCCTCTTCCCCACTGTTAAAAAAAAGAGTTTATCGTTCTTCACTAAGGGAGATAATTTTTTAGTTCGAAAAATATAGATGAAAGGTGAGAGAAATTTAACTAAGGCAGAGGGGATAGTTCAAGCAGTTAGTCATAAAATACATATAAAAATACATTCCCCTGCTCCGTTCTTGTCTCCGTCATTGCTCCGAAGATTGTAAAATATTTTCTAAGCCTTGTTGTTCAATTGCTAGTCTCTTTATGTGTTCCGTTAAGGTATTCTTAATCTGTTTAATCATTACATGTTAGCATTATTTATATTAATGGTAAAGATTTTCTTTGTTCTTCCATGAAGTTTTTCTACTGTTGTTATTGAAATGCAACAAAGCTCTCAGTTTCTTTTTCTTGTTTGCTCCAATAATTTCCCTTTGTGGTGAATTCATGAATTCCGTCATCTAAATTGGATTTAAAATATGTTAATAAATCAACAGACCCAAGCATCGTTGTTTATCTTTAAGTTATTTTAGAGTATTTATTCGTCCTTATCACCTTTCATTCTGCATTAATTCACATGCTTGTTGCTGAATCAGTTTGCTTCTATTTGCACTTCGTCTTTAAGTATCGACATGTGCTGGTTTGTTGCTGTTAATGTGGTTTTCTATGTAAAGGCAGAACCTCGACTAGCCTCTTATCGCCTATCATGATTTTTTTAAGCCCATTTTTTCATCCTATCTTATTTTTTTGGTTATGTTTAAGTTGTCTTTGAGATTACTTGGAAATTTATTGGTAGTGATCTTTCATGTGCATAGCATACTGATTTTTTCTTTAGTATAATGCTAATTGTTAGTGGTTTGGTTATATGTTAATGGAGGGGTGGAAGCGTAAAGAGAGTATAAAGAGAGAGTAAGAGATGTAAGGATGAAGGTGTGTTTTATTTATGAAGGCAAATGCCTCTTATATAGATATACATAATGACCTTTCGTCTTTGTTAAAAGACAATTGGCCCTTACTATTTACACAGTAACTTGACTCTTACTATTTACACAGTTACTTGACTCTTTCTATTTATGATAAGGACATACTTGTTTTTTTACTAGCGTACTACGGTAAAAGAATGAGATTATTCTTCGTTGATCTCTGTCAGCGTGCAAGTGAGGTCTAAAAAAATCATGTGTTAAACCATATTGTTGTTTACTTTGTTGCCTATTAGACCTTGTTTTATTTTTATCTCAAGGTTACTGAATATGTGGTTAAGTCTCTTTCACTATTAACAAGATCAGTTTTCTATGTCGTTGTTACTGTCAAAATTTCTACCGCAATTCATTTATATTTATGTCATGCCTCGAGCTACCCCCGAGACGCGGACATGGAACCTATGACCACAAGTGATTCCAAGCTAACCCTACAGGCATGATCATGAGCATACTAATGATAATAAACTGTTGCGGAAGCTAAATCATACTTAAAACGAAAAGATGGGGAATACCCATATTCTATAACTGAGATATTTGAAACCAATGAGTTTAATACAAAAGAGATATTAACTCAATACTAAGCCGAATCCAACTATGTTCGAAAATAGCCTCTAAACTAGAATAGAAATAATGGGACAAGCCCCAGCTAAATCTAGCAAAAATTGAAACTAAATGACTAAAGACTGAAATGAAACTCATGACTCTTGTCCTCGAAGAATGAGGACACGCCACTGAATCTGCTGAATTGGAGATCGGGAAATCGATTTATGTGTGATCTGGATGTTGAGATCCTGAACCTACATCACGAGAAGATGTAGCGTACGTACGCGTCAGTACTTGAAAGGTATTGAGCATGTGGGATAGAGTAAAGCTGAAATAAAACATAACTGAACAAGCACAAAAACAAGTATAATAATCTAAACGTGATGTGCTGATTTGTGAGCTAACTGGATGCAATGACCAATTTATCACATGCTGAAACTGAATACTGAATATACTTATAAATGGTCAATGTAGAGAGTTTGACTGAATTGTGGGAGCTAATTATAACCGATAATAAAACCACATGAGCTAAATGTGGAGTCTGATGTATACGCCCCATCGAGAGAACCCAATATAGCCTGCCAAAGGTATAAAGGCATGCTGGCGTGATCACTAACCTGATTGCCCACAGAGGGACTTACAACCTACAAGGCTAATAATTCTAGGACTATTGGGTACGCTAAACCCTAGTCCTCGGTATTATGCTACTCCCATTGAATTTTGTAAATTAACTTATTATATCTGAATTTCTGTAAATACTGGATAGCTTGAAACTGAACCTGCAAACTCAGAATGCAACAATTAATCTGGTAATTATGCATTTATAACTGAGCCATGTATATTTGAAGTCTCTGAAATATATGACATAGCATGTGTAATTCAAGAACTAAGAAAATACAAAGCTAGGGTGCTTAAATTTATGCGATAATTTGTGTAATAACATGATAATATAATTTGGAACATATATTTAATAAATTCATGAAGTTATATCAAAGTTCTAGGAATCCTAGGTTTAATCATGATAAGAGAATCAAGAAATGTTTGAAACTAAGGACCCAATGGGTGAAAGGAACCCACTCGTGAAATACCACAAACTTGTGATGAAATCAAAGGAAAAATACTTAAGTTTCAGGGTTGGAACAACTAGAGCTTCTGGCGTTCTTGAAATAGTGTTCTTGAGTTTATCTCTCATCTTGCTTCTAATTTTCTATGTTTTTATTTAATGATTTTACTTGGATACGTTTTAATTATGTTTCTAGGCTTAAACTGACTAATATCTGATGATTTAGGGTCAAAACAATGTAACTTAGGGTTTAAACGGAGTCGAAAAGGTCAAAAAGACCCCTAGGAAGGTTTCTGTCGGGCCTCGCGACAGCCAGAATTGATGGTCCGTAGTGTGCCTGACACGCCGTCGTTGGGTCCGTAGTGAGGGCCTATTCGACAGGCCTTTACAAAAATGGGCATAAAGTTTTACTCGGATGTTTGATTATAGCAAGGCCGGTGGATATGGAAAGATAATTCAATTATTTACCTGTGAGTAGGTCATGGGAGACCTAATTCATTTTGTGCTAAGAGTTATGATCATGTTAAGTTGACCCAACTATTTTTCCTCTTAACTGGCTGCAAATTTTCCCAGCTACGGAACGTAGGTCAACCTACGAACCATGCTTGTCATCCATAGCTCTTGTCAGAGAGTTGTTGAAGGGAGTCTTGATCGACGGTCAGGGACTACGGACAATCATTTGACCTACGGACTGTAAGTCTGTCCGTCGTCCAAGATTTAACCAATTTTTCTAGGTTGAAATAGTTGGGAGTTTTTGATCCCATCGACGGTTGTGCAGGACGAACCGTGGTTCAGGCTACGGTTCGTCGATGCCACCGTTTGTAAAACCTGCAGATATTTCTGAAAAACTAATTTTTGGTCTTTTTTGTCTATGAGGTGTTACATTATTTCTCTTGGGAAAAATCGCCCTCGAATGAAGACTAAACTAGCTGAAATAGAGGGAGAGAGATGCAAACCCCACTACTAAACATTGAGAAATGAGTTATGAGTACATGCAATTACACTAAAAATGATAGTAAAAACTGAGGGAACATGATTCTAAAACTGAATTTACGCATGAATGACTGTAAAACTGAAGAGGCACTATTACCTCAAGATGGAGTGGAATCGGAAGGAAAAAGGTAAGGATACATGGCTTTCATTGGTCTTCTGCTTCCCAATTAGCTCCCTCTACGGACTGACTCCTCCACAAAACCTTGACTTAAGCGGCTTCTTTGTTTCTCAACCTTCTAATCTAACGGCCAGGAATATCAACTGGTACATCTTCATAAGAAAGACTATATTTCACCGCCACACTCTGTAATGTCACTATAGAGGCTGGGTCACCCACGCACTTCTTCAAGAGTGAGATGTGGAAGAGCGGATGCACTGCTGCTAATTTTGCTGGCAACTCTAACTTATATGCCACCTTGCCAATTCTTTTCAAGATCCTGTAAGGGCCTACATATCTAGGACTGATCTTCCCTTTCTTTTCAAATCTCATCACCCCTTTCATAGGTGAGACTTTCAGAAAAACCCAATCATCAACTTGGAACTCAAGTTCCCTTCTCCTTACATCTGTATAAGATTTTTGACGAGTTTGGGTTGTCTTAAGTCTATCTATAATGAGTTGCTCTTTCTCCATCGCATAAAGGACTGAATCCGACCCTATCAAAGCTGCTTCACCTACTTCAAACCAACCATCTAGAAATCTACATCTACCCCAATATAAAGGCTCATAAGGGGCCATCTGATGCTTGAATGGTAGCTATTATTGTAGGCAAACTCAATAAGAGGAAGTTTATCATCCCAACTACCTTTTAAATAGATCACACAAGGTCTCAACATATCCCCTAAGGTCTTAATGGTACGCTCTGCCTGCCCATCCGTCTGTGGATGAAATGTTGTACTAAGGTTAACTTGAGTACCAAGACCTTTTTGAAATGACTTCCAGAAATCAGAGGTAAACTGAAGACCTCTATCTGAGATGATAGACAAAGGAACCCCATGCAACCTCACAATTTCAGTAAGGTAAAGCTTGGCATAGTCCTCTGCCGAATATGTAGTCTTGACCGCCAAAAAGTGAGAAGACTTAGTCATCATATCAACTATCACCCTAATTGAGGCATGCTGTCTACGATTACGAGGTAACCCTGTGATGAAATCCATATTGATCACATCCCACATCCAAGTAGGAATATCGATCTCTTGAGTCATACCTCCTGGTTTCTGATGTTCCACCTTGACTTACTGGCAATTGGGGCACTTAATCACAAAGTCCGCTATATCCCTCTTCATGCAATTCCAGCAATAGACTTCCCGCAGATTGCGGTACATCTTAGTAGCACCATGATGAATAGAATACCTGGATTTATAAGCTAATGCAAGAATATGCTGCCTCAACACTCCCACAGCAGGAACACACAATCTACCTTGGTAGTGAAATACACCATCTCCCCCTTGGGAGAAAACCTCCACTACCAAAGACGATTCTACTCCATTCTGAACTACTACACCGTTGTCTGATATACTCATTAGGCGAAGTCCCAAGCAAGCAAGCCTGTGAACATCCTTCACTAGCTCTTTTTTTTCCACAACATGGGCTACACTACCCATAGATAATTTACTAAGAGCATCGGCCACTACATTCTCCTTTCCAGGATGATAATGCACACTCATATCATAATCCTTAAGGAACTCAAGCCATCTCTTCTGGTGAAGATTCAACTCTTTCTAGGTGAACACATATTGAAGGCTCTTATGATCGGTGAACACATCTACATGAACACTATACAAGTAGTGTCTCCATATCTTGAGTTAAAACACCACTGCTGCAAGCTCGAGGTCATGAGTTGGATAGTTTTTCTCATGCACCTTAAGTTCTCTAAAGGCATAAGATATAACCTGATCTCTTTGCATCAACACACAATCAAGGACAACTGTAGATGCATCGCAATAGCTCACATAACCATCTGAACACTGTGGTAGAGTCAAGATAGGAGCTGTAGTGAATCTAGTTTCCAATCCTCTGAAACATTTATCACAATCATTTTACAATTGGAACTTGAGCATCTTCTGAGTCAACCTAGTAAATGATGAGGCTATGGATGAAAATCCTTCTATGAACCTTCTGTAATAACCCGGTAGACCTAAGAAACTTCATATATCTGTAGCAGAGGTAGGTCTGGGACATTGTTTCACTGCTTCTATCCTTTGTCAATCTGTGGGGATTCCTTAACTAGATACAATGTGACAAAGGAAATCAACGGATTGCAACCAAACCCCACATTTACTAAACTAAGCGAATAACTGGTGATCTTTGAGAGTCTGCAGAACAACTCTCAAATGACTTGCATGTTCCTCCTCACTCCTAGCATAAATGAGGATATCATCAATGAAGACAATAATGAACAAGTCCAAGTACTGTTTATACATTTATTCATAAAATACATAAAAGTTGCAGGAGCATTAGTTATTCCGAATGATATAACTACAAATTCATAATGACCATACCGAGTTCTAAAAGGTTGTTTTTGGAATGTCACAATCTCTAACTATAAGATGATGATAACCCGATCAGAGGTCTATCTTTGAGAAGTGACTAGCACCCTGAAGTTGGTTAAATAAGTCATCAATCCTAGGGATGGGATACTTATTCTTGATTGTGACCTTTCTCAACTGTCTATAATCAATGCACATTCTGAGAGAACAATCTTTCTTCCTTACAAACAACACTGGTGCACCCCAATGTGAAATACTAGGTCTGAGGAAGCTCTTATCTAAAAGGTCTGGCAACTTCTCTTTCAATTCCTTAAGCTCTGCTAAAGATATTCTGTAAGTAGGAATAGATATAGGCTGGGCATAAAAAAGGAGATAAATTCCAAAATCGATTTCCCTTTCGGGAGGGACTCTGGGAAGATCTTCTGGAAATACTTTTGGAAACTCACAGACTACTGGAACTGACACAATAGTTAGGGTTTCAAGGCTAGAATCCTTAACCCAAACTAGATGGTAGAGATAAGCCTTAAATATCATCTTTTTGGCCTTAAGGTAAGAAATAAATCGACCCATACGCACTAAGTTACTATCCTTCAATTCTAAGATTGGTTTGTCTGGAAACTGAAAGCGAACAATCCTAGTTCTACAATCGACTAAGGCATAACATGACTGTAATTAATCCATGCGTAGAATGACATCAAAGTCTACCATTTCTAATTCTACTAGATCTGCTAAGGTGACATTTTGAGAGACTATGACAAGGCCATTTCTGTATACCCTTTTAGCTATAACTGGGTCACCGACTGGAGTAGAGAATGAGAAAGGTTCTGAGAGAGTTTCTGGACTGACATTGAATTGGACTGCTATGTAAGGAGTTACAAAAGAAATAGTATCCCCTGGATCTAACAATGCATAAACATCAAGGTCAAAGACACGTAATGTACCAGTGACTACACCAGGAGAACCTTCCTGATCCTGCGAGATTGAAGAGAATACAACCAGTTCTAGCACTGACCGCCACTTATACTAGATGAGTTACCTTGCTGAGTTGGGCGACTTGCTGGTGCTGTTGAAGTTGTAGGCTGAGCTCTACCATTATCACCTCCTTGACCTTGTCTAGAACGATAATCCCTCAACCTGTGACCGAATTGACCGCACCCAAAACATCCCTCTTTTCCTGCAAGGCACTCGCCCGGATGGTTATGACCACACTTAGGGCAAGTTTGGGTAAGTCTTGGTGCCTGAAAGACTTCCCTGAGATATATAGCCTGGTGCTATACCCTTCTTGTCATACCTGTTCTTGGAGGATGGAACACTAGATAATGAAGGGGCTGGAGCTGAAAACTTCTGCTCCCTGGGAGCGATTTCCACCACCCGGTTTCTGCTTAGAATAATCATAGTTCCTAGTCCTAGACTTCTTATTTTCCTTAGCTTGTTCCCTAATCTTATCACCCTCAACTTGGTGAGCATGAGTTATAAGCCTACAGATTTTCAAATCTCCCAGCAACATAGCATTTCTACACTCTGTCTTCGCCAAATATGATACTCCATACAAGAACTTATTCATGTGTGCCCTGGAGTCAACATCCGTGTGAGGAGCATACTTGGAGAGTTGGTTAAACTTCAGCCCATACTCTTGGACTGTCATGTTTCCCTGCCTCAAGTTCATGAATTGTTGGGCCTTTGATTCTCTCAACTCTCTAGCGAAAAACCTATCGACAAAAGTCCTATAGAAGCACTCCCATGTAATAGGAGCTGCATTTGCACCCCTATTCGCCTTCCACTAAGTGTACCAGATATGAGCCACGTCTTTCAGCTGGTATGATGCCAAGTCAACCCGATAATTCCTAGTAACCTGCATCACCTCAAAGATCTTCTTGATTTCGTCCAAGAAATTATGAGGATCTTCATTAGTCTGCGATCCTAAGAACCCAGGCGGTTTCATCCTAACAAAGTCACGGACCCTTGCTACTGCTGATCCACTATTTTCATTCATAGGATCATGAACCCTATTGTTCTGGTGGGTCATACTCTAAGTCAACATCTGTATGACCATCCTGAACTCAACATTGGAAACTTCTTGATCTCGGATTGGAGGAGCTGCGTTTGCATTCCTAACTTTAGCTCTACGAGGAGGAATGATCTGAAACATACAACGTCAAGTTAGAATCGAATAAGATCATACCTTATGCACGATAAGAGTAACAAAAGAGATGTGGTGGACTTCACACCCATGAAAAAGATTAAGTTAGATGTGGTGGACTTCACACCCATGAAAAGGACTCTACTTAGTGCGGCTTTTTAAGACATCTTAGGACTCTTGAACCTAGTTCTCTAATACCAAGTTTTTGTCACGCCCGACCTACCCGTGAGATGACGACGCAGAACCTAGGACCACAAGTGATCCCAAGCTAACCCTGCATGCATGATCATAATCATACTAAAGATAATAAACCGTTGCGGAAGCTAAATCATACTTAAAATGAAGAGAAGGGGAATACCCATATTCTACAACTGAGATATTTGAAACCAATGAGTTTAATACAAAAGAAATATTAACTCAATACTAAGTTGAATCTAACTATGTCCGAAAACAGCCTCTAAACTAGATAACAAATACTGGGACAAGCCCTAGATAAATCTAGCAAAAATTGAAACTAAATGACTAAAGACTGAAATGAAACTCATGACTTTTGTCCTCAGAGAATGAGGACTCACCACTGAATCTACTGAACTGGAGATCGGGAAATCGATCCACGCGTGATCTGGATGCTAAGAACCTAAACCTACATCATGATTAGACGTAGTGCACGTATGCGTTAGTAATTGAAAGGTACTGAGCATGTAGGATAAAATAAAGCTGAAATAAAATATAACTGAACAAGCACCAAAACAAGTATATTAATCTGAACGTGATGTGCTGATTTCTGAGCTAACTTGATGCAATGACCAATTTATAACATGCTGAAACTAAATACTAAATATACAAATAAATGGTCAATGCAGAGAGTTTTGACTGAACTGTGGGAGCTACTAATAACCGATAATAAAACCACATGAGCTAAATGTGGAGTTCAATGTATACGCCCCATCGAGAGGACCTTATATACCCCACCCGCCAAAGGTATAAAAGCATGCTGGCGTGATCACTAACTCATTGCCCACAAGGGGGACTTACAACCTACTAGGCTAATAATTCTAGGACTATTGGGTACGCTAAACCCTAGTCCAACTCAGTATTATGCTACTCCCATTGAATTTTGTCAATTAACTGATTATATATGAATTTATATAAATATGTGATAGCTCAAAATTGAACATTCAAACTGACAATGCAAAAATAAATCTAGTAATTATGCATTTATAACTGAGGCATGTATATATGAAGTCTCTGAAATATACGACCTAGCATGTGTAATTAAAGAACTAAAGAAATACAAAGCTAGGGTTATGAAACTCATGCAATAATCTGAGTAATAGCATGATAATCTTATTTGGAACATATATTTAATAATTTCATGAAGTTACATCAAAGTTCTAGAAACCCTAGGTTTAATCATGATAAGAGAATCAAGAACTGTCTGAAACTAAGGATTCAAAGGGTGAAAGGAACCCACTAGTGAAATCCCACATACCTGGTGATGAAATCTAAGGAAAAATACTTAAGTTTCGGGGCTGGAACTGCTGGAGCTTGTGGCGTTCTTGAACTAGGGTTCTTGAGTTTTTTTCTCCTCTCTCGCTTTTAAATTTCTAAGTTTTGATTTATTGATTTGACTTGGATATGTTTTAATTATGTTTCTAGGCTTAAACTGACTAAAATCTAATAATTTAGTGTTAAAAACGACATAACTTAGGGTTTAAACAGAGTGGGAAAGTTCAAAAAGACCCCTGGGAAGGTTGCTGTTGGGCCTCACGACGGCAAGGATTGACGGTCTGTCGTGCGCCTGACGCCCCGTCCTTTTGTCCGTCGTGAAGGCCTATTCGACAAGTCTTTACTCAAATAGGCATAACTTTTTACTCGAAGGTTTGATTTTAGAAATGTCAGTAGATATGGTAAGATAATTCAATTATCTATCTATGGGTAGCTAATGGGAGACCTAATTCATTTTGTGCTAAGAGTTATGATCATTTTAAGTTGACCCAGTTTCATTTCCCCTTAAATGGCAGCAAATTTTCCCACCTACGGTCAGACCTACGGACCGTAGGTCCACCTACGAACCATGCTGGTCATCCATATTTCATGTCAAAGAGTAGTTGAAGGGAGTCTTGATCGACGGTCACAGACTAAGAATCGTCGTTTGACCTACGGATCATATGTCCGTCCATCGTCCAAGACTTAACCAATTTTTCTAGGCTGAAATTTATGAGTGTTTCTGATCCCATCAACAGTTATGCAGGACAGACCGTGGTTCAGGCTACGGTCTGGTCCGCCTATGCCACCGTTGGTAGCACCTGCAAATTTTTCTGAAAACTAATTTTTGGTCTATTTCGACTACGGGGTGTCACAACTTATGTCTGATGCTTAATAAATTTAGTTATTAAAATCTCTGTCTTTCTTGAATTGTATTGAGGTAACATCTGATGATTTCTTTTTAATATCTTTGTCTCCACTAAAGCTTTTCTAGTAAAAAATAATGATAATAATTGAAAGTTCCTCATTTCTAATTGTTGCTTCCAATACTAGTTACCAATTCCATCGCTTTTCTTTTAATGCATGTGATGTCAATTCCAGTTCACTCTTGAATAATCCCTTGCATTTTGTTCAGTTGTTTTGTATCGGTCGGCAAATCGAGGCAATGCACAAGCGTGGAAAGTTATGTACATCTTTAGTTCATTAATTACAAATGCTAGGTCAAATATCTCAATCTTTCACATGTTCATGCCTCGGTTTTGAATGTGTCAATATCTGTTTAATACTTCTGCATTCTCAGTGGACATGTCCGTTTAGAGCTATCAAACATATTACAGTAGTTCACCCATACTGGGTTAGTCACTTAGTCAATTGGGAGTAGCATAATACCAAGTTGGACTAGGGTTAGCCACCCATATAGAGTGAAAACGACGAGCAAGGTAGCATGTAAGTTCCCTCGATGGGAATCATTTTGTGATCATGCCAGTCATTCATCTATACATATGGAAATCATTGAGTCCTCTCTATGGGGAGTATACATTAGACTCCACATTTAGCTTATGTGGTTTTATTATCGGTTATTTGTAGCTCCTTCACATCACTTAGATATTATTGCACTGATCATATTTGCAATACGGTTACACTTCCTTAAGGACTTTACAATATTAACTACATCACTCATTATTTTCTTCTCCTTATTTTTATCCTCTCTTAAACAAATATTTCACAAGTAACTTTTATCATCTCAAGAATGCTTCAATCAGTTTTAACATTTTTTTCAAAGGATTTTGTTTAGTCATATTCTTTTGTTCTTCTCTTTTTTTATTCATATCACATTCTTTCTAAGAGGGCATTTTAAAAACTTTCTAACTATCTTTGATTACCTTTTCACTCAATCATCTTTTTTATTTCAGATCAACAATTAGAATAAATCTATGCTAGAATGCTCATGAGAGTAAGGTTCAAAAATAAAGTATTCAAAAATAGTTACAGGCAACATATGACTACCAACAAAAGGTTGCAGGCTCAAAAGGGCTAACTACTAGTATAATATCGGAAAAAGCTAAAATTTACAAGAATATAAAACAAATCTTATTATCATCTCCCAAATAAAATTACACTTTTTATTTCGCTTTTATAACATGCAGAAAAAGTTTCAAACTAAGATGGAAAACATGAAACAAAAAATTTTCACCACACATGAAACAAGTATAAATTAAATTGGATCAATTTCACTTTTAAGAGAGACATGATCATAACAAAATACAAAATAAAATTATTTCTATACAAATTCTTATTTTTGAGCCTCGGTGTCACTGAGTCTGCAATTTACTTATTAATCAAGCATTCACACGAAATAACTACTCAAAAATTAGGCCTAAATAGAAAGTATCACCTCACTCAAAAAGGTCTTCTCTATTTTTCTGAAAAAATTATTCCTAAATAATAAAAGACACTCGGTTTAAAGGGACTATCCTCACGAAAAGAACCGAAAACAAAAGCCAAGAAACCAATCCTAAAATAAGAAAAGACACAATAAAACAGTAAAACTAGGAATTTATTCCTCCACCCCACACTTAAAAAGATGTTATATCCCCCAGAACATCCAATAATATTTAAGAAAAGGGTTAGGAAAAATTCCTTAGGCCTTTAGGCCAAGTTAGTAGCACGTTCTCTTAATTTCATGATGGTTCGTATGCACCCACACTTAATCTCAAACCTTCTCCTTTGCTTAAAACTTTTGGGCCCACAGACTTCCTCTAATCTGCAAAGCTCAAATGTTCTTATTTGCTTCAATTTTTTGGGCACACAAACATCCTCTAATTTTCAAAAAAAAGACCAAAAAAAGAAAATAAATGGCACTAAAAAAAATAATAATTAAGTAGTTACATTACTAATTGGGTTGTCTCCCAATAAGCGCCTAATTATCATCACGGCACGACACAAATAAATACTCCACTTATATTTCTAGTATGAACTTGTGAATTTTACCCCTATCTTTGCATCAATTTTTTCGCTCCTCTCTAGGTGTGGTTAAATAAGGATAAAGGAACCAAGTAATATATGTTGCATCTTGCACTTCTAGGTTCTTAGGTGAGGAATGTTGTCTTGTCTATGTGGACTTAAAATCTTTACGATGGAGGGGCGTTGTTCCTCATCTATACACTCATGCATTAGTTTGGATTATTCAAATTTCATATCGTCATCTAAGCATAAAATAGAAATTTGTTTTGGATGAAATTCAAGATTCTTCGACTCCAAAGCAACATTATTTAGAACATTTTCACTTTTGTACTATTTCTCAAACGTGGCATCTTACAGAAAAGTCTGATTGCATTGTATATTCTCCCATTTTAGAACCTATATTTTACTCTTGAGTGCCTTTTGAGTATCACAAAACTCATAATTGAATTTTATAGTGTCAAACACAACAACATTAGCATTCAGTTCATTGTTTAGGTTCTGAGTATGCCAGAAAAAAATCAACATCTTCAAAAGTTCTTCATTTTTCTATCTATAAGCTCTACAATGAATGAGAATTTTAGTGGCATTTAGTTTTTCTTTTAGCGACTATTTTTATTGCCATAAAACCTTTAGCGACATTTAATCTATTGTCAATGCATCCTGTGTCGATAAAGCCTTTAGCGACATTTATTTAGAGTGCCAGTAAAGGCCAGTAGATTGTATTTACTTTTAGCGACAATAATAGTGGCGGCAAAGATTCCATATTCATAAATTATAATTGCCAATAAATGAGACGTATTTTAGTGGAAATTATAATTGACCATGAATTAACCTTAATACATATGTATAGCCAGAGAAATCAATACAATGATAGTAATAGAAGAATTATAAAACATATACCACGTCATTCAAGAACAATCAACCTTTTTTTAATTCAAACTCTTAAAACACTGAAAACTTCTATTTAATTTTCTTTACTACTACATAAAGATAAGCCACAAATACTAGAAAAATACGATAGATCAGTACTACAAGCAAAATAAACCAAAACACTAAGTTTATCATTCTTCGTCCTCTTCATCATCACCATCACTATCATCATCCTTCTTGGCAGCAACCTTTTGGTTCTTTCACTTCACTTATCCAGGACACCCCCCGCCAACCAGACTTGTGAGAGAGAAGTCAATGTGCTTTTGGGAGTCTGATGTCACCCTAAAAGAAGCAACATTCACTACCTGCCTCCCAACTCTGATATGCCTTTTCCTGATAAGCATTCTGGGATGATGAATTGACTTAGCCATGCCAGTCTTGAAAATAAGTGTTTGGAGAAGTTGCTCTAGAAAGTTCTCCAAAGTGAGTGCCAAGACATAATCAAGATTGTTGTGGCACTCATCTAACAATCCATACTTGTTCATCCTCCTCAACAGATCTTCACCTTATAAGATACGACGCAGATCCTTCTCATCTAATGTAAGAAGCATTTTAGCAGCATTCCTGATACGGTTCAAACGATATTGAACTCTCCAAATCTCCCTCTTGCACCTCAGTCCATACTCTTCTACAAGCATCATTTCGGCATCCAATCGCTTTTTCTGTAAGGCCTTCATGGCTTCTTCAAGGTCTTTCCGTAGTTGCAATAAAAGAACAATTAAACTTAATACAACCTATATCTTCCTGGTACACTACATTGCACTTGTATCATTTAATTACCAAATTATTTTAAAAAGAAATGTTTTTGTTAGATTGACAAGTTAAGCACAATAGTACAAAATCACAAAATAATATCTTTGTTACCATAGGCTGGATGCAGAAGTCATGACTGGTGTTACTCGACTTAGTACAATCAAGATACTACCTAGGAATATATAATCTTTCATGAAGTCTGAGCCTTGTATGTGTTCAACATACCTCAGGTCTGTCATTGAAATAAACTTGAGGAAAGCAAATACTTGTGATTCAAGAGAAATAGAGAAAAAGGTAAAAAAAAAGTGGAATGTGTTAAAGGGTCACGTTAAATGTGTTGTTACCTGCATAACTAGAAGACAATCTTCTGCCAATGCAGACTCGCAACAACTAAAAAATTCCCCTATGAAGTCATACCAATATATTCCAACAGCTCGTTGAAAATGATAATTAGTACAATTGTAATATTAGCTTGGATTCTTTTAAGTACTACAAACACTATGTTAATAAATAGACGAATAAAAGCATACACTGATATAATCCTGTCATATTTATCTTATAACATTGACTTGAGATCTATTGAATATTACAGACAACTCGTCTTTTGCTTGCAAATAAAAACAGATCATGTTTCCACGTCAACAGGAAGTACGAAGAAGTAATAAGTTGTGTCTAAGTTGGCCAAGACACCACGAACAATAAACGAATCATTTTAGTTATAGAAGGTATAAGTTCATGAAGTGGCATTTCCTAATTTCTTTTATCACTTGCCTCAACATATAGAAATTATATATCATAGTCACATACAAACTTTGAACTTTAATAGACAATTCAAGTGGTATACCTGAAGGCCTGCTCGCTCAACTCTCAACATTGCATACTCCAGCTGCTGCTCGAAAAGAGTTATGTCAGTGTATTGACGTCCTGTTTCTTGAGAACTTCCTACGCAAATCCTCCTCAACCAAATCCAATCTCAAATTATACCCAAAATTTGTCTAGAAACAAGAGAGATTCTTAAGAATTAGTTAATGACTTACTTTTCTAATGAGAAGAGAAATCTTTCTCGTCTATTTTTTTTGAGCTATGCTTTCGCCAAAGCTATACTACACTAATAAAATCAAGTCATGTTTTTGAAAAGTGAAATTATCAAAAGTTGTCTAAGTAACATTGATAGAAAATGCCAACATCGCAACAAAAAATTTAAAAATTGATAGATCAGTAGATCAAGTTTTCTCTAGATATTTTGTCGAACACTCTGTGAATCTAGTAACTGTCACGACTGGAATCTAGACCCCAGATGAGACCGGCGTCGTTGACCTCTCAGAGGTCGCAAACAAGCCTACTTACGTCATTCTTACTTTACATAGATTAATTTTAGCAGAAAATTTGAAAATTTTGATTATTTAATCATACTTGTTAAACATTCTTTATATTTCGTAATCCTTCATCATTAACCAACTAACAATTAAGAGATAAGCAACTAAAAGAAATAATTCATTAAGTACTAATTGTATATCGGTCAAAATAACCCCAATACAAAGTCTGAACCAAAACAGGAAAGAAACGCTAGTGGGACATGCTCCACTAGCTCAACTCTAAACTACGCTAGAACGTAAGACAGTAGCATCCTCGAAAGCATGAGGACCTACCAAACTCCGGATGAATGCTCACGTCCGGATAGCTGCAACAACGAACCTGTAGCTCTACCGTCCACCTGTGCTTGCACCTAAAAGTAGATGTTTGTATGGGATTAGTACACACTTGTACTAAGTATGAGTATATGCAAGCACACACCAGGGACATGCATGAGGAAGAATAGCTCTTTCCTAACGACATGATGTTTTTAAGTCAAGTTAGTGGACTTGCTAAATTGAGATTAGGAAAGTTATGCCATGAGAGTGACATGCATCATTATAATTATCGTATGGCACACAACACATAACATGATCATATAGCACATAACATATAATACATAGTTTCTTTCATATTATTTATTAATATACCATCAGACCTAAGTATCATAGACTTAACCTTAAGACTTTCCAAAATGAGGGCTCAACATATGAGACCTCAACTAGGGAGCCTTCTTTAGAAAACACAGAGTCTACTTCATTCCTTCAT
Source organism: Solanum chmielewskii (assembly GCA_027704785.1). Taxonomy (NCBI): domain Eukaryota; kingdom Viridiplantae; phylum Streptophyta; class Magnoliopsida; order Solanales; family Solanaceae; genus Solanum; species Solanum chmielewskii. The sequence continues at coordinate 37,672,701 of JAKWIX010000324.1, read as the reverse complement.
ACGTATTTCATTTCAATTCATTCATAGGCCAGTATGAAAACCAACTATACCTAGGATGTAGTTTAATACATTCATCGGGTTAGCTGTGCAATGATCAGGAATAACCTAATGTCATTACCTGTATCTAGCTCACCTCTTGATTATCCTATCCTAACACCTTTGGTATCATTCATCTCTTTATATGATTCATTTGATGTTGGCCTCATTCATTCATTGGGAACTTTAACTTTAACCGACATAGTTCACGTGAGCATCATGAATTCCAATGTCTCCCTCACACCGAAAAGAGGTGGAATCACCAGCCAAAGCGATTCAATAACATGCTAGTGTATATGGGAATTTAACCCCGCCAGATCCCTATAGTGGCAATATAGGTTCAAAGACTAGGAGATATATGGAGACCCATACCTGGCAAGCTGGATAGTCTCATCTCATGAGAGTTACGTGAACCTCCGCCCTTCCCGAAAGAAGGCATCGCTGCTCATAGCTAGCCTATCGGTGCTTGGTATAAAGTTCCATTACATTCGACTCATACATTATGGAAGTTGGCTTCTAGTATTAGGACATCATAGCTCAATATATGATTTCTCATCTCATCATTAATATTAAGTGTTTTAAACTCAATATTTTCATTAGAGTGTTCATAGAGACTGGTCTCTTCATTATCTTAAACTCTCATTGGTGAGTACGTATTGGTAACATTTACTTAGGCTCATTTGAGATTGCTCTCATCATATACATTAGCCTCACATCATGATTGTCACCACATTCTTCATTATTAGCATTATTATTTTTCGTAGTTACTCACCTCTTATTATGTGAATGTTCATTTCTTCATTTCATTACGTATATCTTAGGTTCACTTATTTTTGAACGTATGTTAAACTTATGTATCTATATATAAAAGCAATGTGGCTTCATTTATAGTTCGTTAAGTGATTCTTATTTTCCTAAGAATATGTTTTACAAGGCTTATGTATCTTGTATATATACCAAGATCTTGATTTTTGATCTAAGTAGATGGCATTATTCTTGAATATTTTACTCACGTATGACTTATGTATCAATATGGAGGTTTGGACACGAAACCATTGATCTTGAATGATTTGGATATCATTTATATTTTTCATTGATTTTATTTCTAATATTCATAACTTTAGAACTCTAAATTAAATCTCAACATTTTCATGACAATAAATTTTCTATTTTAATTAGAATTCTAAATTAAATTTCAATCATTTACAATAAAGAATAATTTTCTATTTTAATTAGAATTCTAATTTAAATCTAAATATTTACATGAAAGAATTAATTTTCCACTTCTAATTTAAATCTGAATATTTAAATGAAAGAATTAATTTTCCACTTTAATTAGAATTTTAATTTAAACTTATTTTAATTAAATTCGCTTGAATATGGAGGTTGTGAGTTTGAACACCCACAACCCCCCTTATTTTTCATTTAAATTCGCTTAGGAGGAGGCTATGCAGTGGTGGGTTCGAACCTCCACAGCCCCTCCTTCTTTAATTTATTTAAATGGGCATCTGCAGTGAGGTTGTGGGATCGAATCCCCACAGCCTCATTTTTTTTTAAAACTTCGCCCACTGAGGTCATGGGATCGATTTCCACGCTTCGCTATTCTTTTTTTTTCCACGCGTAGCTGGGGGTCGCGAGTTCGATCCCCCCCATCCCCCTTTTCTTTTCCTTTTCCTCACTCAAAAAATGGGCGAGGGTTCGATTCCCCCCAGCCCCATTTTTTTTTCCTTTTAGCGAAATTCGCTGGTCCCAGCCCCCAGTTCGAATCCCCCTTAACGCATTTTTTTCCAGCCATTTTAACCTGTGAGGTCTTGGGTTCAATTCCCATTGACCTCACTTATTTAATATTCTTTTTAAAAACCCAGATTTCAACCTTTTCATAGAGTACTCAAATCTGGAAATTCTTTTCATTATTCAACTCATTTTTAGGCTAATTGTTCATAAATTTAATTGGCTATAAGGCGGTTATTCAATTCACTATCCTTCATAATAATGAACATCACATTGTACACCCAATACACATATAAAATACATAATAAACACACAACTTATACACCCTCAAAACAGTGACTAAAACATTGCCCTATGCATGCTTATACATTAACTTTTGCGGTCATATTTTGATGATCATTATCATGATTTTCCGCAAATAAATACATTCATATTTAATTTAAACACATCATTCATGCAAAAATCTAGCAACACAAAATACCCATCCTACAAATTCGTTAGGGAGCTAAGGACAAGGACATACGAAGGGGGAACAACTTTATTTTCAAAAGTTTAAGAAACGTTCGAAGGAAAGTAGTTTTGGAAGAAGAATTCTATGAGATAAACCCATACCTTTATTGATGTTCAAACGAAAAATTCACTACCCAAAACACTCTCCAAAAATCAGTCCAAGTTACTTCAATGTCCACATCACTCAACGAACAACTACTCTTCGCCTTAATGTTTTTGGTTGCTTTATTTTTCTTAAAATTTCATATGAGTTCTTCAAGTGTGCAGCGCTGATGATATTTGGCAGAATAACGTGAGAAAGATGGAGAACATGAGAGAGAGAGAGTTAAGAAGCATGAGAGAGAGAGAACTATTAGGATTAGGAGACTAATTCAAGAATTAGTCACATAGAATTTAAAATAATTTAATACAAATTTGGTTTATTTTAATTAATAGGCGAAAGGACCATTATGCCCTTAAATACCTATTTATTCTTATTTATTTCATTTTTTTTGGATCATTACATTATCCCCCCCAAGTAACATTCATCCCCGAATGACACTATTATTACACATCATAATGCCAATAAGATCATAACTTAATTTCTATGTAAAATCAGCCAATAGGAACAAAATACGAAGAGATAAGGAACTATAGTCTTACCAGTAGGAAGCCTAACCTGAAGAGTTAAAAAGATGGGGATATCGGGATCTCATGTCGGCCTCAGCCTCCCATGTAGCACCCTCCACAAGATGATTTCCCCACAATACCTTCACTGTGGCAATCTCCTTTTCCTAAGCCACTTGACCTGTCTGTATAACATATCAACAGGTACCTCCTCATAGGAAAAGTCTTCACCAACCCCCAAACCTTCTACAGGTATGATTAATGCTGGATCACCTGGGCACTTCTTCAACATAGAGACATCAAAGACTGGATGAACGGAAGCTAACTCCGCCGGCAATGCTAACTCATAGGCTGCCTCACCCACACGCTGTAGGATCTCATATGGTCCTACATACCTCAGAATCAACTTCCCTTTTTCTACCAAATCTCATCACCCCTTTCATAGGCAGTATCTTCAAGTAAACCTAGTCACAAACGTTAAATTCTAAGGGTCGCTTTCTGTTGTCTGCATATGATTTCTTTCAGCTGTAAGCAGTAGCCAACCTGTCCCTAATCATTTTAACTTACTCCAAGTGCTCATGAATGATCTATGGACCCAAAATAGATGACTCTCCAACCTGGAACCACCCAATTGGAGATATACACCTCCTACCATGCAATGCCTCAAACGGTGCCATCCCAATGCAGGAGTGATAGCTATTATTATACGAGAACTCTATCAAAGGTAGATGGCCATCCCAGTTACCTCTAAAGTCAATCACACACGCACTCAACATGTCCTCCAGCGTCTGAATAGTGCGCTCTTCGTACTTAACTGTCTTAGGATGAAAGGCGGTGCTAAGTTTCACCTGCGTGCCTATGCTTTTCTAGAAAGATCACAAAAAATGAGAAGTAAACTGAGCTCCTTTATTTGAAATGATAGACAAAGGTATCCCATGCCATCTCACAATCTCCTCAATGTAGAGTCTCACGTAATCCTCGACCCTGTAAGTAGACTGCACAGGGATAAAGTGGGCATACTTAGTCAATCTGTCCACAATAACCCATATGGAGTCATGGTGCCTCCAAGTCCTCGGAAGACCAAATACGAAGTCCATATTAATGGCCTCCCATTTCAAAGTAGGAACCTCAATTATATGAGTCAGACCGCTAGGCTTAACATGCTCTACCTTAACATGCTGACAATTAGGACACTTAGCCACATAGTGTACAATATCCTTCTTCATGCCATCCCACCAATAAATCTGCTTAAGATCATGATACATTTTTGTGCAACCTGGGGGTATGGAATTTCTGGAACCATGGGCCTCTGCAACAATCCTGGTCCATAAATCATCTACATCTGGTACGCACAACCGGTTCTGGTTTCTAAGTATGCCATCATCTGCCAAAGCAAAAGACTCGTTCATTTTTAACAACACTGAGTCCTTCATCTGCATCAACACCAGATCAAGATGCTGACCCTTTTTGACTTCCACTATCAGGGATGATTCAGAACTAGTGTGAACTTAAACACCTCCACTAAAATAGTCAACCAACCGCACACCCAGTCTGGCCAGTGTGTGTAGATCTTTCACTAGCTCCTTCTTCTCATCCTCAATGTGGGATGTACTCCCATGCTCATCCTGCTCAAAGCATCACCCACAACATTAGCCTTACCTGGATGGTAGTGCACATTCATGTCATAATCCTTCAACAGGTCCAACCATCTGCATTGACGTAGATTCAACTCCCTCTGCGTGAACACTTACTGGAGACTATTATGATCCGTGAACACATCCACATGTACTCCATACAGATAATGCCTCCACAGCTTCAATGCAAACACCACAGCTGCCAACTCTAAGTTATGAGTGGGATAATTCTTTTCATGAACCTTGAGCTGTCTGGAAGCATAGGCTATCACCTTACCAGTCTTCATAAGAACACATACCAAACTGACCCTAGATGCATCACAATAGACATTGTAATTCTCGCCACTCTTAGGCAGAGTGAGCACCGGGGTTGAAGTGAGTCTGTCCTTGAGATCCTGGAAACTCTTCTCATAAGTCTCCGTCCATTCAAGCTTGGAATTTCTCTTTGTCGAGACTGTAAGTGGGGCAATAATGGAAGAAAAGCCCTCTACAAATGTGCGGTAGTAACCAGCCAATCCCAGAAAGCTACGGATATTAGTGGGAGTAAGAGGCTTTTGTAAGTTCTTAACAACTTCAGTCTTTCTGGGGTCTACTTCTACACCTTGATCGGACACAAAATGGCCCAGGAAGGTCACTAATCTCAGCCATAATTCACATTTTCAGAATTTGGTATACAACTGATGCTTTCTAAGTATCTGCAAGGTTAGTCTCAAATATTGTTCATGCTCTTCCTTGGTCTTAGAGTAGATTAGAATGTCATCAATGAATACTATGATGAAAGAGTCGAGGTATTCACGAAAGACTCTGTTAATGAGATCCGTAAATGCAGCAGGTGCATTCATGAGACCAAATGACATAACCAAGAACTCATAAGGACCATAACGGGTACGAAAAGCAGTTTTTGGGACATCCCCATCCCTAACCCTAAGCTGATGATACCTTGAACGAAGATCAATCTTAGAAAAAAAGCTAGACCCTTGGAGCTGATCGAACAAATCATCAATTATGGGAAGGGGATACTTATTCTTTATAGTGACTTTGTTGAGCTGTCGATAATCGATACACATTATAAGGGTCCCATCATTCTTCGTTACAAACAACACTGGAGCGCCCCAAAGGGATATGCTCTCCTGAATGAAACCCTTATCAGTGAGATCTTTTAACTACAGCTTAAACTCCTTGAGTTCTGCTGGATCCATTTTATAAGGAGGAATTGAGATTGGTTTAGTATCGGGCTCTAAGTCGATACCAAAGTCAATCTCTCGAAGGGGAGGGACTCCAGGCAAATCTTCAAGAAACACATCTAGGAATTCATTTACTACAAGAACTGATTCTATGAATGGAACGTCATGATCTAAATCATTAACACACATTAGATGACATAGTAACCCTTTGGACATTATTTTATTGGACTTAAGATTTGAAATCAAGGGGTTAGGACAATTCGGATTGTACACCTCCCATATTAACTCTTCTTCATAAGGAAAGCGAAACCTCAACACTCTACTACGACAGTCCAAGCAAGCATAATAGCTGTGAAGCCAGTCCATGCCACGAATAATATCAAAATCATGCATGGGTAACTCAATCAAGTTTGCAAACATAGCCTTGCCACTCACAACTATTGGGCAATTCTTGTATACCCTATCAGTTCTCACATTTTCTCCTAATGGAGTACTGACCACTATAGGATCAATCTGAACTTCAGGTAGTATTTCAAAAGTAAGGGCAAGCAGAGGAGTCACAAAGGAAAACTTAGACCCTGGATCAAGTAAGGCATAAAAAGAAGTTGAGAATACACCAGCATACCTGTGACCACATTAACAGACTTCTCCTGCTCATCCCTTCCTTTCAAAGCACAAAATATGTTCCTCTTGAGAGGCTTTGCTGCTGTTGCATGATATACCATGGTTTCATGGTATTATTAACATTTTTCCTTAAGTTTAATGTGTCCAAAAGCCTTTTTTGCTAATTTTTATATAAGTTTCTTTTTATTTTGCAGGAAATCTGTCCAAAGCTTAATACGGAGATTTTGAGCGAAGAAATGCAGAAGAGACCACCTATGGAGCTTATGACAGTCCGTCGTGCTTGTGACGGTCCGTAGGTGGAAGCGTAGTGCAGCTGCTGAAGGAAGATGGGGAAGTCTGACCAAGTGTGGGGTTACGAAGCTTGTAACGGTCCGTCGTGTCTATGACAGTTCGTCCTGCACGTTCGTCATGAAGTTAAGAGAAGTAATCCCATTACCCATATTCCAAGAGATGAAGTGTTTAGTAACGAAGACCCTCGACGGACCGTTGTGCCTATGACGATCCATCATACTTGCCGTAGAGGGTAATGAAAAAGAGCAGCAAAAGAAATTGCATAAGTATGGGATGACGGAGTCCATGAAGGTCCGTCGTGACCGTGACGATACGTCGCGAGGTCCGTCGACCCAGCTGCGTTTTGGCAGATTTCCAGCAAATAGAGTCCTAGTTTTATTAGGTTTTTATTTTTTATAAATAGTTCGAAAAAACCTCGTTTATAAGGTTAGACTCCATTAGGTTAGACTCGGGATCATTGTTAGATTCCGTATTAGAAAACATTGTATTGTTAGACTTTTGATTATCATTGATTGTTGGTGATTTTTGGTGATTAATCAAGCAAAATTTTTGTTTTACTCTTTCTCATTGAAGTAAGTACATGAATTCTTAATTAATATATTTGAATATTGTGATTATGACTATAAGGAACTAAACTCCATAACTAGGGTTGTGGGAACCATAGGAAAATAATGAGATAAAACCTATCTAAAATAACAATTCTAGAATAGTGTCTTGCATGTATTAATAATTCTTTCGCTTAATAGTCTTTTTAACGGATGGCAACGTTAGAACTCGCCTTAATGCTACTTGCCGGACCAAGGTGCGGAATGAGATTTTCTAGATGCCGGACCAAGGATTTAGAAATACATAACTTATCACTTTGCATGCAAGGTACTAGATAAGAACTGTTATATTTAGAATTATAAAGTAATGAACCTGTGGGGAACATGTAAACCCTAGTTACATTGATTAAGTGATTAAAATCCAACATTCAAAGATGTTCTGTGTCTCTTTCAATTGCGTTAGTTATTTTCATTCATTTAGAATTAGAAACCCCCCTTTTATTGTTTTTACTTTCCAAGGAAGTCATTGACCAAACAATAGATAATAACAGGTTGAAGTTAAGTCTAGAGTATTTTCCTCATGGGAACAATCCCAAGCTCACTAGTTGGGTTATTTACTTGACACGACCGCTTTACTTCTTATTTGAGAAGTAAGTTTGAGCGTATCAAATTTTGGCGCCGCTGCCGGGGAAAGTAGCTTTTAGATTAACTTTAACTTATTACTATTGTTTAGTTGATATTTTCTTGATTTAACATTGTTTTATTGTTTTTGATTTTTTTCAGAACTATCCTCCTTGTATGCCAAATACACGGAGAGGAAGAGAACCCTTGTTTCCCTACGATCACGAGTTAGAGCGTACACTGTGCAATATGAATCGAAACTTGGGAATAAATGATGATGATCCAAACCAGAACATTCCAGCTCCGGTTGATGTTCATGGTCAGATGTTACCCGATGCTTCGGGTTAACACCAGCAGAGGGGACAAAATCCCGTTCCACGGCCCCAAGCATACTACAGAGGCTATGATAACATAGCATACTCCGATGGGCCACTGGTTTTGCCTCCTCTACCCACAGGCCACACTTTTGTGATAACTAGTAGCTTGATGCAAATGCTCACAGCCAGAGGTTTTTTTTCAGGGCTACCCTCTAAGGATCCACATACCCATATAGCTTAGGTAAGGGAAGTGTGTAAAAGTTGTGTAGGGAGGCCTAATTTGGATTTAGATATAATAGGTCTTTGAGTGTTTCCTCTCTCACTGACGGGAGAGGCTGCTATGTGGTTAACTGAGCTCCCATACAACTCAATCTTCACTTGGAACCAACTAAGGGATGTCTTCTTAGCACGCTACTATCCGGTCTTCAAGAAACTAAACCACAAAGACAGAGTGAATAACTTTGTGGCACTACCAGGAGAGTAAGTTAGTAGTTCTTGGGGTAGATTCACCTCATTCTTGAGAAGTGTTCCAAATCACCGTATAGATGATGAGTCACTGAAGGAATACTTTTATCTGGGACAGGATGATAACAATAAAGCGGTGTTGGACACTATAGCAGGTGGATCTTATGGGGAGTGTCCTTATGCTGAGATCGCTGAAAAATTAGAGAAAATCTCCCGGAATAATAAATCTTAAAGTACTAGGAAGTCTGATACAGGGAGAAACACCTTCGCAGTGCAGTCCACTCACAACCAAGCCACAGATGAGATTCGTGAAGAAATGGCTCAGATGAGAACCGATCTTGAGTTGGTACTAAAACATGTCACTTGGGGTGCAGAAAAGATAAATGCAGTCAACTACTTGGCTAAACCACCACCTCCTAATGATGAATGCTATTATGCGGAGGACACTTATGAGGTAAATGAGCAGACAGGGGGTATCCAACCAAGCACCCAAGGCTCAAATCAGGATAAGTGGCGCCAAGGTCGGAACTATGGTAACTACAACCATGAGGGTCATTATGTCCGAGATGGAAACTACAACCACGACAACAACTTTAACAGGGGTAACTATGCTAATAGAAATGACAAGAATGGGCGCTATGTCCCTCCTCAAAATTGTGAAGTTACTCCTAGGGATAGTGGAGATAGTACGGCTCGAGTTGAGGATATGTTGCCTAAAATGATGAGGAGGTTCGATGCTAGTGATGAGCACATTAAAGAGTTGAGGTGTGATTTAACTAGTATTGGGCAAAAAATTGATACACATGCAATTTCAATTAAGTAGATCAAGTTTCAAATGGCCCAATTATCCGCGATAGTGAACGCACGGCAATCGGGCACTCTTCCTAGCAACACTGTCCAAAGTCCAAAGAATGATTTGACTGTATGGCAATCACTACTCGGGTGGTAAGCAAACCATTGACCCACCTATGCCGTCTACTGAGGAAAATGTGAGAAAGGATAAGGATAATGTGGTAAAGGGTAATGGTGAAGCAGAGGAAAGTAATGGAAAAGATGCGGAAGTACATATGAAAGTAATTCCAATGCGTAGGCCACCACCACTTTTCCCTCAGAGATTAGTGAAAAAGACCGAGGATGGTAAATACCGGCGTTTCATAACAATGTTGAACCAGTTTTCTATCAATGACCCTTTGGTAGAAGCTCTAGAACAAATGCCCGGTTATGCCAAATTTATGAAAGATCTGGTCACCAAGAAAAGATCGGTCAGTTTTGAGGATGATGATAGACTGCAGCATTGTAGTGCTATTGCTACAAGATCCCTCGTACAAAAGAAAGAAAGAAGATCCGGGTGCATTCACTATTCCTTGTACAGTTGAGTCATTACATTTTGCGAAAGCATTATGTGATCTTGGGGCAAGCATAAATCTCATGCCCCTCTCAATTTACAAGAAATTGGGCTTGGGGGATCTAAAACCCACTGCGATGCGGCTACTGATGGCTGATCAGACAGTGAAACGGCCTATAGGGATACTCTATGATGTGCTAGTAAAAGTGGAGTCATTCATCTTTCCCGCTGATTTTGTTATTCTTGATTGTGAAGTCGATTTTGAAGTGCCTATTATTCTTGGGAGGCCATTCCTTGCTACAGGTAGAGCCTTAGTTTATATGGAAAAGGGGCAGATGAAATTTCGGTTGAACAATGAAGAAGTGACCTTCAACTTGTGTAGGACAATGAGGCAGAGTAGTGAGCTCCAATAGATATCTTCCATATCCCACAAAGAAAAGATGAAGAAGGAGAATGAACAAAAAATTGCAGAACAAGAGTTTATGGTATGGAATTTGGTGCTTGTAAACAGTTCTGGGCCGCCTTGTCTTCCGGGCAAGCTCAAGTCCAAATGGACTGGCCCTTACTTGATTACCAAAGTATTCCCTCATGGATCAGTTGAGTTAAAAGCCAAGGAGGGAGTGCGGTTTAAGATGAGTAGAGATAGAATAAAATTCTATTTTGGGCATAAAGCATCGGGGAATGAAGTGATAGAGGAAACCCAATACTTATAGTATTTTTAGTAATGGTAGCATTTTTCTACTAATGGGTTTCTAAATCTGCAGGCACATCACCAGGAAATTCTGCTGAAAATTACTCTGCAGCAGTCACTGACGGATACATTGACGGACCGTTGCGCCTACGACGGACCGTCGTATGCATCAGTCGTACTAGGTACGTTTCTCTATTATTTTCAAACTAGGGCAAACAAGACGAAATCAACGATGGGTCGTCACAGCTGCGACGGACCGTCGTCGGGGAATCATCGCGTGATTAATGAGGCATATCCGACCCGACCCAGTTGGAGTTTATTATAAACTTTCACCATTTAAACTACCCAACCCCTTATTTAACCCCCATTCCTTCATTATTCCCCCCATTTCCCTCTCTTTTCAACTTCCACATTCTCTCCCTCGAACATTGCTCCCCCCACAATTCTCCAAAGCCCTAAAAGTGGTAATCTACTAGTCGGAGCTACTGCATAGGGTGTCTGCCTGACCACCGAGTACTTGTCCATTTATTTTTCTCCAATTCTAAGGTATGTGTCTCTAATTTCTAATCATTTATCTTGCATTATTGCTTATTAGTTAGTATTAGCTTAGTTCTTCGTCATATGTTGTTTCTTTTATACGATTCTGTCTAACCTAGGTTAAAAATGTTCTAAATTGCCATGTTTACAACCCTATACATAGGTGATTTTGCATTGCTAGTTTCCTAGGTAGTTGGGTTAGACAAATGTAGGTCCAAAACACTATAAGTTTGATGTGGGTTCATCGGGGATGCATGGAGTACCCCCAGTTCTGTCACTGATCTACAGAATGAGACCCCGATGACGGACCGTTGTACCCACGACGGATCGTCGTAGGGTCCATTCCAAAAGCCCTAGCACCCTGTCCCAACGGACACATGTGACGGACCGTCGTTTTTACGATGGTCCATCCTTCAACACCATCCTGGTTTTCAGAGACCCCGTTTCTCATGGTCTCTCTACATTTTTCAAAGTGTCCTTCAACGGACACATGTGACGAACCGTCATACCCATGACGGTTCGTCTTGCATGACCGTTATGATGGTCAGAGACCCCTCTCCTAAGGGTCTCTCTTTCTTTTTCTAAGTGTCCTTCAACGGACACATGTGACAAACCATCATACCCACGACGGTCCATCCTGCATGACCGTCATAACGGTCAGAGACCCCTCTCCTAAGGGTCTCCATATTTTTTTCAAGTGTCCTACGACGGACACCCACGATGGACCATCGTACCTGTGACGATCCGTCCTGCACATACCGTCATACTAGTCAGAGACTCTCCTTTAAGGTTCTCCGTATATATAAAGTTTAAGAAAAACACGACGGACCCCATGACAGTCCGTCATAGTCACGACGAGCTGTCATCAGGCCCGTCGTGTGTCCCTATTACCATAGTAATGACATACTATTTTAATTGTTTTTGTGGTTTTGCGTGTCTTGTTTGCCACTTTTCATACTAATATTGATCCTTTACAGGTACTATCTACTATAGGACCCAAGCAAGACTGAATCTACGGACGTTGGCGATCGAAGTGTGTCGCCCCGTCTGCCCGCATGGTCATTGTCTCGGATGATGAGCGTGTCCCCGAGTATGTGCCCCCAGGCACTTCCACCCCTTTCCGTGCTGCACGTGCTCCCAGAGCCACACCCAAAAAGGTGGCGTCTGGCATAGTCATTGCCTCCCTGTATGATGAGGAGCACACACTGACTGGCACACCCTCTGGGTCAGCCACAAATGAAGAAAGAGTGTCTGTCTTCTTAGGAGTATCGTGGTCTGAGGAAGCCTCCGATTCTGCTGAGGTTTCCGCACTCGCCACCGCTGTAACGTTTGCCTCGTCTGATGAGGATGACAGTTCGGAATCCATATCAGGTTCAGCAGCTCAGGCCCCCACACCAGCCACTCACCAGCCCAAGCGGTGGTGTGTCGACGGGCAATTTCAAGTCTACTCCGACGCCAAGTCTCTGACTGATAAAGTAGTGATGAATCGAACACTTACCTTAGAGCGGCGGGTCCTTACAGGGAGCCTCCCGACGAGGCCTGAGATCCACAATCTCTTCACCAGGCATCGCTTGGAGTGGACAGCACGTCCGTTGGGACGTTACAGTGAAGAAATGGTCTGAGAGTTCTACGCATCCTACGTAGAGACTCTCCGATCGCAGATAAATAGGCGGGCTGCCCCGCTAAACAGGTCCCACTAGAGCAGGTCTGAGTACGGAGCGTACAGGTTGACATTTCCCTGCCTGCCATCCGCCGGTTTCTATACGACGAAGGTGTTGATGGTACTCAGACCCCCCTCACTACCGAGTTTGACTACTGCTGGCAGATAGTTAAAGATGGCCACCTCCTGCGCGAGCCATCACTGGGAGACCACTAAGAGGTGAATGGCCCTGCACCTGTCAGTTGCTGGCGAGGGTGCCGACTAGGTGACTGAGCCAAAGGGGGCCATTAAGAAGGCCAACCTCACTTTCACGGCTAATTTCTTGTGGCTTCTTGTCCGTCACTACCTTTCCCCCACAACTGCTGATAATATCGTTACATGGGGTGGAGCAGTGTTGATGGCGGCAATGATAGCCGAGTTCGAGGTGGACTTCGCGTGGCTTCTACAAGCAATCATGCACGAGAGAGCATTCAAGGTCACTACTACTTACCCTTTTCTCTGCATTATCTTTGATCTCTGCAGGTCCGCAAGTGTGCCTATATGGCACGTAGATAAGCTCAAAACCCCGCAGGGCACTATTGACGTCGTCCTCATCAGAGACGAGGCCAATGAGTTGGCTCTGCGCAGAGGGCCCCGTCAAGAGCTGGCCCCACTTGATAATGATCTTGCTGATACGATAGCCCAGGCCCACACCGCTACAGAGGCGGCGTCCACTGACACTACCGCGATCGAGTCTATCCCGGGTAGTAGCACTGCCTCGAGCTCCTCTCGCACAAGCCCTCTACCGGCACTGGTCCCGCTTGCTAGGGTCCAAAAATTAGAGACGCAAATGGATACACCTCTGCATCATATCCTGCCGTGGCTGTAGAAGTCTAAAACTGAGTCAGAAGAGCGCCTAGAGCAGAAATTGTACAGTATACAAAGCGGAAGATCGCTGAGGTTAACCAGCACTTAGACGCCTTTGAGTTAAGGGTGCTAGCCCGACCATCCCATCCGGTGGATCTGTCAACTCTTCAGGCTGCAGCTGACAGTCTTCGTGCAGATATCGACACGATCTTAGTGGCTAGGGTGCCAGAATCTGAGGCTCATTCTGTCGAGCCTGTTGAGGACACAGTGCTAGCGGCCCTATTCACCACCTCAGGGATTCCACCACCTCCCCCTCGAGAGAATGCCAAGAGGGGTAGGGGTCGAGCAGAGGACGAGGCGCGAGCACAGAAGAAGGAGCACCGAGAGATGGAGGCTGCAAGGAGAGCCTCACTTGCTGAGGAGGAGGTGCACCAGATGAGAGCATTAGAGTTAGCGGCTGGGGCGTCTAGCTCCCGAACTGTGGAGATAGCAGGAGGCACTACTGATAGTGCGGTTGTTGCTGAGGACACTATTGAGGGTGTCCAGATTGCAGAGGACGTGGGTTCCGGAGAACCGGACCAACCAGCTTACTGATCGACGGTGCTTTGCACCACAGGTTTGCTTCACCTACCACTCTACTATTTAAATTTTTATGCATTGGGGACAATTGCATGTTTTTTTGTTGGGGGTGGGGTAAATGAAAAGTGAGTGTTAGGATGATGTCTGAGTAGCCCAATTCACTATCCTCTTTTGGGGTCTTCTTGCTTGTGTTCTTTTTACCCAAAAGACTGATTACTTTTTCTATTGAACCGGCATGTTTATATCCTTTGTACATAGTTTAATTCTGGAGCATGATGGCTAAAATGATATCCTGATAAATTGGGAAATGATGAATGACTAGGCATACTAACTAATAATTGTGTGGCCCTAATAATGTCATAGAGGTACACCATTGCATTACCCTAAGTCTATAATTCGAACTAGGTGTCCAATAATGTGGTTTAGTGATGAGATGTCAAGTGAGTGTGAGGAAAATTTGAATAGTCCACTATTGGTACTGTGCTAGAACTTATCTGGTTATTCCTGCTAAAAGTCAGCTGTAATAGTCAATTAGGAAGGGATCATAGGCCCTTATTAAATATAGTCCATTTTTAGCCTAAATAAAAGAAAACCAAATGAAATTTATCCTTCTTTGATCCAAATGATCTGAGCATAAATTAGACCTTTCTTTTTCACCCAAACTAATCTTTTCCGGGAACAATGTGTTGGCACTGGTCCCTCCTTGGGCATGTGCACCTCAGCTTATGCCAAAAGCATATGTTAAGGGTGGCTACTGCAGTACGCAACCTTCGTTATGGCCCTGACCCAACTTTGGGTATTGTGTACCTTGACTCATGGCAAAGCCATGAGTTGAGGGTGACTATTATGAGGAATGCTTTGGAAAGTGGGGTTGAAAGAACAAAGAGATAGAAATAACAAAAGTAAACTGACTCAAGAATTAGTTGAAATAAAAGTAAAGAAAAAGAAAAATACACAAGAAATACAAGCAAGAAAAGAACAGTCACTTACACAAATGAAGAAAGAAGAGAAAATAGCAAGGTGAATAAATATGAGAAACTAAGCAAGATAAAATGATAGAAAGTGGAAGGTTTAGCCGATATGTCAAGGAGGGCAAAAAGTCACTAAAGTATGCCTAAATATACCCTACCTGACCCTGAGCCTATGTTACTAGCTAAAAAAGTCCTATCGTGATCCTAAGGGTTGTATAGCAAACTTAATGCAGTGAAAATAAGGGCAAGGTTATGGCAATATGTATGAATGAGTGTGACTTTATTCTGAGAGCGACTGTTGAAAAGTAATCCTTATACTCAATCTGAAATCACTGTGTGAAAAAGGAGGATTTTGTTTTAAAGTGAGGACACTAGTTGCAATACCGGAATTGTTAGCACCTCGGTGAGAAATTGAAGAGGATAGGTGTTAGTGCATGGTGAGTCTGTGTCATGTTCTGATCCCACATAATTCAAGCCTAATAGTGATAGCATGCATAGATTTGATGAGATTAATCGGGATTGATAGCCAAATGATTGCAAAGGATAAAACATGGATACTATTGTACAAAGATTTTGTACTGAGTCATAGTGCGTCGCTTGAGGACAAACAATGAATTTAAGTTGAGGGTAATGATATACCGTGGTTTCACGGTATTATAAATACTTTTTCCTTAAGTTTAATGTGTCCAAAAGACTTTTTGTGCTAATTTTTATATAAGTTTCATTTTATTTAGCAGGAAATCTTTCCAAAGCTTAATACGGAGATTTTGAGCGAAGAAATGTAGAAGAGACCACCTACGGAACTTATGACGGTCAGTCGTGCTTGTGACGGTCCGTAGGTGGCAGCTTAGTGCAGCTGTTGAAGGAAAATGGGGAAGTCTGACAAAGTGTGGGGTTACGAAGCTTGTGACGGTCCGTCGTGTCTATGACGTTCCGTCCTGCAGGCTCGTCATAAAGTTCATAGAAGTAATCCCTGTACCCATATTCCAAGAGTTGAAGTGTTTTGGATCGAAGACCATCGACGGACCGTTGTGCCTATTACGGTCCGTCATACTTGCCGTCGAGGGTAATGAAGAAGAGCTGCAGAAGAAGTTGCATAAGTATGGGACGACGGAGTCCATGATGGTCCGTCGTGACCATGACGATACGTCACGAGTTCTGTCACAGATTTCCAGCAAATAGAGTCCTTGTTTAAATAGGTTAGACTCGGGATCATTTTTAGATTCTGTATTATTAGATTCCGTATTTGAAAACATTGTATTGTTAGACTTTTGATTATCATTGATTGTTGGTGATTTTTAGTGATTAATCAAGCAAACTTCCAGATTTTACTCCTTCTCATTGAAGTAATTACATGAATTCTTATTTAATATATTTGAATATTGTGATTATGACTATGTGGAACTATAATATTGTGATTATGACTATGAGGAACTAAACTCCATAACTAGGGTTGTGTGAACCATAGGCAAATAATGAAATAAAACCTTACTAAAATAACAATTCTAGAATAGTGTCTTGCATGTATTATTAATTCTTTTGCTTAGAAGTCTTTTTAACGGATGGACAACATTAGAACTTGCCTTAATGCTACTTGCCGGACCAAGGAGGTAGATAATAGGAAAAGAATTATAAACATAGATTTAGTATATACTATGTAATAGGCTACTATTGATTGGTACGACGTAATAACTTAGTCAAATTTCGAATACGATGCTTAATATGAGGTGAAGATAAAGGTTAGGAAAGCAACACACGTAGCCGGACCAAGGTGAGGAGTGATATTTTCTAGATGCCGGACCAAGGATTTAGAAATACATAACTTATCACTTTGCATGGAAGATACTAGTAAAGAGTTGTTATTGTTAGAATTATCAAGTTATGAACCTGTGGGGAACACGTAAACCCTAGTTACTTTGAATAATTAAATAAAATCCAACATTCAAAGATGTTCAGTGTCTCTTTCAATTGCGTTAGTTATTTTCATTCATTTAGAATTAGAAACCCCCCTTTTATCGTTTTTACTTTCCAAGGAAGTCATCGACCAAACAATAGTAGTAATAGGTTGAAGTTAAGTCTAGACTATTTTCCTCGTGGGAACGATCCCAACCTCACTAGTTGGGTTATTTACTTGACACGACCGCTTTACTTCTTATTTGAGAAGTAAGTTTGAGCGTATCATTGCACTCTGTGGGTAGGCCTAGGCTGGGTATTACCTCCAGCCTGACCTTTGTTATGGGGAAAGTCTCTGACCGTGTGTCCACTCTTAGCACAACCGAAGCAGGCATTAGTGCCCTGTCTGCATTCTCCACTGTGAGCTCGACCAAATTTAGCACAAGTCTTCTTTGGACGCTGCATCTCCCCTCCATTGCCCGCATTATGTTCGTGTCTGCCTCCTCTAGGTGTTGTATTTCTTTGAAGGTTAGAATTCCCAGAACATTGTTGCCCCTTCTTGAATTTGGGCTGCTCACAGACGCTAAAATTATTTCTGTGGCTCCATCGCTGGGACCTGCCTAATCTTGAGGCCTAGGTATCCTAATATCACGTACACCTCTCCTCTTTCGGCTGTCCTCTACCTGCTGGACATGCACCATTTACCTAGAAAGGTCGATATTATCATAGAGCATTGCAGACCGACACTCCTCCTCCAGATCTCTATTGATTTCTGTGAGGATCCTGCTCATTTCATCCCTGCTGTTCGAAACCAAGGAAGTAGCATACCTGGATAATTTCAACAAAGCTAAGTACTCTCCTCATTCTTGTAATTAAATATTAAGGGAAGTAACATACCTTTATAGATTCACAAACTTCAGAGAATACTCCCTGACCGTCATAGATCCTTGTTTATGGTTGATGAACTCCTCAACCTTGGCCTCCTTCATCTTTCTAGGGAAGAACCTTTCAAAAAAAGTTGTCTTAAATAGCTCCCATGTGACTGGCACCCCCCTAGGACACGACTATGTCGCCACATTTGGCACAAAGTCTGTGCAACATCCTTGAGCTGGTAGAAAGCTAGCTCAGCCTTCTCAATATCAGTGGCCCCCATGGACACTAGGATCTTATGCAACTCGTCTATAAATTCCTGAGGATCTTTTGAAGTCTTAGCCCCTGTGAAAATTGGACGATTCATCCTCGTGAAATTTCGCAGTCCGTCAGCCATGCTGCGAACCGGTGGGTTTTCCCTCTGAACATCCTGCCAGTTGACTTGGGCAATAATATCCTTGGCCTGCATCATGATAGTCTATGCCATCTAGGCTACAGATGCCCTCACCTCCGCATCATTCAACCCAGCTGGGTTAACTGGCATGGTCACTCCTTCAGCTGGAGTCTGGGATGGATTTTGATTACCCTTAGTTGCTACTGCTCCCGTCCTCAGGCCCTTAGTTCTCCAACTGTTCAATCTCTGAAAAAAACAAGGATTAATGTCAGACATGTTCATAACCCCAAGAATTCAGACATCAGGAAAAACACAATAAGATCAGAAGAAGGGAATTTTTTACTACGCATCATGCAGTCTGTAATCAAGGATAGTGGTGAACTTCACTACCATGACTTAGAAACTACTCAATGTGCTTGATGTTAACTCATTGTTCTAGGAATTTAACCTAGCGATATAATACAAACTTTGTCACGACAGGAATCTAGACCCCAGACGAGACCGGCGTCGTTGACCTCTCAGAGGTCGCAAAAAAGCCTACTTACGTCATTCTTACTTTACATAGATTAATTTTAGCGGAAAATCTGAAATTTTTGATTCCTTAATCATACTTGTTAAACATTCTATATATTTCGTAATCGTTCATCATCAACCATCTAACAATTAAGATATAAGCAACTGAAAGAAATAATTCATTAAGTATTAATTGTATATCGGTCAAAATAACCCCAATACAAAGTCTGAACCAAAACATGAAAGAAACGCTAGTGGAACATGCTCCACTAGCTCAACTCTAAACTACACTAGAATGTAAAACAGTAGCATCCTCGAGAGCATGAGGACCTACCAAACTCCGGATAAATGCTGACGTCCAGATAACTGCAACAACGAACCTGTAGCTCTACCGTCCACCTGTGCCTGCACCTATAAGTAGATGTTTGAATTGGATTATTACACACTTGTACTATGTATGGGTATATTCAAGCACACACCAGGGACTTATATGAGGAAGAATACCTCTTTCCTAACAACATGATGTTTGGAACTCAAGTCAGTGAACTTGCTAAATTGAGATTGGGAAAGTTATGCCATGAGAGTGACGTGCACCATTATAATTATCGTATGGCACACAACACATAACATCTTCATATAGCACATAACATATAACACATAGTTTCTTTCATATTATTCATTCATATACCATGAGACCTTAGTATCATAGACATAACCTTAAGACTTTCCAAAATGATGGCTCAACGTATGGGACCTCAACTAGGGACTTTATTTAGACAACACAGAGTCTGCTTCATTCCTTCATACATATTTCATTTCAATTTATTCATAGGCTAGTGCGAACACCAACTTTACCTATGATGTAGTTTAAGACTTTTATCGGGTTTGCTTTGCAATGATCAGGAACAACCTAATGTCATTACCTGAATCTAGCTCACCTCTTGATTATCCTATCCTAACACCTTCAGTATCATTCATTTCTTTATATGATTCATTTGAGGCTGGCCTCATTCATTCATTGGGAACTTTAACTTTAACCGACATAGATCACGTGAGCATCATGAAATCCAGTGTCTCCCCCACACAAAAAAGAGGTGGAATCACCGGCCAAAGCGATTCAATAACATGCTAGCGTATATGGGAATTTAACCCCGCCAGATCCCTATAGTGGCAATATGGGTTCAAAGATAGGAGATGTATGGATACCCATACCCGGCAAGACGGAAGGTCTCATGTCATGAGTTTAATTGGCTAAATGGTGATTATTCAATTCACTATCCTCCATAATAATGAACATCACAGTGTACACCCAATACACATATAAAATAAACAATAAAAACACAACTTATACACCCCCAAAACAGTTACTAAAACACTGCTCTATACATGCATATACATTAGCTATTCCGGTCATATTTTGATGATCATTATCATGATTTTCCGCACATAAATACATTCATATTTAATTTAAACACATCATTCATGCAAAAATCAAGCAGCACAACATACCCATCTTACAAATTCGTTAGGGAGCTAAGGACAAGGACATACGAAGGGGGAACAACCTTAGTTTCAAGAGTATAAGAAACGTTCGAAGGAAAGAACACTTGGAGGAATAATTCAATGAGAGAAACCCATACCTTTATTGATGTTCAATCGAAGAATTCACTACCCATAACTAGGGCTGTGGGAACCATAGGCAAATAATGAGATAAAACCTAACTAAAATAACAATTCTAGAATAGTGTCTTGCATGTATTAACAATTCTTTCGCTTAGATGTCGTTTAAACGGATGGACAACGTTAGAACTCGCCTTAATGCTACTTGCCGGACCAAGTAGATAGATAATAGGAAAAGAATTATCAACATAGATTTAGTGTATACTGTCTAATAGGCTAGTATTGATTGGTACGAGGTAATAACTTTGTCAAATATCGAATACGTTGCTTTAAATGAGGTAAAGATAAGGGTTAGGATAACTACACACGTAGCCGGACCAAGGTGCGGAGTAATATTTTCTAGATGCCGAACCAAGGATTTAGAAATACATATATTATCACTTTGCATGCAAGAGACTAGGAAAGAATTTTTATAGTTAGAATTATCAAGTTATGAACCTGAGGGGAACACGTAAACCCTAGTTACTTGATTAATTGATTAAAATCCAACATTCAAACCTGTTCAATGTCTCTTTCAATTGCATTAGTTATTTTCATTCATTTAGAAATAGAAACCCCCCTTTTATTGTTTTACTTTCCAAGGAATTCATTGACCAAACAATAGTAATAACATGTTGAAGTTAACTCTAGACTATTTTCCTCGTGGGAACGATCCCAACCTCACTAGTTGGGTTATTTACTTGACACGACCGCTTTACTTCTTATTTGAGAAGCAAGTTTGAGCTTATCAAATTTTGGCCACACTAAACTTAAGGAAAAAGTATTAATAATACCGTGAAACCACGGTATATCAACTAGGACTAGCCTCTTACCTTATATCATCACATTCATAAGTCGAATTTATCAGAAAATTTAAAACATTTGCTACTTCTATTTGGAGGTTTACATAGACCTCTACATACACATAATATACATATCAAGTATACATAGACCCTTCTTATAGGAAGGTTACATAGCGTTCTACTTTTGTTGCACATGAATATATACATAGGATAGACGATAGTCTTAAGGGTTGACTCATCTCATACTATCTAAAGATCATAGCAATTTGAGAATGACACTACATCAATGTAAAGAAGACATATATAGGATTATGCAAATCGTACTCAAATGAAAATGGAATGAACATAAAAGTCTTATAAAAACAAAGCAACTTCATAAGCAAGATATTAACATCACCCTCGGAAAGTGAGGACCTACCCACTTGGATGTAAGAAAATATCCAAGACTTCTTCAATTCATCTCGAATGATCCTTCAACCACCGAAACCTAAAATGTTTGGTAAAGAGGAAGAAAATGGGGTTAGTACACCACTTGTACTAAGTATGAGACCATATGCACATATAATAGCAAAACATTCTAAAAAGGGACATTTAGTTTAATCCATGCTCATTTATACTTTTAAAAATGCTTATGCACAATCAAGCAAGTCATACCAAACAAGAACACATGCTTACTAACTCAACCAAGAAATATGCATATCGACATACTTGATCCCATGTCTAATACAACTCTATCATCAAGGAATTACCATCACAAGCATGAGTAAAAGTTAATCATATCATAATAAGCAAGACAACTACTAATGAATCATCATCAAGTCAACAAGTGCAATGACCAAGCAAAGCCCCATTACCTTACTCAACCAAGTATCCACAACAAGAAACCACGACCAATGTCCATGTTCACCTAACATAACCTTTTAAGGACACATAACATCATACTTTGATAGTAAAACCCAATTACATGTTCAAGAGGATAATCATCATCATATAGTACCATTTATATTGTAGCATCAACATGCTATCATCATATTCATCATTATCATATACATACATTATATAAACTTCCTAAAGCTTCCATGAAGGTCAACTAGTGCAAGGCATAAGTAGAGTCCCATCCCCCTACCTTGGATAAGTTAATCCTCTAAAGTCACCTTAGTTAGTTTATACTTCATTACTTTATTTTAATTTAGGGAACACTTGCCTTAACCGACATAGACCACAAGATCTAAGTGGAATCCGGTGTTATAAAACCTTGCACTGATGGAAGCTGGTCTACCGGCCAAAGTAAAATTAAACAAAAACATAACATTCTAGGTGGATCTACTAGCTAGTCTTCCTATGGGGGCAACATAGTTAATAAACTAAGAGATAGTATATTCTCTGTTCATACAACTTGGTAGTTGGGGTCTCCTATCATGGGAATATATTGGATGAGTATATCTCTTCGGGAAGTCAACATCTCAAGTAGAACTATAGGGCGAAACTTCCTCTATGGGAATTCATTACTTCCCATTGTCAAGTTCACTCGGTTCTAAGCTGTCCTTTTGTTGAAATGTCTTTAAGTCTTTAATTATCGATCATAGCTTAATTTAGGTCATAGGGTCTACCCCTTGTATAACCAGCACCATCAATATCTCAATAATAATTGCATGAGTATAACCCTTTAATCACAATTCATATAAGTTACATTAACACATTAGCATTTCATAGCATAACAAGGCACATTGATAGGCATCGTCATCCTTATATCACATACACCTGAATCAACCTCACAAAATAGTCAAGATATTTCAATTCAACATCATACCACCCTATCAATCCTATTACAAGGCATACTCTAATATAACATCATATCCCTAATACAAGGCATACTCCAATATAACATTATGACTTAACCACAATTAATTCGATTGGAAGTAAAGATAGCGATTCCAAGACTTATCAAGTCTGCTTCATAATTTATTTTTTAGGCCTTACCATAAACTCTCAATTCAATACAATTTAGATGTTCCATATCATAGTTAAAAAATCAACTTGATAATAATACTAGAAGAGTCACTACACCATAATGCAATCCCTAATAATTGCTTAAAAGAAGATTACTTAGGTCAATTTCCATAGCCTAGATCAAACAACTTAGTTAACATATCATCAATGTCAATCTGTCATGAAAGTAGTCTCGATTACTTGATCCGAATAAAAACCCAAGAAATTTGAAATTTCACTCCATGTTTGTATCCTAACATCCAGGTTTTTGGAATTGCTCAACGTTTTGAAGAACACTAAATGCAATACACTGACAAAGCAAAAAAATATTTCTCCTACATATGTGCTAATTGCGATAATACAAAAATAGCCAATTCGTCTAACTTAACTTAATCACAAGAAACACATTTTAACATAATGGGCAACAAAGACCAAGCATTAACCAAGAGAATCGAGGAAGCTAGTTTGAAAATAGTTACACATAACTTCTTGGTAATTGGTTTTACTTTTCACATTGGATATAGGTAAGGAGCATATCTATAATGCTCGATTGAGTTGCATGATTACAATATAAATGAATCTTCTTAAGCCTGGCATTCACTCAGTAGTAAGGAAAACTTAGCACATAATTCAATTGTATAAGTATACCGATAAGATTAAAAATTGTAAGAGATGTAATTGTATTTCCTTTTTAGAAGACATCAAATGGGTAATCAGGGTATTATTTGCCTGGACTAAGAACTACAACAAATTAATATTGTTGAAGTTTAATGGTCTTGGAAGCTATTGATTAAGAAAAGTAAAGATAATGAAATTTTATAAACAGAAAAGTTGGAGACTTGTGGTGAAAAATTTCAGAAATGGTGACATGGGTTTAATGTTCTACATGATATAAGGTTTAATTTATATGAGGGACAAAGTATGAGTTAATTATATATTGGTAGGTTTCGCTCTTTTAAATTTCCCAAAAGTTAACATTTTTAGTCTTCATTATATGCATTTACTCAACTTACGTCAAATTTGGTGATTGCATAAGATATATCTTTATTTCATTGTTGTCTTGTTTGATTGTAAATATGTTGCGAGAATTAGACCTTGAGATATGAATATTGGAAGGGGATATGTTGCGACAGTGGTTGTTTCAATTTATTGACCTAGAGGCTCCTCATTGGAGTTATGAAGAAATCAAAGGTGGGTAATGGGATATAGGAGATTCATATGGTCGATTGTGCCAAAGACAGGGTGTTCAACATCTGTAAAAGCAAGATTTGGATGAAATAAAAGAAACTTTATTCTTTATGTATTTTTGTACCATGAGGAGATAAGTAAGTATCATACTAGCCACATAACTATGAATCTTATGGTCTTATTGATATAACACACTTTTTCATTGATTTGACTCAACTTTGTTCTTTTACTTTTAGAAGTAGGGAATGTAAGATTTGTTTGCATGCATTTGTAGAATTAGTTTGCCTTCCTTTAGTAGGATTGTATATAAAATTAAGATTTCACATGCATGCATAAGAAACTTTATACAAGCAAGAGGGGCCAATGTATAAGTTGAATTTCATGAGAGAACATTTAGTACTAGTGTTCCCTTGGTGTCCTCAATCTTTATATGTCCCCTATGACCTGAGAAGATTACATTTAACACTAGCGTAAAAAGAAACAACTCATTTTGTATACTAAGGTAACTTTTTAATATATGGAGTGCTAAGATTATGTCAAAGTATTGTCTTTTTCATTTAATCAAGAAATTAAGTATTGATTTCATTCATGTAAACGACAACACAAGAGTAAATAAAATTTCTGAAAAGAAGTAGAATCCTTTATCAAAATCTTGAAGGGGAATTGTTCAATTTACTACAGAAGTGCACAAATAAAAAAACTCATGAACTATATGCTTAGCCAAAGAGATTTTCCTCGACCACTAATGACATGTGACAAACTTCTTTTCAAGAGTCCCTATCCATTAAATGAAAATTTTTCTCTTCAATATTTGTTTACAGAAAACATAGTAGAGAGTCAGCGTATGTGGTTGGGAAAAAATTGTGTTAGCAAGAACACATACTAAAATTTAAGCATACCTTCCAACAAACTGTCTGTTTAGTTTTTTTAGTTACAAGAAAGTTAAGACAAATATTTATTCCTTAGTATATTTTAAAAGTTTTATAATATTACACTCAAGGACAGTCAACTTAATGTATTTCCACCTTTTCCAATTCTGGAAGAAAACGTTTAAATAGATCTTTTGAACGAGCTTATGGTTGAACTAGTTTACATCAGAAGTGAGAAGCCTGAAACACCCCAAAATAACTTACAATTTAGTGGCTAATGGATTTTACTGTTTAAAATCAATGATATTCCCATCTCACATCATTCTTATCCAATCTATTTGTTTTTGAAATACAATTTGTGACTTCAAACTCAAATCAGGCACAAACAATCACACTCTTCTAGTAATTAAAATGCTAGAATTACTATTATGTCATAGGAAGTCCATTCTTTTTATACCATGATCTCCAATAGATACACTTCTTATTTTTTTGGGGGACTTCTAGGCTTCTACATTCTGATGTGCCCCTATCTTTATCACAAGCTCCTACAAAAGTCTCATTTACTCTTTCCCTTCAAGTATTGGGAAGGTGTAACGTCATATAAGTTCAACTTCCTTGAGTATCACATTGCGAATTTTCGATAATATAATATGGAGACAATATTTTGTGTTAATTTTGAAGTAACATAGAAATTGAAGAGATAATTGGTTGAAGTGTATTCTAAGATCTCTATTTGAATTTTACTATGCTAAATTAATTCCAACCATGGATAATTCGAATCTTTTTTGTGTTTTCGGTTAACTAATTAAGAATTAAGAGGAAAATATCATTTACGGAATAGAGACTCTATAAATTAAATCTCAAGTCAATTTTTTTTCATGAATTATGTAGGGACATAGGAACAAGTTTGTATATAAGTAGATGATTCACGAGTTATTTGTGTTGTGCACTTTTGTATTAACTTGAACGATTTCTCATTAAGGATTTGAAAAAGCTCTCTACTTCTTATTGAATAATACTTTAATCCTTGTGGCTTTATCCTACATGAAGTAAGAAAATTTTCATAGGCATGACTATTACCTAATTATTAAAAGGAAGGCCAACTGGGTTTCCTAACTCATGCAAAGAATAAAATAACAAAGTGTTGTGTTAGGTAACGTATCAAATAAATGAGACAATAACCTACATAGTGATGTGGCTATTGTGGTACTTACAAAAAAATAGTAGCATATTCGACCTTATGAATTCCATCTGGACAATATTTTCCGATTTCTCTGTTGTATTACTAGTTTCACCTTATGTGAGGTTGTTTGCTCTTCTATTATTGCTCCGCTCTTTCTTGTTGTGTTCTGCGATATTTTCCCTGTAATGATCCTCCTAGTTAGTTCCTCCATTTAATTCTCTTTTCAATATTTAGAGCTTTCCTGTAGTGCCCAAAAATTATTTATGACTTGTTGGAACTAACAGTTAGGTCAACTAATCAATAATTTTGCGCTTTGTGCAATTTTTAGTATGTTGGAGCTTCAAAATATGAACGGTTGGCTCTGATCAAAATATTAGGTTGATAGCCTAATAATTTAATCATTATTGTATCGTTACCTCTGAAATTTCAATTTAAGTATAGTAGGACCATCAATTCAAATCCCAATGCTTCTAGGCTCATCTTAAGCCCATTTGTGGAAGTTGGCGTAAAATGTAGTTTAGGTGTGGGACATAATTCTCATACGAAAAAACTTGGTTTGAAGTTTTAACAACTTAGTTTAAACCAAAATGTGGAATTTTGTGGGTGGTATGCCTCGTTTGAATGCACGGGGTTTCCACTAAATCTTGAGCCCCGATCAAGGCAATTTGCACATTCCATCTTTAGGCTAGTGCAACACAATAGATCTTTAAGTTCACATGTTTTGTGTTGTGTCTATATAGGCTGAAGTCTTTGGTCATAAAATTCATGGCAAAATCTCTTTGATCGCTGATAGGATTCACCTTGACACTCCAAATTCATAAGTTGTCGTCCACATTTGCAAAGAAGAGACATGGTTGAACTTAATCTATTGACCCCACAATCACGTCTTGGTGTCTGTGTTGGTGGATTTCATATTACAGGTCCTTAAATAAAGACCAACCGAGATTTAAGACATTCTTTACAATTTCAAAATGCAATAAGTCAAGATTTATATTTCCCGTTTTGTGATTTCTATTTTATTAGTTTGGAAATTGTGATTCTTTGTTTTGGGGTCATCAAAGTAGTGTATGTGGATCATATTGCTGGTAATTTCTTTCCATGAAGAACTTTATTAACTATTTAGTTGTGATTGAAGTGATCTATTATTGCATGATCAGATTTCATTGCATCACGAGCTCGGATTGTGCAAATTTTTTTTAGGTACATGTTCCTTGAGACGTTTGGGAGCATTGAAAGTAGTCAATGTTAGGATTCTCAGCGTAGGTCCCATAATTCTCATTTTGAATCGAGTATTGATCGATCTAAAATTAATTTAATTTTGGTGTCTAAACATTGGTGTTGATGTCACAAAAGGATATTTATGAGGGTAAAGTTCAAACAGTGAGAGCGTGAATGATTGTCTTCGATGTAGGATATGATCTAACTTTTCTTGATTGCGTTCATTTAGGTATCCTTCCCTTTATTCCTTTTTCTTGATTCCTATTAATGTTTTCAGCTAGCCTTGTGTGGCAGGATCCTGAGATTAGGCTTGTAACAACTTGTTTTTGGCGTAATTGGTGTAGTAATCCTCTTTAGATTTAATATATGAGGGTTTCGTTTAGCTGGAAATTTAGATTCCTTAGTATGCACTTTAGCAAGTCTTTTTACTTATTACTTACTTCTTTTAGTGATGGTTTTTATTAAGGTGCCCTTTTGTTAGAGCTTGAGAATTTAGTTGAATGTCATAGTTATAGGTTGTCATTAGTTAGTTTATTTTAATGAATAGTATATTAAGGGTAAGGCCTCAACCCTTGAAGTATTCCCTACTGATTTGTTGAACTCCTCATTATTTCTTCCATTTCATGATACTGGTGAGCTTGTTATGATATTATTATTGCGAATGTAGGAAAATATTTTGGCCAAAGGACTAAGTGTAGGACCATTTAGACTTCAGGTTAGTTTCCTTTGCTCTAAAATTGTGGTAGTAGTGATTGTGTTTATTTAGCTGGTTTACTGTAATTGTTTGGATGTTGGTGATAGAATGCATTGCATTTGACACTTAATTCACATTTTTGTCGTATGATATGGGTTCATGCATTTATTTTTATTACGGTTTTTGAAAAAGAATGTTTTCACACTTATAATTTTTCTAAACTAGTTTTGAAAGTATTTGTACCACTTGGATAACTTGAGAAACTGCTGTTAAAACATTAGAGGCATCTATTATGTGCTTGATTTTTTAATTACTCAATAAGCACGTCATCACATATTTTTCTATAATGATTTGGCTACTTGTATCTATGGTACCATGACGGAGCTGATCTTGTTCTATCTATGACATATATAGTTTGATGTCAAGGATCCGGACCAAACAATGTATATGGACTTCTCTAGTCTCCTATGCGTCCTTTTGGTTGTTTGGAACATTGAACTAGATGAGTGTATCCACTTATATAGATCCTTCTTAAATGTTAGTCCCAAGGAGTTGTTTTATGTTATTGGTTGTGTGGTACTTGGTTCTAATAGCTCAGCTTCATTCTATTGCATTACCTGCATTTATACGTATTGCCTATCACCAGTTTACCGGATTATTCTTTTAAAACCTTGTAATATGGGAGAGTCGATTGGTTTATATTTTTGTTTGTACCTTTAGGGCTTATGAAGTCCGATTCGGTAAGTGTTTGACTATTTGTGTATATTGTGTTGGATTTATCGTCATTACTTTTATGGTTTGGCTGGCTTGATCCTATCTTGATGGTATTCACTCAGTTATGAGTGGATTTACCTCATTTGGATGGTTATGCTGAGTAGCCATTTTTATGTTTGTTTACTCTTTGATAGTGGCCACGAAAATAAGCCTTTTTGTCCTGGTTAGGTATTTGGGCTAGCACATTAACATATGTTCTCTCATTTAGACCTCTTTCTCAATGTGTAATATCTCTTTGCTTATAATAATCTTAAACTGTAAATTAAATTTCCTTTAGTTGCTTATATCTTACTTTTCTATTTGATTTGTTATTTATACTTGCATTTTCTTCCGAGCTCAGTCCGACTAAGCCTAAAAGTATGACTTGTTGGTATTCGTACTACTCTTTTGCATCCTACAGACTAAAGTACATGTTCTCACCGTTGATTTGGATTTTGTGCGGAGCAAGCTTAGGAATTCAGAAAAGGGAGTGATGCTTGACCTCCAGAGCTTCCATTTTCAATCTATGTTGGATAGGAGTAGTCTTTGTGCTTCATTCAGACAGGGCCTATATATATTTGTGTATAAAAAGTCTTGTACTCCTCTTTGATTAGAATCTCAACTAATTATCGATGTTTAATGTTGGGTTATTTTGTTGGATTTATAGATGTTTATGTATCCTTTTAATTTTCACTATTCCCTACTTGACATATGTTTTCTTAGAGGTGATAGCGCATTTCTCGTGCTTCCAGGCTATGGTGTAAGTCTTACCTACATGGGGGGGGGGGGTAGTAGGCGTTATTATGACATGAGAAACCAAGTCATTAGAGTCTTCTATAATGTACTTACCTATTTCAACATATGGTTTTGATATGTTGCTACAAGAAGTAGACTTTATATTGAGGTTATGTGAAATTTATCTAATATATTTTTTGTACATAAAGCCAAATCGTTCATAAAAATGTATGATAGATACAATGAACTTTTGATTAGAGAAAAGGGGGAAAAACATATAACTTACGTCACAACAGTCAAAGGGAAAATTGAGTTTTCATATGAGGACATGTAAAGTAACGTATTTCCTCCATATGCATCTAAAAGTTTGTGATAAAACATCTCCCACAAAATTTTTTTGATCATCACCCTAATTATTAGTTTCTAATATCTTGGAACTTCCATTCTCTTTACATCATCATAAGCACATTCTCTTTGTTGAAAATATGTTTTCTGTTGAAAAAATATATATGGTTAGTAAAACTCAAGTAATGAAAAGTGCACTAAATCATCTACTAATCATTAAGTTTACCACTAATGCAAGAAGACAATAAAAGTACAATAGAGAGCACAGATCTTATAAAATAGTATAGACATACTCTTCATAGACACATACTCTTCAATCAATATTAAAAGTGAACAACCCACCCAAATATAATAAACTAAATTGAACAAGTTATGCTTTTGCAAATCTATAGCCCCAAAACAATTGGCCTAGTTTGAAAAAGAAGAATTTTTCTATTGTTGTGTTTTTAGATCTTCTAGCAAAAAATGGGGTGATATTCCGTTCATCTTCCCCAAACAACTAATATAAGAAATGAATATAAATTTAAACAAGTTATTTCAAATTCTTGATTTGACAGCAAATCAACAAGGAAAGTCAACTTATACATAGATAAGTCGAGAAAAAAAAGAGAAATAAAAACACAACTCTACTGCACATGTGCATCATAACTTTTTATGAAATTTTTCTTTGAATGTTAACATAAAGATGTAATGAGATGACAAAGAACCAGAGAAGTAAATAGTTGAAGACCTATGACCAACATTAATAAATCTATAAGGAGTAACTTTAATTTGAATAACTTTTAATTTAACTCATTAAAAACTAGAGAAATTTTCATTAGTTTCTAAGATTCAAATGAAGAAATTAAATTAATAGATGAAAAGTCCTTTTCAATTCTCATCCAAAATTACCATTGAAACCACAATTAGAATTGACAAAATCTTTATGCTTCTATTGAATATTAGGAAGTAAAATAGAAGAAGTTCTATTTAAGTGCTTACCAGTTTGAAATTTTGTGGGTGTTTTAGAGGTTTATAGTGTTAGAACAATGGAGATATTTTGGCCGTGGGTGCGCTGGATTCTCTTAGGTTGTATCATGGGGGCCCTGCGATCGAACAATAACAAAAATAGGTAGAAAAAAATCCAATGGCGGCGCAATGGCCTATTTTCATTTTGATGACGAGAAAACGTTGGTTGTCCAATAGATTTTGGTGGGGGACTGGAGAAAGAATGGAGAAGAAGGGTGATTGGTGGCGGTTCCAAGGGTTGTTTGTTAACAGATAGGGTTAAGGGATTGTTTCAAGGGTAATATTATATATAACATGGGAAGCTTTGGTAACATTAAAAAATATTGGTCAATTTAGATATCACTAGGGTTATAATTATGTTTACCAGTAATTGATTAAAATATATATTATGTATTGTAAAATCAATAGGTTAACATAACGAGCAAATTATACAGTAACATAAAGGTCAAATACATATGATATATCAAAGATCATTTAAAACATATGGTGCAAAATATCAAAAACAAAATGTCGAAATTGAGTTTATTCACATGGGTGATTCATGAAGCGCGAAATTTGACCTTAAATGTAATACATCTCAAGTTTATCATACACATTTATAAAAGTATTAATTTATATAATTACTTTTAGAATCATTTAAATCTCATATAACGATATTCTCACCAATGTAACTTTTAATTTTACGACAAATTAATTTTTAACTTTTCTTACTTAATTAAGGTTTGATCAGTTATAACTAAACTGTTTTTAGAATAATTTTTTAATTGTGTTATGCATTTTATAAACGGTTGGTTATATGGTAAGATTGTACAAATATTTGAATAATTTTAACAGCTATACAATTTCAAATATTATTATATTTATGAGAAAACATAGATTTAAAACGATAAATTTACATATCCAAATAAAACTTTAACTTCAAATAATAATTTCATATCACACACAGTACGTAAATGACCAGAGAGAGTAGCACATGTTAAATGCGTCAGTAAAAACGGGTGGTACCATTTTGAGGAAATATTTGTATATATATCAGTAATCAAAAGTTTTATTCATACACATAACCGCCAATAACTTGTTTACAATATTGTGGACTTGTACGTTTGTTAACAATATTGTGGACTTGTTAACAATTCATACACATAATCAAGGGATTCTTTTGATGCCGATGAAGAGCATATGAATGCGATAATGATATGAAAATCTTCGTAAAGAAATTTAATTACGAATAAAAAAAGTTGTGTTACTTAGAAGGACATGCCATTTTCAATTCCCTTTGTAAATACTCATTAGGTGATATTACTCAAATCCTTGCTGGACATATTGTTACCTTTCAACTTACTGCTGCTTTGGTACAAATCCCTGTTATTGCTCGATTTTAAGAGGGAATACTGGTTGTGGTGCAGTCGACGGGTTGTGGGGCCCAACCATTGTACTCAACTTTCAACCTTAAAATGTCATT
This sequence comes from Solanum chmielewskii, assembly GCA_027704785.1. Classification (NCBI taxonomy): domain Eukaryota; kingdom Viridiplantae; phylum Streptophyta; class Magnoliopsida; order Solanales; family Solanaceae; genus Solanum; species Solanum chmielewskii. Next base: position 37,639,932 of record JAKWIX010000324.1, on the reverse strand, counting down.
AAGTCTAGGACTCCCCTACGATACCTACCTATATCTCGTACATTGGGCGTTGTAAATTCCTCGTGATCCATTTAAAAACACTTAAATCATGACATTTTTGGAAAAAAACTGATTGTCCAACCATGAAACTAGACCCACAGTCAATGGGTTGTTCCACAGGCCGTGGATAGCACCGTACAAGATGGCACCAGTTTTCATAAAAGTTAAAATTATATCCTTTCTAGAATCGAAGGTGTTACACTACACATGTGAAACAAATATATATTGGTATATAACTTTGTATGAACTAGTGTAGTCAATGTTAATGTAAAGTAGGAAAACGAGATTAAATAGATGAAGAGAAGAAAACAAATGAAGACGTAACTTTGTTTTATTGGTTGATTATGCTCCTATAGTAAAAATGAATTTATTCTACCCCTGTCGTGACTAACTCCATTATTTGTGCTCCTCAATTGAATGGAAAGCCCCAAATAGATAAAAATTAATGAATTTTACTTATATTATCCAATATTAATCTGATCAGACCAAATTAATAATATAACCCATTTTCAACCTACATAAGCTTTATTTTCCATCACCAACACCTCAACTTAAACCACCACTATATCCACAACACTCTCAAAGATATCCTCCACATCTTTTGATGAAACCACCTCCTCTCCCTTACTTTACCTAATCCACCACCATCGCCGAAACCACCACCCACTCTCTTATCTCCAACTACCTTCATATTTGATTTGTTTACTTACTTTCTGATGTTTATATTTACACAAATATAGCCATGTCTTCTATTTTATGATAAAGTCAATATTACAATTTCAAAGAAAAATAAGTCAAACAAATTGAATCCCATTTTGAAGATAGCCATTGTAACCATAGAGTCCAATTAATTTTTGAGAAAATAATCCATTATAATGTTTTTATAATAATTGATTTTGGAAAAAAAATATTCTTTGTAGAGCATTCAATTAGTTGCTACTACAACATATATTAAAATTTAGATACGTAGTTAGTTGCGCTAATCTAAAGATCAAACTAGAACTTAACTGCAACCGAAACTTTTAAATCTTCAACATTTTATTTATTAGCTTCTGTGCCTTTGATGTCTCTACTTCTTTCTTCTTTCTGTCATAATTGTGTGCTCCATATCTACAATGATTCTTGCAATCCACATCTTTTTCCAGTTTAATAATGAAACATAATATGGATAATCAAATACATTGTACCACCACCAACACCTCCACCTTGCTCGAAACGTTCAATAGTGTACAAACTTTTTTACCATCTGAGTTGTTTAGTAAATTCTATCAGAGTTTTAGTAAGCAACATCAATAGCCGTTGTTGTAGTAGAATTTTGGAAATTTATATCAATCTAAACGAGTTCATATAGATTAGGGTACTATGGCCACACTATTAGCTTTTAGAATTTTCCAAATGGAATACATGTGGTTCGACATAAACATTGTTGGACCTCTCTAATGTACAAAAGTGGAGAGTGGTCGTCTAAATGACGGCAGTGGAGGAGATCTTGGAGAGGGTGATGGATTTGGTGGTGGGTTTGTATTGGAGGTGTTGGTGGTGATAAACAAAGTTGATTTGACTAAAATAAATTGGTTATATGATTAAGTTGGTCTGATTGGGCTAAAATTGGATAATTTTAGTTGATTTTGAAATTTCTATCCAATTGAGGGGAAAAAAATAATTCAATTAGTGATATCGGGGGTAAGAGTAACTTTAGTATAACATTAAAGGCATAGTCAACCAATATAAAAACTTTAAAGGTTAATTTTGACCCTTTTCCTCTAATAACCTATAAGGATTAACTTTTAGTTTCTGTTAATTACAACTTGAGAGCTTTCAAAAGTTTTTCGCATTCAAAAAGAAAAATAAGTATTTATAGGTGAAAATCCATTTTGATTTTTCTCATCTGGAAATATAATTTAAACCAAAATTAGAATCATGAATATCTCTTATTCTTATTCTCCACTTTAGGAAGTAAAAAAACATGTTATCTAGAGTGTTTTCAATTGCTTACTAGTTCTACAGTTTTGTGGGGTATTAGAGGCTAATAGTTTTAGAACAATGGAGATATGTTGGTTGTGGGTGCAGTAAATTCTTTTTGTTCATATAACGCTGGACCGCGATGGAACAATGGCAAATTAAGGTAAAAAACAAGGCCTATGGTGGAACTATGGCTGATTTTAATGGTGACAGTGGAGGAAAGGTTATAGTTTGGGGTTGGGTGGGGGGGGGGGTTGTGTTATGGATGGAGAAGAATAGAGTCTTGTGGTTACCTTCAGAAAAAGGAAGATTATTTTTATATACTCCCTCCGTTTAAAAAAGAATGAACTCCTTTCCTTTTTCATCGGTTTAGAAAAGAAAGCCCTCTTTCTTTTTTTAAAAACATTTTAATTTTATCTTTTGACGTAGCATGTTTAAGGAGACAACATCAAAATGAAATTTTGTACATTTGACTTTACTGTAATTCATGACCACAAGATCAAAAATCTTCTTTATATTCTTAAACTCTGTGTGAAGTCAAACAAGTCTATTCTTGGTGAAATGGAGGAAAAATTTTCCAAGGGTTTTTTGTTCTAAGTTTAAGGGACTATTTCAAGGGTAATATAATTTCTAATATCGGCTAGTTTTTGTAACATTTAAAAATATCGATCAATTTTTTAGCATTGATGTTTCAACTGTTTTTACCAGTGATTAATTCAAACATGTACCTAGTGTAGTGTCATATAAATAGATTAACATAACGAACAAATTAAATAACAAATAAAAGGAAGAAAACTTGTAATATTTGAAAGATCATTTAATAACATATGTTATTAATTCAATATGGGTAATTTTATTTTTCCTTCGCACATTTGTATATTTGCTAAACCTTCAACAATTTGAGTAATCGGAATGTGTTGAACACCTAGCTTTTGTCACTTAGGGTTGACAAGTAAGCAACAAGCTACTCAGAGGCAACATGAACAATGAAATTACCACCAAATGACATAGACAACCTATCCAAACACATCTAACTATTAAAAGAATCACTTGTTCTACTGTACCTTCATGAAAAACCTCTGAGATGTACAACCAAAATTCGTCATTAATATCAAACATATCTTCAAGAACATACCAAAACACCTACAAATAAACAATATATTTTTCTTTCATTCTTGGTGTTGTTTCCCTTGCCTTAACAAAACAAATCGCTACCTCAATTGCCAAATGCCTTGTATTTTTTCTTAAGTGATAGACTTAGCTATCACAACCAGGGAGCACCACCTAGAAGTAAAATGGCATACTTGACCTCTCGGAGGTCGTATACAAGTCCATAGTTATCATTCATCTCATTAACATATTAAATTTAGTGGAAAATTTAAAACCTTTCATAGCACATCATATGCTAGAAACATGAATTCATATATATATATATATATATATATATATATATATATATATATATATATATATATATATAATTCATAATGCATATATAGACTCTAAGTGTCTTTGTCATCTTAAACTCAACAACATTAGAATACATTAGGGACACGACCCTTAAAACATAAGACATAACGGTACAATATTTAAGCATTTTACATTAAGACAATAGCAGGAAATCATTGGAAAATAAGGAACCCTTTCCTTGAGCTTGGGAATCACATATCAAGCTCCTGAATCATAGTCATCCTTTAGGAATCCATAACCTACACTTTGTGTAAAAAGTAGATAAGAATGTGATAAGTACAAGAATGCACTAAGTATGACAACCATGCAAAACCATGCATTTAAAAGGGACATTTTCTTGAAATCTACTTCATGCCTTTTAGAGTAAATCTTTATAGAAACATTAAGCAATAGTATTTTTATCATTCACATACTACTTATAAACATATTCAAAGTCCAAACACCACATAATATCATGTATAGAAGTTATGGCATACTTAAGGCATATTACTGTAAGCCCTTTTCCCCTTAACACTAAACCACCTTCTCTTTTGTTCATTAACTTCCCAAGTAACTCTTTAGTGATACTTGGTGAAATGCATCACCTTAATGCCACAAGAAAGCATACATATCGTCTGCACAAGAAAACACATACCATCATAGAAGTATAGTACAACATAGACATAGTTAAGTCAAAACTATAAGGACATTAAAGTGAACTCCTAATCATTATGCACATATACTTATTTTACTTCACATAGAAGCTCATAAGACCTATCTCATGCCCCCAAATCTATGTCTTTTAGTTCAATGTATATGTAAGACTCCATAACCTTACACATACTTAGTAAACCTACCATGAGTCCACAAGACTTTATATCCAAGTCATATATCACATAGTAAGAGGAGACAAGTTCATTTTGGTCAAGCAAGACTTTCATCATATAGTCAACAAGATCAACATCATTCATAAAGAATCATATCATGGACATCTTCATAACTAGTAGACAAATACTACAATGTCATGCATAAGGAACACATACACAGTGACATGCATAACAACACCTTCCTAGAACTTCTTAAGGATCTACTTGTGCAATGTCTAGATTGATTCATTACTTCCACCTATCCGAAGTAACATCCCTTTAGTCATTCTATTTAGGGTCATAGTCTTTTACTTCCATTGTCAATTTTATTTTAGGGAAACTATATCCTTAACCGACAAAAACCATGTGATTTGAAACATGGAATCGTATGTCATAAAACCCCACACAGAAGCAGGTGGTCTACCAGCTACAGTAGAACAAAATGTGACATAGATTTCTAGGTGGATCCACTAGCTAGTATCCGTTGGTGGCAACATAGTTATGGAACTTGGGGGTACATGTAAAAACCCTCTTTATGACAATATTGGGCATCGTAGTTATTCACTTATGGAAACATTATTCTAACACCCTTTGGGTCAGGAGGCTACCCACCATGAGGTTTATGGTGAGCTACCTTCCTTCCATAGGAAGGGACACACACTTATTTTAAAGTTCACTCGGTGCTAAGCTAAGTGCCCTTTATTGGAAAACCTTTACTATATTATATTTTTACTTTATAAAACATAGGTTAAAGAGAGTCACCCCCCATATGCTTAACTCATAGGTCATATATGAAATTTAATCAACCTAAATCATGTAAAGAATCCCTTCACATGAACATAGCATATGTAAAGCATCATCTAGTTTAGGGTACACATGAATACACCATTCAAGGCCCCTCTCTTGACTAGGTTTTCATAATGTGTGTGTATACATATATGTGAGTAAACCTTGCACATAACATATTATGACACACATTTTCATACATACATATTCATATATATAGAAACAAAAACTATAACTATCCTATCAAGGTACACATGCACAATGCATAGGCAAAGTCCAATACCCTTGCCCATACTAGTACACCTATCAAGTCATCCTAGATAAGGAAAACACATATCATGCTTTCATAAACATCTTCTTACCATTCATAGTAGTAGACACTAGTGAAATGAGAACTACCTTTCATTTAGACACGGTGACCAATACTGCTTGTAATATGCATGTAAAATGAGTGTGTGTACATTGGTCAACATGATCACATAATGGATATCAACAACATATTGAGTCAGCCACTCTCTTAGACCATAATACTTTATCAAGCATAAACCACACAACACACAACAACATAGGAGACAAGTCAACTTCATATGACACTTAAGACTCCTAATTTGTTCTATTCATGAATTCACATAGGGGTAAATAGGTAAGGAATTATTAAGCATTTTACTCAACAATGGCAGAACCTATAAATTAACCTAACGTGGATTTACACATGGTCATACAAATAGCCATACAACCTAGACCACAACTAGAATAGGAAAGTAGGCTTAATCTTCTCATAGTATTATCATCAGTAAATGTTCATATATTCATTGATTTTGTTTCAATGCCATGGTCAACACATATATAATGACAATAAATTAATCACCGCCACCATAAGTGAACCATACAACACAATGCCATACAAGGCTTCCTGAACATTACTATAAAGAAATACAGAAGTAGAATGGTAGAGGAATTCTCACCAATCCTATAGCCTTTTGTTATCATTGACCAGTACTACTCTTTTATCAATAAATAAAGCATAGGGTAGTAGCTTAAGGTACTAGAATCATACATGAAGTTAAGCATAAGCTACTACAAGGTCATGTTTTAACTATTACAATACATTAACATACTAGAAGGTAGAAGGACATAGACCATCAACCAATTTAACTTGCATGGATTATAAGTCATATTTCATCAATACCACCATTATAGGGAAGTAGCTTCAAGAAATAATAGCTTAGACGAGATCGTACTATTTTTTCCAATAAACTCTAGATCAATGTAACATGCTTCATATTAGGATTTCATGGAGGATAGATTTACATATGTTAATACTATTCAAACTATCACTTATTAATCCACATTAGATCAATTACATATAATTAATAATCATATTACATCATAGGCAGTAGCTAACCATCATTTTTAACGTAATTGAATCTCACAATAAGCTTGCTAGAATCATCAATGTATTGGCTAAACGATGTAAGTCAATCATACCAAGTTTCCTTTGATGCGATCACTAAGGTTTCATATCCACTATTTATTCATAATATCAACTCAATAAAGTATATACAATGATCTTACGCAATCGAAATCTCATTACAATCACCATGAATCCGAAATTACAGTGAACATATAGAACATCAGCTTGTTTTGTTCAAATCTTCATACATAGATTCACACGGATAATTTATCAATGATTCCCCATTAATATAAGTATAAGACAGTATAAATAAGCATATTAGCATAATTGAATCACAAATCGATATGCAGAAGAACAAGATCATAAAGCCATACACAGACTAAAATCGAGTTTGTGAAATAGCACGGGTTCATCATGCAACAAGATTGAAAATCATGTCCAAATCAGTAGATAATCATCAATAAATTCATATGATACTTTTATAATAAATTTAAGAAAGAACCCATGGCTATTTGGAAGAAGGAGATCTTTGATCATGCAAACTCTTTTCAAAACATTCAGATTAACTCTCTAGATGGAAGGTTAACTAGAGATGAAGCGTCACTATAACTTTGTAAAGTTGAAAACCTCTAAAACATGATGAAGAGATGAAAGATCACCATAACTTTGTATAGTTTAAAAACTCTAAAACTTGATGATTCATCCATTAAAATCAAAGCTCGAATCTGGTTTTTGAGCTTCACCAACAATGGTGGTTTCTAGGGAGAATATTTTGGAGAGAAAAGATATAGTTCGTGGGAGAGGATTTGAAATTGGTTTTTCACGTGTTAGATGACTTATATACACCAAACAGTATCTAAATAAACCTATTACAGTCATTTTAGGACGTGGGGTAAATTTACCATTCACCCCTTAAATAAACTAGACGCAGGCACAAGTTTACAGGCCACCATCGACGGAGCAATTGATTGGCCTTAGATAAGTCTAGTGGCCATCCTTTTGCATCCGTCGATTGGTAATTGGACAATTTTTTGGTTGAGACCTGTCCAATCTAATTACCAATATACAATACCTCACCAATTGGCCTTTGGTTGACAAACTGGCCGTCGTTTGGTCCGTCGATTTACACTGCCAAGGCAATGTATCGACCAGCCTTGGGTCCTGCTAGTGGGGCCTTTTTCGGGGACCATAGATGTCGTACCCAGAAATTTCAAAAGTAGATACAACCCTTAACAATTTCCCAAGTAAGAACTTTACTTTTCATCAGTCAATTTATTCAAAATCGTTGAATTAAAAATTTGGTGTGTTGGTGAACTAACTCGACATGGAAAGATCTCACATGACTTGTTAGGGATCACTCCCAAGAAATTCCACTCGAAATCGTTAGTGTTCTTGGCGATTCCTTCACCTTTCTCCCCTTTTCCTTCTATTCTGATTTCTCTAAGCCTTGAGGGTAAAATAAATTTTCTAATATAAACTAAAACTTATTTTTACCCTAAATAAATCCCTAAAACGAAATAGGAATAAATGAGTAAAAAGACAAGTTTTGCCTTCCGTAATTCTGGAATTGGACTTTCCTCACGTTAGTAGTCCAACATTCGATAGGCATATATCCCTCATACGTATCAAAAATCCACAAACACAACGGCATTGGAAATATCTCTTCAAGGGTTCTCCAACTTTATCAAGAGCTAAATCCCACTTATCATGAGCTAGAAGTTATGGCCATTTGAAAATGATAAAAAACATAATTTCGTAACTCAGTAAATTTTCCTGATTTTTCCTTTTCTTTCCAAATGTGATAAAGCTTTAGTTTCTTAGCTTATTATTGGCCATTACAGGCTACAAGATGTTACAAGATATCCCCCTTGGGAACATTTGTACTTGAATAAGATTTTTTTCACTAAGGGAAGAATATTAACCTAACGTTTAACACTCAACAATCAAAAACAAGTAAAATCATGCTTATTAATAACTTATAAAATACTAAGAAGAGAATAAGTATATTGACCTGGATTCTCTTCGAATTCAAATATATGTTGATATCTCTTCTTCATATCTTTTTTAGCTTCCCATGTCGCTTCTTTAACAAATTGGTTCCTCCAAAGGACCTTGACTGACCCAACCTCCTTTATTCTCAACTTGCGAATATGAAGATCTTAAATCTTAACCGGAATCTCTTTATAGGATAAGCTATTCTTAATCCCCAGATTCTATGTTGGTATATTAAATGAAGGATCACCATGCATTTCTTCAACATGGAGATATGAAGTACCAGGTGAACCGCTGCTAACTTTTGTAGTAGCTCCATCTCATATGCGTCATTATTGATTCATTTGGATATTCTATAAGGACGAATATACCGGGGACTAAGTTTCCTTTCTTACCAAAACTCATCAAACCCTTCATGGGTGAAACTTTCAAATATGCCCAATCACCCACTTGAAACTCGAATGACCTTCTCCTATCATCCGTGTAAGATTTTTGACGACTTTGTGATATTTTCAGTCTTACTTGAATAACATTCACCTTATCAATGTATTACTGATCTAGATATATTCCTATCAACCTATCTTCACCAACTTCGAACCACCCAATAGGAGATTTGGATATTCTCCAAAAAGATATTCCTATGGAGCCATTTTGATTTTCTAATGATAATTGTTACTGTAAGTGAACTCAATGAGAGGTAGGTGATCCTCCCAATTCCCATTTAAATCAATCATGCAAGACCTCAACATATCTTCTAAGTTATGGGTAGTACGCTCTCCTTGTCCATCCGTCTGAGGATTAAAAGACCTATTTAAGTTCACCTACGAACCCAAAAATTTCTGGAAAGACATCCAAAACTGAGTAGTAAATTGTACACCTCTATATGAAATTGTCGAATCCGGGCAGCATTCCCTAGAAGTAACATGTTTTACTTGACCTCACGGCGGTTTTATTCAAGCCTATAGTTATCATTCATCGCATTGGCATATTAAATTTAGCAAAAAATCAAAAAAATTTCGTAGCATATCATATGCTATAAACTTCACCTCATATATATGAAATATCATAAAACATACTTAGACTCTAAGTCTCTTTGTCATATTAAACCCAAAAACATTAGAATACATTAGGGACACGACCCTTAAAACAGAAGACATAACTATACAACATCTAATAAACTTTATAGTCAGACATGAGTAGTGAAATTTAGGAACTTAAGGACCCCTTTCCTTGAGATTGGGAATAACCTATCAAGCTCCAAAATCATATATATATCCTTTAAGAATTCATAACTAAACTTTGTGTAAAAAGTAGAGAAGAATGAGATTAGTACAAGAATGCACTAACTATTGCAACCATGAAAACACATGCATTTAAAAGGGCCATTTACTTGAAATCATACTTCATGCATTTTGAATAAATCTTTATAAACCTCTAGGCAATTGCATTTATATCATTTCCATGTTTTATATAGACATATTCAAAGATCAAACATCACATAGAATCACAATAGAATTTATGACTTTTTCAAGTCACATTACAGTAAGCTAATTTCCCTTAATAGTGAACTATCTTCTCTTTTATTTATTAACCTCCCAAGTAACCCTCTAATGATTCTTTGTGCAATACATAACCTTAAGGTAAGGAAAAAAACATTCATACAACCTACATAAGTCATCACATATAATCATACAATTATAACAAATTATAGAGACGTTTAACTCAAACCTTCGGAACATCACCATAAGATACATCAATTTACATATATATTTACTTCTTTTCTTATACATCATTATGGTACCTTGGACATGACCGCAATCTTAGTCTACTAATGCATTGAATAGATGAACACCCATAACTCCATACATTATTGCTAAACCCTTCATGAGATCACGAATCATAGCATTCAATTCATACCTCAACATAACACATAAGGACAACTCCATTTATATCAATAGTCTTCATCATATAGTCATTAAACTCACAAAGTGCATATAAGAACAAGACCATGTGACATAGACTCATACCATGAACATCTTCATGACAAATACACAAATACTACCATGCCATGCATAAAGACATGCTCATAACCATACCCATTAGGTAAACTTCCTTGGACTTTCTAAGGAGCTACTTGTGCAATGTGTAGATGGGTTTATTACCTCCACCTATTCTAAGTAACATCTGTTAGGTCCTCCTAGTTAGGATCCTATTCATTTAATTCCATTTTCCATTTTACTTTAGGGAAACTATAGCCTTAGTCACAGTAAGACCATGGGTGCTAAACATGGAATTTGGTGTTGTAGAGCCTTATACCAATGGAAAGTGTTCATACCTATCCAAGGTAAAAGATTAATGCATGCCAACATACTAATTGATATCTCATTGTTAAATCCTATGTGGCAAGCATAATTATGAAACTTGGAGGTACATGTGAAAACCCTCTTTATGCCAAGATGGGGAATTATGGTTATTAACTTATGGAAACATCACTCTAACACCCTTTTGGCTCATGACGCTATCCACTCCATGAGGTTTATGGTGACCTACCTTCCCACATTAGGAAGGGACACACACTCATATTAAAGTTCACTCATTGCTAAGTTAAGTTCACTTTATTAAAGAGTCGTTATCAAATAAATTTATAAAAAATAGGCTTAGGAGATTCATCCTCTCATATTCTTAGCTCATAGGTCACAGATGAAAGTTGATCAACCTAAATCATGTGAGAAGATCCTTTCACATGGACATATCATATATATTATCACTATATAGTTTAGGATACACCTGAGCACACCTTTCAAGGCTCCTCTATTGACTAAATCATCATTCACGTTTGTGAGTGTATATATATATGTGAGCAAACCTTTCACATAACACATAATGTCACACATGTTCATATAGCAATCTATAAGTCAATATGAGTACCTATATGAGCAATCCTTTCATATCAACACTCTAAGACACAATCCACATTCATACTTCATCAAATCATATACTTAACATCACAACATATAAGTGATTTTCATGACATCTTCATACAATCCTATGCATGTCCTTGGAAAACCTAACTAGGAACTATCCCATAAAGGTGCAAAATTCAATGCAGTTAAAGTCCCATAACCTTGCCTATTCTAGTACATCTATTAAATCATCCTAGTGAATGATACATCACACAACATCATAGAATTGTTAGCATAGCATAAGACTTATTTATTTAAGACCTACAACATTCTTACAATAAGCTTTAGTCTTTATGTACTTATCTTAGCTTTACATCACATATGAAATTATAAGACCTAATCATAGTCATAAAGTACATATAATCCTTAACATTTCCATTTACATTCTCATAACAATAGTAAGATCACCTAGATTCACAACTAGAGAAGAAGACTAGGCACAAGTAACACATAAGGTGATCATCACAACCACTCCTTCATATAATCATCAATTTGTCTTTAAGTCCATGGTTAACACATATATAATGAAAAAGAAGTAAATACCTCCACCAAAAGTGGAACATACAACAAAATGCCATACAAGGCTTCATCAACTGCACTAATATAGAAAAGTAGAGGAGATAATCATTCTTACCAATTTCTCACCTTTGATCATCACTGATCAATACACCTTTCTCATCATTAATTCATTATATATCAGTATCTATATGTACTTAAATCATCAACGAAACCATGTACAAGCCGTTTCAATATCATGATACAACTAATGCACCACATCACATATATATCAGAAAGTGGAGAGTTATATATCATTAACCAACTTCCCTAGTTTTTCTCATTAATCATTATGTTTAAATAATATGTATTTAGGGCAGTATATAAATAGATATAAATTTATTCTAAATCATCCTTCATCTACCCTAGAATTAAGATCACATAATGTTCATTACAACATTAAATTTCTTGGCTAGAAGAACCTAGATCAATTCATGCGAAGACTTCTTCTCTTTGCTCATCAAGAATTCATACCCACAATTCATTTATATCATTAATATAAAGCAGTGTTTAAGGATAACATAACCTAAACGAAATCATACTACAATTTGTCGTAACCTCTAGATCATATTGAACATGCTACTAAAGAAATCAATGGAAGATAGAATAATCATAGGCAAAATTGACTTTGATCCACATGAATCCATTACATACCACTCATTATCGCATTACATCATAGAAGTTCCTACAAGAACCATAACATAATTGAATTCCATATTATTCATTAAAACATCATTACATTGATCACATAAAGGCATGTATTAGAGATTTTCAAATCTTCATATATTAATACTCATGGATCTTTCATCATCAATTAACGTAAATAACAGTATTTATAAGAAATTCAACGTATGAGAATCACAATTAAACCATTAACCAACCATGATTACATAGCCCATGCAAGGACTAAATCGATTTAGGGAGGGAACATGGGTTGATCATGCAATTGGATTAAAAAAACATTAAAACCAATCCATTAACATCAATTAATAATGATTTAACCAATTAAAACGTTTTAAGGATGAACCCATGGCTAGATTGAAGAAGAAGACCTTTGATAATGAAACTTCCTTCGAAAATATTGAGACTAACTCTCCAAGTGAAAGACTGCTTAGAGATGAAGGATCACCATATCTTTATCTACATAAAACGCCTTAAAAATTGGTGAAGAACATAGGAGACTCCAATCTACAAGATGTTCTTGAGCTTCACCAACAATGGAGGTTTCTAGAGAGAATATGTTTTGGAGAAAAGATTTAATTTGAGTGAAAGGGATTGGGAGTGGGTTTGTCACGTTTTAGATTACATAGATATACCTAAAAATAGGTAAAGAAGTCAATTAGTGTCAGGTTAGGATATTGGGTAAATTTCCAATTCACCCCTTAATAAAACGGTGCGCAAGGCACCAGTTGCAGGCCACCATCGACGGCACCATCGACGGAAAATAGGTCAATTGACGGGCCGTCTGTGGCTTCCTTTGATTGGTCCTTGGCCTGGTATTTAGTTGATCCTTTCCCAGGCTATGTGTCCATCGACAAGACCACACCAACAGTCCGTTGGTAAACCATCTGAGTGTCGTTTGGCTTGTCGATTGAAACTTGCCAAGGCAGTGTCTTGATAGTCTTGGGTCCTTCTTGTGGGACCTTTTGCGGGGCCCTTTAGAAGTCGTACCCAGACGTTACCAATGTAAATACAAACCTTAACAATTTTTAGATCTCCCACATGAGTTTCACCCAAAATAATATACATGTAACACATCTAAACAGGCTAGGCCCCGTTAAGACACACTTGAGCGTCTTAAGGGATTACTTTAGAACATGTTGGACGCTCTTGGACGTTTCACCTCTAAACTTCACGAAAATCCATATACTTTCTATAATAATCATATGAATCATTTTAAGACTTCATAAGCTCATGAAATGCAATATATAAACACGCATAAATACATGAGATATATAGCTGACTAGTCGTCGAACGTCTTGGTCATCCCTTGACGTTAGACTTCCAAATCACCTCAAACTTTACACACTCACTCAATACCTTATTATTAGTAATTTTAAGACCTTTGAAACATAAAACGAACATATTAGGCCCTAACTCATTTTGGAGGTCTTAACAATATCTCTAACTAGGGAACCTTCATCCTCAAATGACACTTAGGACACTTTAATCACAACAAGGACTTCAATGCAACATAGAGAAGTTCATCACATTTATAACATTATAACATAGAATTCAATGCACACAAGCAAGCAAATCTTCTATTCACTCACTCTTTCATGCATCAAACATAGCGACTCTTATAAAGTTCATAGATGGAACATCCTTCTCCTAATCATAATATAGTCATTACACTTCAATTCATTAAGACCTCATCTTGCAACTATTATTTAGGTCACACCTAGGCAGCTTTCAACAACACTGAAGAAGCAATTAGGCACTCTTACTTAAATGCACATAGAATTGAGTTAATCGAATCAACAAAGATCTTTATTAGTTAGACCTAGTGCTATGAAGGTCATACTCAATCATACCATGCTTAGTGGTGTGCATGGTGGAATATCCTTCTCCTCAACACACTTACATGTATCACGAGTTCACACCTAAGACAAGTACAAGGTCAATTTCCTCTTAAAATGAGAAATTCTCAACTTTTTTAACCAAGGCATGCTCATGTCTTCTTCCTAGTGATGTTCAAATGGTATATCAAACCAAGCTCATCACAACAAATAGGAAGAAATTTCACCAAATGTCAGTTTCTAACATAGCAACAACCTCCACAGTAAGCATCTTTTGAGAAAAATCACAAAAATCATAGGCAGATACATGAGCACTTAGCTAAACATGCTTTCACTTTGTAAGGGTGAACCTAAAATTATGCATTCCAAATCATAAAAATCACATAATTTTCAAGAGACTCAATATATTTCATTTTAAAGAGACTCAACTTTTAATTATAAAGCTAAACATTTTATCAAAATTTTTATTTCATGCACTTTGGAATGTTCACAATATATTTAAGGTAATGTCAATCAATACATATCAAACATATAAAGTCCATGCAAATCATACTTGAGACAAGACTTCTATTATGAACAAGCATACTAAAAATTATTAGATTTAACCTTAAAAAAAATAGAAGGTCTAGGTAGAAAATACCTACAAACTTACTACTCCATTACCATCCCCCCACTTAGGGTATACCCAATTAAGAGAAACTTAACCCAATCTTAAGAGGATCTTAACTAAACAACCTTCATTTTCACACTTAAAAGTGACTACATATTTAGAAGGAATTTACACTAAGCTAACATAGGAACACGATGGTTTTATAAACCTAATTACTCTAGACAAATTATCATCTAATTATCAAGATAGGTCATACTATCTAACCACATAAGGTTTTTCATAAAATACAATAGAAACCCAGGTCATACATCACTAAGGGAAAACATCGAGGAGACTTAGTCAAAAGGACTCTTTCTTTTCATTCAACTTTAAAGTAAGGTAACTTTTAGGTCAATCAAACCCACATCATCACCCTACAAATATAAGAGTACTACCCTCAATTCTAAAAGAAACATCAATTTTCACAACGCATGATGTCATAAGACTCTCATTCTTTATTCCAAATGGAAAATCTAATTTTTTTACATTCATTATAATGATTATATGCATCAATTCTATACATATTGCAACAACTTCCAATCAAAGAACAATTTAGTTGGTTTCCCGAAAATCTCACAGTAGCTGCCAAGTATTATAGTGAAATGCTTCAAAATTCCAAAAATGCAACATTAATGCCATTGATGGGAAAATCATGACAATATGAGATACAAAATTCTACCAAGAAAAGCATACTATCATCACACCTAGGATCAAGTCTATACAAGGGACTCCAATCCATACAGGACAACTTATCAAAGACCACATATATACAAAGGGAAACATTGAACACTTTTAAGCTGATGTTCTTAGGGTAACATGCTTCCATAGGTAGTCACTAAGCATTTTAAGTTCAAATCATACCATAAGGCTACCATCATGCAAAAACAGATAGTAACACTTTATTCCAAAAGAAACTCATATAAACCCTAATAACTTCTAACATCTTTAAGTATATCATGACATACATTTCTCAATACAACATGTTATTTCACATAAATTTCATATATAACCATAATTGGCATCACACCATCATAACATTCGAAAATTCACCTTCACACATACCCAACCAACCATAAAACAAGGAAAAGAATTTAAACTCACCTTTTCTCCCTCAAGCATAGAGAACAATCTTTTCCAACCAATCATATCTAAAAGACCACCGAACACTAAAAGCAATGAATGAGATCTTATAGAGTTATGTTCTATGGAACGATATGAGAATGATAAATAAGGGAAACTCTATCTTACTATAGCCTCTCGTACCATTTGATGTATCACGCCTCACCACCAATGATACAAGACTCTACTAGACATGGCAATATAAGACTTTTTAGACCCTAAACCAATTTTAAAAACCTAGTTCTGATACCATGTTTGTCACTTATGGGGAGCATCCCCTAGAAGTAACATGTCGTACTTGACCTCTCGGAGGTCTTATACAAGACCATAGTTATAATTTAACTCATTGACGTTGAAAATTTAGTAGAATTTTAATCTTTTAACCGCACATCATATGATAGAAACTTCACTTCATATATATAAAATATCATAATACATACTTAGACTCTAAGTCTCTTTGCCATGTTAGATTCACCAACATTAGGATATATTAGCAACACAACCATTATACATAAGACATAACTATACAACATCTAATAAACTTTACAGAAAGACATGAGTAGGAAATCCTTGGAACTTATTGACCCTTTTCCTTGATCTTAAGAATAACCTATCAAGCTCCTCAATCATATAGATATTCTTTAAGCATCGATAACCTACACTTTGTGTAAAAAGTAGAGAACAATGGGATTAGTACCAGAATGCTTTAAGAATGGAAACCATGGAAAAATACGCATTTAAAAAGGTCATTTTCTTGAAATCATACTTCATGCATTTTTGAGTACATCTTTATAAAACCTTTGGGAAACTGCATTTATATCATTCCCATACTTTATGTAGACATATTCAAATTCCAAAAATCACATATAGAATTTATGACATTTTCAAGTCACATTACAATGTGCTAATTTCTCTTAACAGTGAACTATCTTCTCTTTTATTCATTAAACTCGCAAGTAACCCTCTAGTGATACTTGGTGCAATGCATCACCTTATGGTCACGAAGAAAGCATTCATACAACCTACATAAGTCATTAGATATCATCATATGAGTATATAACATGATAGACACGTTTAAGACAAAACCTTAGGAACATCAGATTAAGCTACATAAATTTACACATATATTTACTTCTTTTCTTATACATCATTATGAGACCTTGTTCATGACCAAATATTAGTCTACTAATGCAATGAACATATGAAGCCCCATAACTCCATACATTCTTTTAAAGCCCTTCATGGGACGACCAACCGTTGCATCAATTCATACCTCGAAATAACACATAAGGACAACTTCATTCGTATCAATAATCTTCATCATGTAGTCATTAAACTCACATAGTGCATATAAGAACATAACCATATCACAAAGACTCACATCATGCACATCTTCATGACAAATAGACAAATACTACCATAACATGCATAAAGACACACTAACAATAATACACATTAGGTCAACTTCCTAGGACTTCCTAAGGATCTACTTGTGCAATGTCTATATGGTTTCATTACATCCACCTATAACCTCCTTTAATTCCTCCTTGTTTGAATCCTATTAATTTAATTCCATTGTCCATTTTACTTTAGGGAAACTATAGCCTTAACCGACACTAAGACCATGGGTGCTAAACATGGAATTTTGGGTTGTAGATTCTTACTCCAATGGAAGGTGTTCTTACCTAGCAAAGGTAGAACATTAACACATGCAAGCATACTAAGTGATATCACATTACTAGATCCTATGTGGCAATCATAGTTATGGAACTTGGAGGTACATATGACAACAGTCTTTATGCCAAGATGGGGCATTATAGTTATTCACTTATGGAAACATCACTCTAACACCCTTTTAGGTCATGAGTCTATCCACCCCATGAGGCTTACGGTGACCTTCCTTCCCACATTGAGAAGGGACACACACTCATATTCAAGTTCACTGGGTGTTAAGCTATGTTCCCTTTATTAAAAAACCATTATTACATTACTTTAATAAATATAGGTTTAGGAGATTGATCCCCTCATATTTTTAGGTCATAGGTCATAGATGAAAGTTTATAAACCTTAATCATGTTAGAATATCCTTTCACATGGACATAGCATGTGTATTAGCAATATCTAGTTTAGGATAGACTTGAGCACAACTTTCAAGGCTCCTTTATTGACTAGATCATCATTCATATGTTTGTGTACACATATATATGAGCAAACCTTTCACATAACACATGATGTCACTTATGTTGATATATCAATGTATAAATTTATATGTGTACCTATATGAGCAATCCTATCATATCAACACTAAAAGACACTATCCACATTCATACTTCATCAAGTCATATACTTAACATCATAGCATATAAGTCATATTCATAAAAAGTTCATACAATCCTAAAAATGTCTTTAAAAGACCAATCTAGCAACTATCCCATCAAGGTGCACATGTGCAATAAGTAGAAAAAGTCCCATACACTTGCCTATACTAGTACATCTATTGTCCTAGTGAATGATAGATCACACAACATCATATAATGGTTAGCATAGCATAAGACTCATTTATTTAAGACTTACAACATTCTTACAGTAAGCTTTAGTCGTTATGTACTTATCTTAGCTATAAATTACATATAGGATTATAAGACCTCATCATAGGAATAAAGTACATATAATCGTTAACATTGACATATACATTCTCATAGCAATAGTAACATCACCTATATTCACAACTAGAGAAGAAGACTAGGCACAAGTTACACCTAAAGTGATCATCATAACCACTCCTTCATATAATCATCAATTTGTCTTCAAGGACATGGTCAACACATATGTAATGAAAATAAAGTAAACACCGCCACAATCAGTGGACCATACATCACAATGCCATACAAGGCTTCATCAACTACACTAATATAGAAAAGTAGAGAAGACAAGCATTCTTACCAATTTATCACCCTTTAATCATCATTGATCAGTACACATTTCTCATCATTAATAAATTTTATAGAAGTATCTATATGTACATAAATCATAAACGAAATCATGTACAACTCGTCCCAAGATCATGATACAACTAGTGCACTATATCACATATATGGTAGAAAGTAGAGAGCTATAGATCATTAAGTAACTTCCCTAGTTTTGCTCATCAATAATCATGTATCAATAAAATACATATAGGGAAGTATCTAACTAGTCATAAATCAGATATAAATCATACTTCATCTACCCTAGAATAAATATCACATGGTGTTCATTACAACATTCAATTTGTAGGCTAGAAGAACCTAGATCAATTCATGCCATGACTCCTTTTCTTTAATCATCAAGAATTAGTACCCAAAATTCATTAATATCATTAATATAAGGCAGTATTTAAGGACAACACAACATAAACGAAATCCTACTACAATTGGCCATAACCTCTAGATTACAGTGAACATGCAACTTTAAAAATCACTGGAAGATAGAAGAATCATAGGATAATCGACCTTGATCAACTTGAATCCATTCCATAAAATTCATGATCACATTACATAATAGTCAGTAGCTACAAGAACCACAACATAATCAAATTCCACTATTATTCAGTAAAACGTCCATATAATAGTGATCACATAAAGCCATGTATTATGCATGTTCAAATATTCATACATTGATACTCATGAATCTTTCATCATCAATTCAACATCAAATAATGTTAACAGATGTAGGTATAAGAAATTCAACATAAGAGATTCACTGTTCAACCATTAACAAACCATGATCACAAAGCCCACGCAAGCACTAAATCGTTTACGAACGGAAGATGGATTCATCATGCAATTGGATTAATATCACATTAAAACAAATCCATTAACATAAATTATTAAAACCTCTTGAGAAAGAACTCATGGCTAGATTGAAGAAGAAGAACTTTGATCGTGAAAACTTCTTTGAAAACATTGAGATTGACTCTCCAAGTAAAAGGTTACTTAGATATGAAGGATCAACGTGCCTTATCTACATCAAAAACTCTAAATATTGGCGAATAATTAGTAATAATTCAATCTACACGCTGTTCTTGAGCTTCAACAACAATGGAGGTTCTTAGAGAGAATTGGTTTTTGAGGGAAGGTTCAATTTTAGTGAATGGGATTGGGAATGGGTTCGTTACGTTTTAAATTACTCATATAAACCAAAAAATAGGTAAATAAGTCAATTTGAGTCAGTTTAGTGAGTGTGATGAATTTCCCATTCACCCCTTATTAAAAGAATGCACAAGGCACTAGCTGTTGGCCACCATTGACGGCACCATCGACGGACAATAGGTCAATCGATGGGCCTTCTGTGGGTTCTGTCGATTGGTCGTTGGCCTGGTATTTGGTTGATACTTGCAAGGTTAAGTTTCCATCAACGAGACCCCACCAACGATCTGTTGGTCAACCAACTGGGCATCGTTTGGCTCGTCGATTGACACTGCTAAGGCAGTGTCTCGATAACCTTGGGTCCTTCTTGTGGGCCTTTTTGCAGGCCCCTTTAGAAGTCGTACCGGATGTTCCCAACATAAATACAAATTGTAACAAGTTGTATACCTATAACATGAGTTTCACACAAAATAAATACATTTAACACGACCCAAATAGGTTAGGCCCCATTAAGACACACTTGAGTGTCTTAAGGGCTAACTTTTGAACATCTTTGATGTTCTTGGACGTTTGAGCTCCAAACGTCATGAAAATCCATATACTGTCTATAAACATCATTATAAATCATTTTAAGACTTCATAATATCATGATATGCAATATATAAATAGGCATAGATACATGAGACACATAGGTGACTAGTCATCGAAAGTCTTGGTCGTCCCTGGACGTTTGACATCCAAATCACCTCAAACATTATACACCTCCTCAATACCATATTATAAGTCATTTTAAGACCTCAGAATCTTTATACTAACATGCTAGGATCTACACACCCTAACTTATTTTGGGGATCTAACAGAAATATTAGATATCTTAACTCCATGAAGACCTACCACTTCCTCTATGAACAATTACTCAAATAGAATCAGGTTGCCTAGGAGGCCATGGTACCCTATGATGAAGTCCATATTAATCATCTTGCACTTCTATTTTGTAAGTTCTATGTTCTGAACCAACCCTCCAAGACTTTGGTACTCTGTGTTAACTTATTTACAATTTGAGCACTTGGCGAAAAATCTGCCAATTCCCTTCTTGAAACATTCTCACAAATATATTCTCTCAAATCACGATACATCTTGGTGGAACCCAAATGAATTTAAATATGGAGCTATGAGTTTGATAGGTATACACAACCTACCTTTATATCTCAATACACCATCTGATCCTTCTTCAAAATCTAATACTCTTTGCTTATAATTATTTGCCTTTAGTTCAAACAAATTGGGTTATTGGTCTTTCTTATCTTTTAGTTTTGAAACTAATGATGATTCAAACCCATTGGTCACCACTATTCCTCTTTCTATGGAATCCATCATTCGGTATCTTATGCATGCAACTCTATGCACGTATTTTGCTAGTTCTTCCTTCTTTTCTTCTAGATTGGTGGTACTACCCATAGACAACCTGCTGAAGGCACCATCAACAACATTAGCCTTACTTTATTGGTAATGAAAGCTCATGTCATAATCCTTGAGGAATTCTAACCATCTCCTTTTTCCAACATTAATATTCAGAGTGAACACATATTGTATGCTTTTATAATCAATGAATATATCAACATGCACGCCATAGAAATAGTGACGCCATAATTTTCAAGGCAAAAACTACGACAACCAACTCTAATTTATGAGTTGGATAATTATTCTCATAAACCATAAACTATTTGAAGGGATAAGTTATAACTTTATTATGCATTAGAACACAGCCTAAACAAACTCTTGATGCATTATAGTACACTAGAAAACCTTAAGTACCTTATGATATAGTCAACACTCGGTAAATTGTCAACCTCTTTTTAAATTCTTCAAAACTTTTCTCAAAAGTTTCAAGCAATTGAAAATTTACCTATTTTCTGTGTCAACTTAGTCAAAGGAGAAAAAATATATGAAAAGCCCTCAACAAACCTTCTATAGTAACCAGCCAAACCCAAAAAACTCCTTCTATCAGTTGGAGACGTGGGTCTAGGAAAAATTCTTTTAGCTTCTATCCTTTAGATATACACTCTTACTCCATGACGAGAAATTATGCGGCCCAAGAATGCCACAGACCTTAGCCAAAACTAATACTTGAAGAGATTGACATACAACTCTTTATCATTAAATGTCTGAAGGACAATCCTGAGGTGACTAGCATGACTAAGATCCCTGAACGTTGTTGGTGCATTAGATAAACCAAATAACATGACAAAAAATTTGAGAAGTAGGAAGCACCCTAAAAGTGGTCGAAAAGATCATTAACCCTTTGAAGAGGATATTTATTCTTGATGATAACCTTATTCAATTGGGGGTAATCTTTATACATCTTAAGGGAACAATCTTTCTTTCTAACAAATTAGACCGGAGACACTTCGTCGATTCAAAACCCTTATCTCATAGATCCTTTAGTTGTTCTTTACACTCATTCAACTTTGCAACTCTGCTAGAGCTATACTATATAGCCAAATATAGACATGACGAGCATTTGGAATAAGATCTATGCCCAAGTCTATCTCTCTGAGGAGGGACTCTGGGAATATCATCTTGAAAAAGTTCTAGGAACTCTTGTACTATTGGAACAGATTGAAAATCAGATACTCCATAGTAAAGTCATATAACTCAGACTAAGTGATAGGCACACCCCTTAAAAGTTAACTTCCTGCCCATAATGTACGAAATAAACCAATTCTTAGGCACTACTAAACTGCTTTCCCACTCTAAGACTGACTCATTCAAAAAATGAAACTTGACTACTTGAGTTTTTACAATAAACTATGAAATAAGATGCATGAAGCCATTCCATACCTAGAATGACAAAAAAGTCTACCATGTCTCATTTAAATAAATTTTCTATGTAACTCTTATGATTGACGGACACAGGGAAATCACGATAGACTCATTCTACTAGAATGGACTCGCCAACCTGTGTGGAAACACTAAATAGTTCACTAGGTTGATCAGGAATAATATCAAAGTTCATGGGAACATATGGTGTTACAAAACATAAACTCGCTCTTGTGTCTAACAATGCATAAACACTAAAGTCAAAGACTTGATTCATACCATTGAAAATATCTTCTCATGCTCTTGGAGACTGTTGAGAGTATACAAGCGATTTGTTCCTCTGCCATCTCCGGAAGTAGAGCATCCGTGTCTGGTGGAGTAGCTGAAGAAGACTGGTTTCGATTGCCTAACTAATATTTCCCTAATTTTTATTTGGACACTCTCTCATTAAATTCTTGGTCTAACCACAGTTTGAGCAACCCGCGGATCCCTCACGACAAACACCGGAGTGGTTTCTACCACACTTGGCACAGGCAGGAGGCTTACTACATTCTTTCCCCAAACTACCTTGTAAATTGGTAGGTTTGACTCTAGAACTCGTACGATAGTACTCACCCCTTGTTCTTAGGTGCAGGTACGCTAGCATATGATTGAGCAGGGCCCTTCAATTTCTATTGGAAGGATGACCGATTGACATTATTCTTCTGCTTCCTGGACTCATTCCTGTCTTAGCTATCTTGTTCTTGTTTTATTCTTTTTCTCTTAGTTTTTCCTCCTCTACCTCTACACATAGATCATCAACCTCAAAATGTCCTTGTCCTTAATAGTCATTGTTGTGCGTCCCTGTTTGCTTTAAGAGCGACCCAATCAAGCAAGAAAAAAACTCATCCTACTCCTCATGTCCTTAACCATTTTTTGGAGCATAACAAGATAGTTGGGTGATTTTTGACCCAAACACATGCACACTTAGAGAATCATGCTTAAGGGTGAGGAACCCACATTATTTGACCTCTCTCAGTTCACGGGGAAAGATATATCCCAAGAAGGACTCCTCAAAATAAGCACAACTCGCAGGTTGTGCAACTTTATCTCTACTGTTTTCACTAATCAAACAAAGTTCTAGCATTTGCCTAGAGTTGATAAGAAACTATCTCTACTCTCTCATTGTCACCATGATGTATCACCTCAAACACCTTTTTTAGTTCCTTAGTGAATTTCTCTAGGTCCTCAGTTGTGACGACCCAAAACGAGCCGCGAGTGGCACCCACACTTATCCTACTATGTGAGCAAACCAACCAATATAAACCCCAACATTTCAAACATAAAAATAATGCGGAAGACTTAAAACTCATTAACGAAATCAATAATCAACTTCTAAAACTCAAACTTATCATTATCCCCAAAATCTGGAAGTCATCATCACAAGAACATCTATTCTCAAATTCCTAAAGCTAAGAGTATCTAAGAAACTAAACATAAATAACACCTAGTCTATGCTAGAACTTCAAGGCATCCAGACATGAAGAAGAAGATCCAGTCCAAGCTAGAAGCTTTAGCTCACCCTGAAATCTATTGTGACGAAGACTGGATAGAGTTGCGGTTGAGTTGAAGATGACGGTACGTTTGCTGCACTCCACAAATAATAAAAAGAAAACATACAAGTAGGGGTCAGTACAAAACACAGGTACTGAGTAGGTATCATCGGCCAACTCAAAATAAAAAACAGTATATATTAGATAATATAATAAAATCAACTACAATACTCAATAAGTAGCAACACAAGTACTATAATCATTAATAAGTACGCCAAGTACACCCATGAGGACGCAAGCCTCCATACCGCACTCCTTTGGGAAATAGGTTCATTAAATCTGAGTATACTACCATAATTCAAGATTCACTCTCTTTATTCCTCTTGTGTCGGAACGTGACACTCCGATCCCCTAGTACTACGTGTCGGTTCGTGACACACGATCCCCCTAATACTACGTTTCGGTTTGTGACACCTGATGCCCCTATTACTACGTGTTCGTTCGTGACACCCGATCCCCCTATTACTACGTGTCGGTTTGTGACACCCGATCCCCCTATTACTACGTGTAGGTTTGTGATACCCGATCCCCCTATTACTACATGTCTGTTTGTGACACCCAATCCCCTAACCTCATTCTTTTAGTTCATCATGCCTTCTTTTATACCAAGGCATCATCATTAACAAGAGGTTTTCATGATTTAGGATTCAATAGCTTCATCATGCTTATTTCATCACAATTATATCATCACAATCCATGCAAGAATACAATTAAGCATATAGAAGGGCTTACAACACTACCCAATACATATCATTCGCTATTAAGAGTTTACTACAAATAGCATAAAAACCATAACCTACCTCCACCGAAGAATTGTGATCAAGCAATCTACTTTCCCAAAGCTGCGTTCTTCCTCTCTCACTGTTCTTTTTCTTTTTCTTATTCAAACCCTCTTTCTTTTACCCTAATTAGCATATAATTAAGTATAAAAGATGACAAAAGTAACCCACTAATTAATTTAAGGTTATATGCTTTAACCCTCAAGAAATTGGATTATTAATATTCAACCACTAACTTTATAATTATAAGCAGGAATAGTCCAAAACGCCCCTTAAAATATTAAACAGAAATCCGACCCAGTCAGGGTTACGCAGACTGTGACGGCCCGTTGTGCCTGCGACGGTCCCTCCTGCTGCTTTCATCACAAGGTTCAGAGACTCGGTTTTTTAATGAGTCTGTGACGGCCTTTCATTCCTGTGACGGTCCGTCCTGCCACTTCGTCACGAAGTTCAGAGAGTCGATTTCAGTACCCAACTATCAGAATTCTATGTGTTTTGGAACGAGACCCCTTCGACGGTCCGTCGTGCCCATGACGGTCCATCGTGGGATCCGTCGTCTCAGCTAGTTTTTCCAGAAATAAACTCTGCTACTCAAAACGACTAAACAGGTCGTTACAATAGATGCCAATTTACCCATCGTTCGTCCTCGAACGATCACAAGAAAAGGAAACAAGGGTAAAAAGGAGTACCTGAATCTATAAACAGGTGTGGGTATCTTTCTTGCATATCAGCCTCCTTCTCCCAAGTGGATTATTCAACTGGTCGATTCTTCCATTGAACCTTGATGGATGCAATCTCCCTTGACCTCAACTTGCGGACTTCTCAATCTAGAATAGCAACAGGCTCCTCCTCATAAGACAAATTCTCATCAAGCAAAACTGAATCCCAATGAATGATGTAGTTTCCAACCCCATGGTATCTTTTCAACATAGACACATGAAATACTGGGTGCACTCCGGACAGCCTTGGGGGCAAGGCTAATTCATAAGCTACCTCCCCCACGCGCTTCAGAACTTCAAATGGACCAATATACCTTGGGCTTAGATTACCTGGCTTACCAAACCACATCACCCCTTTCATGGGCGAAACCTTGAGCAAGACTTGCTCACCCCCCATAAACTCCAAGTCCCTAACCATTCGATCTGCATATTCTTTTTGTCTACTTTGAGCCGCTAAAAGCTTTTCTTGAATGTATTTCACTTTATCTAACGATTCTCTCAGAAGATCAGTACCCCACGATCTAACTTCAAATGCATCAAACCACCCAATGGGAGACCTACATCTTCTCCCATACAGTGCCTCAAATGGGGCCATATCAATACTTGAGTGATAGCTATTGTTGTATGAGAACTCTGCTAAGGGTAAGAAGCTATCCCAATGACCACCAAATTCTATCACACATGCACGAAGCATATCCTCCAACACTTGGATCGTTCGCTCAGACTGACCATCGGTCTGAGGGTGAAATGCGGTACTAAGATCCAACCTAGTACCCAATTCAGCATGCAATGTTTTCCAAAACTTAGAAGTAAACTGCGTACCTCTATCTGATATGATAGAAAGTGGAACTCCATGCAATCGAATAATCTCTGAGATGTAAAGTTTGGCTAACTTCTCTGCATAGTAAGTCACCTTAACCGGAATGAAGTGAGCAGACTTAGTTAACCTATCAACAATCACCCAAATGGAGTCATACTTACACATTGTCTTTGGAAGACCAACCACGAAGTCCATTGCAATTCTCTCCCACTTCCATTCCGGAATGGGCATTCTCTGAAGTGTTCCTCCGGGCCTCTGGTGTTCATAGTTTACTTGCTGACAATTTGAACATTTGGCAACAAACTCCACAATGTCACGCTTCATCCTACTCCACCAAAAATGTTGCTTTAGGTCACGATACATCTTGGTTGCACCAGGATGTCTAGAGTACATTGAGCTATGAGCCTCAGTGCGAATAGTGTGAATCAACTCATCAACGCGGGGTACACATACCCTTCCCTTAATCCTCAAAACACCTTCCTCATCAATTGTTACTTCTTTAGTCTCTCCTCACAATACCTTATCTCGAATCCGGTTAAGTTTCTCATCATTAAACTGCTTTCCCTTAATCTTGTCAAGAAAGGAAGATCTTGCCTCCACACAGGCCAAAAAATCCTCCCTTATCATTTATTGCTAGCCTCATTAAGTCATTAGCCAGAATCTGTACCTCTCTAGCCAATGGGCGTCTTGAAACTTGCAAGTGGGCTAGACTTCCCATGCTCTCTGCCTTTCTACTTAAAGCATCTGCCACAACATTAGCTTTTCCCGGATGATACAAAATAGTGATGTCATAATCCTTCAGTAGTTCCATCCACCTTCTCTGTCTTAAATTCAAATCTTTCTGAGTAAAGACATACTGTAGGCTACGATGATCCGTATAGATTTCACACTTAACCCAATATAGATAGTGTCTCCATTGCTTTAATGCAAACACTAGCGCAGCCAACTCCAAGTCATGGGTTGGATAATTACGTTCGTGCACCTTTAATTGCCTCGAAGCATAACCAATTACATTCTTCTCTTGCTTTAGTACTGCACCCAAACCCGAATAGGATGCATCACAATAGACAGTGAAATTCTTACCTTCCACTGGCGGGGTAAGGATTGGTGCGGTAGTCAACAAAGTCATGAGCTTCTGAAAGCTTTCTTCACACTCGTCCGACCATACAAATGGGACATTCTGCTTAGTCAAGTTTGTCAATTGGGAAGCAATAGAAGAGAACCCCTTGACAAATCGACGGTAGTAGCTAGCTAAACCAACAAAGCTCCTTACTTCTGACACATTAGTAGGTCTTACCCAATTCCTCACTGTTTCAATCTTAGATGGATCCACCATCACTCCATCCTTAGAAACTACGTGCCCTAAGAAGGACACTAAATCTAGCCAAAACTCACACTTAGAGAATTTGGCATAAAGCTTTCTCTCCCTCAACATTTCCAACACAATTCTCAAGTGCTCCTCATGTTCTTTCTTGCTCTTTGAGTATACCAGTATATCATCAATGAATACAATGACAAAGAGATCCAGATATGGCTTAAAAATCCCATTCATCAACCTCATGAAAGCAGCAGGGGCATTCGTATGCCCAAAAGACATTACTAAGAATTCATAATGCCCATACCTGGTCCGAAAAGCAGTCTTGGGCACATCTGCTGCCCATATTTTCAATTGATGATAACCAGATCTCAAGTCGATTATTGAGAAGGTACAAGCACCTTGTAACTGATCGAATAAATCATCAATGCGAGGAAGAGGATACTTGTTCTTAACCATTACCTTATTCAGTCGTCTGTAGTCTATGCACATCCGAAAGCTTCCATCCTTCTTCTTCACAAACAAAATAGGAGCACCCCAAGGGGATGCACTTGGTCTAATGAAGCCTTTGCTCAACAACTCTTGAAGTTGGGCCTTTAACTCCCTTAACTCAGCGGGAGCCATTCTATAAGGGGGTATAGAAATTGGGCGATTACCCAGTTCAAGATCGATGCAGAAGTCAATATCTCTATCCGGTGGCATACCACGAATGTCTGCAGGAAACACATCTAAAAACTCGCGGACTATCGAAACCGACTCAATTGAAAGTACTTGGGTAGTATCATCCTTGAGGTGTGCTAAGAAATCTAAATAACCCTTACTAACCATTCTCTTAGCACGAAGAAAGGAGACAATACGAACCGGATTAGAAGTGTAGTTACCCTCCCACACTAACGGATCTGTCCCAGGCTTGGCTAGTGTCACAGTTTTAGCATTACTATCCAAGATTGCAAAATTTGGAGAAAGCCAAGTCAAACCCAGAATTACATCGAAGTCAACCATTTCTTAGATAACCAAGTCTACATGAGTATTACTCCCCACAAAAGTTACAAGACAAGGCCTATGCACCTTTTCAACTATCACAGACTCACCCAATGGAGTAGAAACACGAATAGGCATGTCAAGCAATTTACAATGTAAATTAAGACCATTAGCAAATGAAGAAGATACATAAGAAAATGTGGATCCAGGATCAAACAATACAGAAGCCATGCAATCACAAACTAAAAGATTACCTGTGATGACAGCATCAGATGTCTCCGCTTCAGATCTCCCGGGGAAAGCATAACAATGGGCCCTATCGCTTGTCTGTCCGTTGCCCTTACAATGTTGTGCTGTAGTGGCTCCAATTTGCCCATTACCCCGGCCGTTTTGGTGACCACCATTACCTCAGCCACCACGTCCTCCCGAATAACGGCCTCTTCCATGACCACATCTACCTCTGATTATTGTTGTTCTGTAACTCGGTTTTGGACAATTCCTCCTAATATGTCCACTCTCTCCACATCCATAACATTCTCTGGATTCAAGCATAGGTCCCTGTGAGAGTGACGAAGTCTGCAGATAACCACCAAACTAAGAGAAATGTTGGCCGGTCTGCGGTGGACCCCCAACTACAGTCTGTAGTGAAGACTGGATAGGTCGGGCTGGGTAACCTCCTGAACCCTGCCCTCTGGAGTAAGAACCATTAAACTCACCTCCCTTACGAATCCTTTTAGATGTCGATGCCAAGGTGAAGTTATCTGGCTTCACTCCCTCCACCTCTATCACGAAGTGTACCACTTCCTGAAAGGATTTCACTCTAGCCGCTACCTGTAAGGCTGAAATCCGCAAATTTGACCTCAACCCCTTCACAAAATGGCGAATCCGCTCTTGTGGACTGAAACAAAGCTGGGTGGCATACCTGGATAATGCGCGAAACTTAGCCTCATATGCATTAACCAACATCCTACCTTGCTCTAGGCTCAAGAACTCATCTCTCCTCCTATCCCTCAAAGTACGGGGTATATACTTCTCCATAAACAAGCTAGAGAATGATGCCCAAGTCATAGGTGGTGCCTCTGTTGGTTGACACTCAACATGTGACCGCCACCACATTTTGGCGTTCCCTTGAAACAGATAAGTCACACACTCAACGCCAAATCATTCTACTTTACCCATCTTGTGTAGTAGCTCATGACAATCAACCAGAAAATCATAGGCATCCTAAGATTCAACACCCTTGAAGACTGGGGGTTTCAATTTCAAGAACTTACTGAAAAGTTCATGCTGATCACTTGTCATTATAGGCCCGGTAGTCAATCGAGGAAACGTGCCTATTTCCAATGAGGCATCCATGTGGGGAGCCACAGTAGCCGCATGTTGTATCTCCAGAACCTAAGGTGCTGGTGCAGAAAACACTGGAGGTGTCTGGGCTTGATCAGATAAACCACTATGATAAGCAAGAACCTGATTGATCATCTCTGGGGTAGGTTGGGGTGGTAATTCCTCATTCTGCACTTGCTCATTTTCCCCTTCCTCACCCTCTCTTACCACTTCCTCAGTCGGTAGAGGAGTCACCGCCCTAGTACCAGATGGGCTAGATGCTTGTCCTCTTCCTCTAGAGGACGTCCTCTTACGACCTCTTCCACGGCCTCTTGCCACTGCTCCTCTTCGAGCTACCGTCTCAGTGGCTGGCTTAGACGCATCTTGTCTTGCCGGTGTTGGTGTTGGCGCAGTTGTTGCTCTAGTTCTAACCATCTGCGAAATAGAGTGAAGATGGTCAGATACCAATTTGTATCACCTAGATACCAATTGGATCCAAGTAATAGCACGAAAGAAAGGAAGAATGGAATTTTCCTAAAGTCTTATAGCCTCTCAAAGAAAAGTAAAAGCCTCCCCCTACCGTTCCTTAAGACTCTACTAGACTCGTTCTTGTGCGATGAGACCAACGAACCTAATGCTTTGATACCAAGTTTGTCACGACCCAAAACGAGCCGCGAGTGGCACCCACACTTATCCTACTATGTGAGCGAACCAATCAATCTAAACTCCAACATTTAAAACATAAAAATAATGTGGAAGACTTAAAACTCATAAACGAAATCAATAATCAACTTCTAAAACTCAAACTTATCATTATCCCCAAAATCTGGAAGTCATCATCACAAGAACATCTATTCTCAAATTCCTAAAGCTAAGAGTATCTAAGAAACTAAACATAAATAACAGCTAGTCTATGCCAGAACTTCAAGGCATCCAGACATGAAGAAGAAGATCCAGTCCAAGCTAGAAGCTTTAGCTCACCCTGAAATCTGGTGTGACGAAGACTGGCTAGAGTTGCGGTCGAGTTGAAGATGACGGTACGTTTGCTGCACTCCACAAATAATAAAAAGAAAACATACAAGTAGGGGTCAGTACAAAACACAGGTACTGAGTAGGTATCATCGGCCAACTCAAAATAAAAAACAGTATATATCAGATAATATCATAAAATCAACTACAATACTCAACAAGTAGCAACAACAAGTACTATAATCATTAATATGTACGCCAAGTACACCCATGAGGAAGCAAGCCTCCATACCATACTCCTTTGGGGAAATAGGTTCATTAAATCTGAGTATACTACCATATTCAAGATTCACTCTCTTTATTCCTCTTGTGTCGGAACGTGACACTCCGATCCCCTAGTACTACGCGTCTGTTCGTGACACTCGATCCCCCTAATGCTACGTGTTGGTTCGTGACACCCGATCCCCCTATTACTAAGTGTCGGTTCGTGACACCCGATCCCCCTATTACTACGTGTCGATTCATGACACCCGATCCCCCTATTATTATGTGTCGGTTCGTGACACCCGATCCCCCTATTACTACGTGTCGGTTCGTGACACCCGATCCCCTAACCTCATTCTTTTAGTTCATCCAGCCTTCTTTTATGCCAAGGCATCATCATTAACAGGAGGTTTTCAAGATTTACGATTCAATAGCTTCATCATGCTTATTTCATCACAATTATATCATCACAATCCATGCAAGCATACAATTAAGCATATAGAAGGGTTTACAACACTACCCAATACATATCATTCGCTATTAAGAGTTTACTACGAATAGCATAAAAACCATAACCTACCTCCACTGAAGAATTGTGATCAAGCAATCTACTTTACCAAAGCTGCATTCTTCCTCTCTCTCAATCGATCGTTTCTCCCTCTCTCTCTGTTCTTTTTCTTTTTCTTATTCAAACCCTCTTTCTTTTACCCTAGTTAGCATATAATTAAGTATAAAAGATGAGAAAAGTAACCCACTAATTAATTTAAGGTTATCTCCTTTAACCCTCAAGAAATTTGATTATTAATATTCAACCACTAACTTTATAATTATAAGCAGGAATAGTCCAAAACGCCCTTTAAAATATTAAACAGAAATCCGACCCAGTTAGGGTTACGCAGACTGTGACAGCCCGTCATTCCTGGAATGGTCCGTCCTACTGCTTCCGTCAGAAGGTTCAGAGACACGGTTTTTTAATGAGTCTGTGACGGCCCGTCATGCCTGTGACGGTCCGTCCTGCCACTTCGTCACGAAGTTCAGAGAGTTGATTTCAGTACCCAAATTTCAGAATTCGAAGTGTTTTGGAACGAGACCCCCTCGACGGTCCGTCGTGCCCATGACGGTCCGTCGTGGGATCCGTGGTCTCAACCAGTTTTTCCAGAAATAAAATCTGCTGCTCAAAACGACTAAACAGGTCGTTACATCAGTAGTGCTCAAACTATTAAAACTTATGGAATTCATCCTCAAGAATTCGTGAATCCACGAAGTGTTATCCACTTCTTATCGAGATCCTATTTGTTGACAAACCTGGTTAGTCACATATTGACTCCATCCTAATAGCCTTATAGAACTCAGAGTTGACAACTTCCCCTTGAGGCTGCACTTTAGGTGCATTGGGTAACTCTTGTCCCTGAGGTTCAACATTCCTTCAAGCTGGACGAACTATTCCTGGTCTTCGTGGAGTCATGGTTATCTAAAATACGTGCAATATTTATTTAGAGAGATATTTTAAGTGATAAAATTAACGCATGAAAAGGAATATGAAAGAAGTGAAGAAATTCCTAAATGTTGCAGCCACCTAATTGTAGATGCGGTGTGCTTCATACCGATAACTAGGACCTCTACAGAAATAGATTCATAGACTCCCTACGGCTCTTGAACTCGTTGCTCCGATATCGTGCTTTTCACGCCTCAAATTATACCTTTTACTTGGCGAGGACTCTAAGACCATTGTTGGCCCTAAACGAACCCTTGGCCTAGCATTCTTAACTCCGCAGAAGACTTAGCTTCATATAAAGCAGGTAGACTTACTGAACTTTACTTTTATATAAATTAAAATAGTTTCTGGGGGAAATTATCGAACCCACTACCGCTACTATGAGACTAAGGGGGGATACATGTCTTAACACGCTGCCGTGTCCGATACTTTTCCATCGCATTGAACTCCTTAACTTAGTAGATCCACTAGCTTAACTTAAGTGATCATCTAAAATGTATTCCATGTTAATACCCATGATGGCTACATGGGTTTTAAGGAGATTTGAGTTTGTATGAACTCTCATCCTCATATCAGTGCTCAAGACTACTCCAAAAATATACTTTATCTCATGCTATTAAAATCAAATTCTATTCTTTAGGTTGAGATAATAGCTCATAGCTTACCTTTAAAAATCTCTTGTGGAATCAATGTTCTCTTTTCTTATTCAAAACTATTTTTGGAATTCTTAGTCCCTCTAACTTAATTGTGAAAAATATTTATAAACTTTCTGTGGAATACTTAGTTACCTTATAACTTTTGTGAACTGAACTCAACTCTTTTGTCATGACCGAGGAATACCCCCTAGAAGTAGCACGACATATTTGACCTCTTGGAGGTCATATAGAAGCCCTTAGACATCTTTAATTGCATAATCTTAAAAATTGCGGAAAATTTAAAACTTTTCATAGGGCATCATATTCTAGAATCATCACTTCATATATATATATATATATATATATCTATATATAATATCATAAGTACATAATTAGAATATATGTGTTTTTGTCATCATAAGACACAACTTAATAGAGTAGAATAGGGACACGACCGTTAACAACATAAAATATAAGTCTAAGCTATTACATAAACTTAAACATTATCTTGACATAGGCAACCCTTGAATCATAAGGGTCCCTTTGTTTGAACATGGGAGATTTATCCAAGCTCTTCATTTAGGAGACATCCTCTATCCATCAATACCTACACTTTGTGTAAAAAGATTATGAATAATGGTATTATTACAAGAATGCAGTAAGAATGAGAACCACAAAAAAATATACATATAAATAGGCTATTTCATATGAAATCATGCAACGTTTCTTTTTAGTAAACTTAATGAAAATTTGCATAATAACAGAAACATAGTTCATATACATAAAATATACATGGATACTAGTCATACTAACACATCAAGGCATTTATAATACTTTGAGGCATATTAAATACACACAATACAATACTTAACTTTTTACCTAAACATCTTTTCTTAAGCAACGGTCAAGTGTACTTAGTACAATGTACCATCTTGATGTTACCTAAGATAGTAATTCATAATTATTCTTCACAAACCCAACCATATATATTCACAAAGTCATAAGTACATCATAAACATAAAATTCGCATAAGAACCATTACTTAAAACAACCCCAAGTCACACTAGTGCAATGTGTAGGTAGCATCCCATAATACTACTTCCACAAATTGTTCCTAAGAAGTCTCCCTAGACTAGGCATAATGTAACAATTTGTAGCAAAAATAGAACAAAACTCAATTTTTTTAGAAAAATCTGCAGGTGCAACCAACGGTGGCATCGGCGATCCGTAGGACAGATGACGGTCCATCCTTCACAACCGTCGATTGGATCAGAAACTCCAAAAAACTCAGTCTGGAAAAATTGCCTAACTCTTGATCGACGGACGAATGGATGGTCCGTAGGTCAGACGATGGTCCGTAGTCCTTGAACGTTGATTGAGATACCCATTCACGTTCTCTCTGGCAAAAGCTACGGATGACCATCACAGTCCCTAGGGGGACCTATCGTCCATACATCTGACCGTAGGTGGAAAATTTGCAGACAATTATATGGAAATATTGTTGTGTCAACTTCAAATGGTCATAAATATTAACACAAAATTAATTATGTGTCCCATGACCTACCCACAGATAGATAATTGAATTATCTTTCGATATCCACCAACCTTTAAAAAACCAGACATCCGAGTAAATAGTTATGCCCATTATAGTAAGGGCGGTCAAACAGGCCCTCATGATGGGGCGTCAGGTAGACGATGGACTGTCAGTCCTTGTCGTCGTTTGGCAAGACAACAGCTTTCCCAGGGGTCTTTTTGACCTTTCCCACTCTATTTAAACCCTAAGTTACGTCGTTTTTACCCTAAATTGTCAGATTTTAATCAATTTAAGCCTAGAAACATAATTAAAACATATCCAAGTCAAATCATTAAATCAAAACGTAGAATATTAGGCGCAAGAGAGGTGAAAAACCTAAGGAACCCTAGTTCAAGAATACCACAAGCTCCAGAAGTTGAAGCCTCAAAACATAAGTATTTTTCCGTGGATTTCATCACCAGGTATGTTGGATTTCACTAGTTGGTTTTTTCACCCACTGGGTCCATAGTTTTTAGTCAGATTCTTGATTATCTTATCATGATTAAGCCTAGGGTTTCTACAAATTTGATAGAACTTCATGATTTTGTTAACTGAATGTTCCAAATCAGATTATCATGTTATTACTCAGATTATCGCATGAAGTTCAGAACCCTAGATATGTATTCTTTAGTTCTTGAATTACACATGCTAGGTCAAATATTTCAGACACTGCACATATACATGCCTAAGTTATAAATGCATAATTACAAGATTAATTGTTGCATTATCAATTTTGAGGTATCCAGTAATTAAAGATATTAAGACATAAATAGTAAATTTAAAGAATTCATTGGGAGTAGAATAATACCGAGTTGGACTATGGTTTAGTCTACCCAATAGTTCATGAACTACTTGTCATGTAGGTTGTAAGTCCCCTCTGTGGGCAGTCAATTTACTGATCACGCCAACATGACTTTATATTTTTGTAAGGGTATATTGGGTCCTCTCGATGGGGCATAAACATCGGACTCCAATTTAGATCATGTGGTTTCATTAGTAGCTCCCATAGATCAGTCAGACTCTCTGCATTGACATTTATCAGTATATTGAATATTAAGATAAGAATGTTATAAATTGGTCATTGCATCCACTTAGCTTAGAATTCAGTTTATCACGTCAAATTATTATACTTGCTATTTTTCTTGTTCAGTTATGTTTTATTTCAGCT
The DNA here is from genome assembly GCA_027704785.1 of Solanum chmielewskii. Classification (NCBI taxonomy): domain Eukaryota; kingdom Viridiplantae; phylum Streptophyta; class Magnoliopsida; order Solanales; family Solanaceae; genus Solanum; species Solanum chmielewskii. The sequence goes on along the minus strand of JAKWIX010000324.1, from coordinate 37,603,039 downwards.
TTTCTCAATGATACATGCTCAGTACCATTCAAGTACTAACGCATACGTGCGCTACATTTTCTCGTGATATAGGTTCAGTTCTCAACATCTAGATCATGCGTAGATCCATTTCCCGATCTCCATTTCAGAAGATTTAATAGTGAGTCCTCATTATCCGAGGACAAGAATCATGAGTTTCATTTCAGTCCTTAGTCATTAAGTTTCAGTTTTTCTAGATTTAGCTTGTCCCAATATTTCTAGTACAATTTAGAGGATATTTTTGGACATAGTTCGATTCACCTTAGTATTGAGTTAATATTTCTTTTGAATTAATATCATTGATTTTAAATATCTCAACTATAGAGTATGGGTATTCCCCATCTTTTCGGAATAAATAATGATTTGTCTTCCACATCAGTTTATTATTCTTTAGTATGCTCATGATCACTCCAGCAAGGTTAGCTTGGGATTACTTGTGGTCCTACGTTCCGTGTCCGCGTCTCGGGGGGTAGCTCGGGGCGTGAAAAAACATAGTATTAGAGCACTAGGTTCAAGAGTCCTAGGATGTTTGAAAAACCGCACCAAGTAGAGTTCTTTTCATGGGTGTAAAGTGCACCTCATTTAATGAGAGGGAGGCTATAAAGTGTTTTAGGGAAACATCACTTTATTGTTACTCTTATCAAGCGTAAGGTATGATCAAATTTCATTCTAACTTGACGCTGTGAACTCAAGATCATTCCTTCTCGTAGATCTTAGGCATGGAATGCTAATGGATGCAATGCTAACGCAGTTCATCTTGTACGAGATAAGGAAGTTTAGATGCAGAGTTTTAGAAAGCCAATTCAGCTTTTGGATTATAGTATGACCATCCAAAAAATTGCAGAGTTTATGATTCTTTTAGAATGAATCCACCTATATTTTTGGGGTTGTAAGTTTGTAAGGAACCACATAAGTTCATTGATAAAGTCAAGAAAATATTTGGTTTGATGTTAATAACTCGTAGTGATAGGTGAGATTAGAATCCTACAAACTCAAGGATGTGACTAACATATGGTTTACTCAGTGGAAAGACAACACACATGCCCTTGTCTTTTATGACTCAGTTTACTAGTCCAATTTAAGTGTTAGTCCAGAAAATATCTCAGAAACTTTCTCAGTCTCTACTCTAGTCGGTGACCTAGTTATAGCTAGACATGTAGACAAAAATTACACTCTCATAGTATCTCAAAAAATCACCACCGCAGATTTAATAGAGTTAGAAATAGTAGAGTTTGATGTCATTCTAGTCATGGATTGGTTACACTCATGTTATGCCTAAGTTGATTGTAGAACTAGGATTGTTCATTTCCAGTTTCAAGATGAATCAATATTAGAATGAAAAGTTAGTAACTTAGCGCCTATGGGTCCATTTATTTATTACCTTAAGGCCAGAAAGATAGTTCTCTCAGAATATGCATTGACTATAGACAATTTAACATGCTCATAATAAAGAATAAGTATCCCATCCCTTGGATTGATGACTTGTTTGACCAACTTCAGAGTGCTTGCCATTTCTCAAAGATAGACCTTAGATCGGGTTATCATCATCTTAGAATCAGAGATAGTGAGATTCAAAAAACAACATTCATAACTCGGTATGGTCATTATGAATTTGTAGTTATGTTGTTTGGACTAACCAATGCTCCTACAACTTTCATGATTTGGTGAACAGAGTGTTCAAACAATACTTGGACTTGTTTGTTATCATCTTCATTGATGATATCCTCATTTACTTTAGGAATGAGGTAGAACATGTGAGTCATTTGAGAGTTGTTCTACAGACTCTCATGGATCACCAGTTATTCTCTAAGTTTGGTAAAAGTGAGTTCTCGTTGAAATTCGTTGCTTTTCTTGGTCAAATTGTATCTAGCAAAGGGATCCAAGTGGATTTGAAGAAGATAGAAGTAGTGAAACAATGTCCCAGACCTACCCCTGCGATAGATATATGATGTTCCTTAGGTCTAGCAGTTAGTTTAAGGATTTTCATCCATAGCCTCACCATTGACTAGGTTGACCCAGAAGATGGTCATGTTCTAATGGTTAGATGATTAAGAGAAAAAAGCTTTGCACAATTGAAAACTAGATTCACTACGCTCCTGTCTTGAATCTACCAGAGGGTTTAGATTGTTATGTGATCTATTGTGATGCATCAAGAGTTGGCTTAGGTTTTGTTTTTCTTATGCAGCGAGATAAGGCTATAGCGTATGCCTCTAGACAACTTAAGGTGCATTAGCAAAACTATCCAACTCATGACCTCGAGCGTGCAGTAGTTGTGTTTGCACTCGAGATATGGAGACACTTCTTTTATGGTGTTCATGTAGATGAGTTCACTAACCATAAGAGCCTTCAGTATGTGTTCACCTAGAAGGAGTTGTATCTTCGCAAGAGGAGATGGCTTGAGTTCCTTAAGTATTATGATATGAGTTTGCATTACCATCCTAGTAAGGCAAATGTAGTATCAGAAGCTTTTAGTAGATTATTTATGGGCAGTGTAGCCCATTTTTGAGAAAGAAAGGACGGAGCTAGTTAAGGATTTTCACAGGCTTGCTCGCATAGGAGTTCGCCTGATAGCATATCAGATAGTTGTATAACAGTTAAGAATGGGGAAGAATCATCTTTGGTTGTGGAGGTTAAGGAAAAGCAAGATAGTTACCCAATCTTGCTTGAACTAAAGTGTACAGTAGAGAGTGAAGGTTTTCTCCTAAGGGGGAGAAGGTGTACTTCTCTACTAGGGTAGATTGTGTGTTCCTGATATGGACGAGTTGAGACAACATATTCTTGTAGAAGCCCATGACTCTAGGTATTCTATTCATCTTGGTGACACTAATCTATACCGCAATCTGGGAGAAGTCTATTGGTGGAATGGTATGAAAAGGGATATAGCAGATTTTGTGAGTAAGTTCCCCAATTGCCAGCAAGTCAAGGTGGAACATCAGAAACCAGGACATATGACTCAAGATATCGATATTCCTACTTGGAAGTGGGATGTGATAAATATGGATTTCATCACAGGGTTACCTCGTACTCGCAGATAACATGAGTACATCTGGGTGATAGTTGATATGATTAATAAGTTTTCTCGCTTTTCAGCGGTCAAGACTACAAATTCCGCGGAGGACTATGCCAAGCTTTAAATCAATGAAATTATGAGGTTTCATGGGGTTATTTGTCTATCATCTTAGATAGATGTCCTCAGTTTACCTCTCATTTCTGGAAGCCATTTTTGAAAGATCTTAGTACTCAAATTAACCTTAGTACAACATTTTATTCATAGATGGATGGGCAGGCAGAGCATACCATTTAGACCTTAGAGGATATGTTGAGAGCTTGTGTTATTGACTTCAAAGGTAGTTGGGATGATCACTTTCCTCTTATAGATTTTGCCTACAATAATAGCTACCATTCAAACATTCAGATGGCCCCTTGTGAGTCTTTCTATGGGCGTAGATATAGATCTCTTGTGGGTTGCTTTGAAGTAGGTGAAGCAGATTTGATAGGGCCAGATACAATCCTTTATGCTATGGAGAAAGTGCAAATCATTATAGATAGACTTAAGACATCCCAAAGTCGTCAGAAATCTTATGCAGATGTAAGGAGAAAGAAATTAGAGTTCCAAGTTTATGATTGGGTTTCTTTGAGAGTCTCACCCACGAAAGGGCTGATGAGATTTAGTAAGAAAGGGAAGCTCAGTCTTAGATATGTAGGCCCTTACAAAATAATGAAAGAGGTTGGCTAGGTGGCATATCAGTCAGAGTTTCCAGCAGAATTCGCACCAGTGCATCCGGTCTTCTACATATCACTCTTGAAAAAGTGTATGGGTGATCAAGCCCCTATAGTTCCATTCAAGAGTGTGTCGTTGAAAGATGGTCTTTGTTATGAGGATGTACCAGTTGAGATTTTTGACCTTCAGGTCAGAAGGTGGAGAAACAAAGAAGTCACTTCAGTCAATGTTTTGTGGAGGAGTTAGTCCATAGAGGGAGCTACTTGGGAAGCAGAAACAGCCATGAAAGCCAAGTATCCTCACTTCTTTTTTCCGATTTCCGCTCCAGCTTAAGTGTAATAGTTTCTTCAGTTTTCCAATCATTCATGCATAAATTTAGTCCTAGAATCATGTTCCCTCAGTTTGTACTTACATTTTTAGCATAGTTACATGTACTTAGAACTCAATTCAGTCAGAAACTCTGTTCTCAGTGTTAAGTAGTGGGGTTCACAGCTCTCTCCCTCTAGTTCAACTAGTTTAGTCTTCATTCGAGGAAAATGTTCAAAAGACGGAGAAATGTAACACCCCGTAGCAAAAATAGACCAAAAATCAATTTTTTCAGAAAAATCTTCAAGTGCAACCAACAGTGCCATGAGAATCCATAGGACAAACAACGGTACGTCTTGCACAACCGTCGATGGGATCAGAAACTACCAAACACATAGCCGGGAAAAATTGGCTAACTCTTGATCGACGGATACACCGATGGTCATTTGGTCTCACGACGGTCCGTAGTCCGTGACCGTCGATTGAGACCCCCATTCACCCACTCTCTGAAAAAATCTAAGGATGACCAGCACAGTCCATAGTTTAAAAAATTGCAAACAGTTAAGGGGAAATTCAGTTGGGTCAACTTAAAATGGTCATAACTCTTAGAACAAAATGAATAAGGTGTAACATGAGCTACCCAAATATAGATAATTGAATAATGTTTGCATATCCACCGACCTTGCTAATAATCACACCTCCGAGTAAAATGTTATGCCCAATTTACTATAGGCTTGTCGAACAGGCACTGACGACAGACCCAACGACGAAGCGTCGGGCGGACCACAGGCCATCAGTCTTGGCCGTGGTGTGTCCCAACACCAACTTTCCCAGGGGTCTTTTTGACCTTTCCCACTCTGTTTAAACCCTAAAGTTATTTTTGTTTTGACCCTAAATAATCAGATTTAGTCAGTTTCATCCTAAAAGCATAATTAAAATATTTCCAAGTCAAATAAATAAATCAAAACCTAGAAAAATAGAAGCAAGAAAGGAGAAAAAGCTCAAGAACCCTAGTTCAAGAACACCACAAGCTCCAGCAGTTCCACCCTCGAAACTTGAGTATTACTCGATGGATTTCATCACCAGGCGTGTGGGATTTTACTAGTGGGTTCCTTTCACCCAGTGGGACCCTAGTTTTCAGTCATATTCTTGATTCTCTTATCATGATTAAACCTAGGGTTTCTAGAACATTGATAGAACTGCATGATTTAGTTAAATATATTTTACAAATCAGATAATCATGTTATTACGTACATTATTGCATGAATTTCAGAAACCTAGTTAGGTTTTCTTTAGTTTTTAAATTACACATGCTAGGTCAAATATTTCAGACACTTCATATATACATGCCTCAGTTATAAGTGCATGTTACCATATTAATTGTTGCATTCTCTATTTGGATTTTCAGTTTTGAGCAATCCAATATTTATTGAAATTCAAACATAAATAGTAAATTTAAAAAATTTATTGGGAGTAGCATAATACCGAGTTGGACAAGGGTTTAGCGTACCTAATAGTCCCAGAACTACTAGCTAAGTAGGTCGTAAGTCACCTTTGTGGGCAATCATATTAGTGATCACACCAGCATACCATTATACCTTTGGCAGGGTATATTAGGTCCTCTCGATGGGGAGTATACATCGGACTCCAGACTTAGCTCATGTGGTCATATTTTTTGTTATTAGTAGCTCCCACAAATCAGTCAGACTCTCTACATTATTTATTTATCAGTATATTCAGTATTTAGTTTAGCAAGTTATAAGTTGGTCATTGCATCAGTTAGCTCAGAATTCAGTTTATCATGTTAGATTATTATGCTTGCTATTTTGCTTGTTCAATTATGTTTTATTTAAGATTTACTCTATCCTACATGCTCAGTACCTTTCAAATACTTACACATACGTGCGCTACATCTTCTTGTGATGTAGGTTCAGGTTCTCAGCATCCAGATCAAGCATAAATCAATTTCCTGATCTCCAGTTCAGCAGAGTCAGTGGTGAGTCCTCATTCTCCGACGACAATATTCATGAGTTTCAATTCATTCTTTAGTCATTTTGTTTTAGTTTTTGGTAGATTTACATGGGGCTTGTCCCAGTATTTCTAGTCCAATTTAGAGGCTTTTTTAAGACAGTTAGATTATGCTTAGTATTGAGTAAATTTTTTTTTTGTCTTAAACTCATTATTTTCAAATATATCAGCTATAGAATATAGGTATTCCCATCTTTTCAGATTAAAATATGATTTAGCTTCTGCATTAGTTTAGTATTCTTTAGTATTCTCATGATCATGCCAGTAGGGTTAGCTTGGGATCACTTGTGGTCCTTGGTTTTGTGTTCGCGTCTTAGGGTGCAGCTCGGGGTGTGACCCATAACATACTTAACAAGTACTGACATATTCATTTATCATTAGACATAACGCCGCATACTTCATAACATTATATAAGGATTCTTTCCTTTACTATATCCATAGTCATAACTTACTCAGTTCATATCGTAAGTAAACCACCCTCATAACCGCTTTACAAGCTTAGTTGTGCAATATACATATAGAGTACCATGCCCCCACACTAAATAAACTCATTTAGAAGCCACAAGTGCAATTCACATACATAATCATAATTCATGTCTTGGCATAACAAAGTCACTTAACATGCATTCATACAATTCATACATGCATAACATAAGTCTTACATTCTTCATGTCTTCACATAACAATGTAACTTAACATGTATTCATACAATTCATACATGCATAACATAAGTCTTACATTCATAAAAGAACTAATCTTATCCTTTCTTGGAGTTCACTAGTGCGATGCATGGGTAGGGTCCATAGTCCTAGCTATACTAAGTAATATCCTATAAGGTTATGATTAGAGTACATATTAATATCTTATATCATTTCTTAACATTCGGAAGACATATCAATAACAAACATAGACCATGTGAGCTACACGAAATCCAATGTTCTACTCTCACATGTAAATGACAGAGTACTACTTGCAAAGGGAGGACCTTCATTTAAAATAGCAATTCTAGTAGATCCACATAGCTAAAACCTACAACGCAACATAGTTAAGGAATATGGTGATTGCTACTAGAAACCTTGACTTATAGCGGGGAGCTTTCCATCTCATAAGACAACATCTATGTTAGGAACCCGGACTAGGTAAATGTGAATGTTTACTTGTGGAAAGTCAGACTTTCTAACGTTAAGCCCCCACTATCATTTTTTATGTTCACTCGGTGCTAAGATCAAACTCCCCTTTTAAGCATATTTAATCATTTATTACATTAATCCATAAAGAAGGCTTTAGGAGTTTGATCCTTCATACATCATATAGCTCAAAGGATGGTAAGAAAAAGATATCCATTCATCATAGACCCTACTTCATGTGAGAATTTCCTTTCACATCAGTCTACTATTCTTACAATCATGTGTGCATGGTCACATATGTGAGATCTACGTTTAATTAAACACCTCTAGACACACATGTTCATAAATTCATTAATCATATACTTACATACATAGAAATAGGTAATGATGCATAGGAGAACTACTCTTTCCTTTGTCATGATGAATCTATCCTACTCACAATCATGCATGAATTGTGTGTGTACATTGGTCAACATGATTGCATAATGACTATAACATAACATTGAGGAAGACACTCTCTAAAGATTACAACACATTTACAAAATTTCTCAAGTCTCAAGTCATACACATATAAAGTATTAAGGACTATAGACTACACACACTCACATTGCATCATAGGAGACAAGAACATAATCAACATTATAATAGTAGACTCCTAGCTTACTTTGATAAGATATTTATACATGTATTTCATAGGTAGGGGTTATGTATAAGGGTAATCATCATAATTACCCATATAGACAAAACCTAACCCTAAAATGGTCATCACATACATATAACATCATCAACACACCTAGGTCATGTAACTAGTGTGGAAGACTATTCATCTAACTTCACATAAAATTAATTCACATACACATGATACTAGAATTAAGGCTACACTTTTCAACGTCTCAAACATGGAAATTATCATATCAATTAATCTTGCATATGATGCCTTCAAGAACATGATCATAACACATAAATATGAACAAGAATGTAAACACCGCCACTATAAGTGGACCGTACAAAGCATCACAATTCAATATACAACCTAAGCTAATAAGAAAAAAATACATAAACTTACCAAATCTCCAAGCTAATGATTATAATTGGTAAATTCCTAACAATTCATAATCAACAGACGTAAAAAAATATAGAACAAAGTAATTCATTACAATATAAGCATAATTTAATCATCATTTTATAAAGATCACAAGAACCATATAATATCATTTTTACATGATAAAGAGATCATGTGTTTTTCATGGAATTGAATTGAAAATAATGTCTAAACCATAGATTAATGACATACTCACCATTAGAATGCTTTTGAAACCACCTCAACTATGAACCTATGGCAAAATGAGATTTTTGACTTAGAATCATGTTTGAAGAAGTTTTAGAAAGACTCTCTACATGAATGATTATCAATGGATGAACGATTACCATACTTGAACATAAGAAGGCTCCGTAGTATTTGACAAGAAAGCTACAAGAATCCACTTCCATAGCATGTTCTTGAGCTTGGTCTTCAATGGGGGGGGGGGTGTTTTGGGAGAGTTTTGAAAGGGAAAGATATCATTTGTAAAATGAGTTCTAAATCAGAGTTAAGGCTTATATACAAACCTAAAGCAACTAGATAAACCTACATTAACAACCTACAGTTTAATTAGGACTTGGGGTGAATTTCCCAATTCACCCCTTCACTAGGCAGCGTGCATGCGGAATTTGCAGGTCCAATTGACAAGGACAGTCGATGGACTGTTGGTAAGAAGATGGCCCATCCTGTATCTCCATCATTTGTGTCTGAGGCTCCATCTTGGGTTCCTAGATCACACTTCTAAGTTTTGAACAATGCCCACATTCGACAAGCGTCGATCAAGGCATAAATCGTCGATGCTTGGGCATAGTTTGGATATAGCCTAGATAGTCCACTGCCAACTTTTGGGTCCTCCTCAACGAATGTTTAGGTGTTCCTTATAGAGTCGTGTACAGAAGTTTAAAACCTGAATGTGTACATTTATAAGTTAGTATCCTCCCCTATCAACCCCAAACAACACATAAAACATACAAAGACACACTAGAACACACTAGTACGTCTAAAGACCAAGTTTTGAACGTCTTACTCGTTCTTCGATGTTTTACCTACAAACCACTTAAAACTAACTAAAAAGCCCTAAAACACCTGATTAAATGTCAATATCCATCTTAGTTACATGTGAGGCTCTGGACACCTTAGTTTATTTTGAAGGTCTTGACATTTTTACTTTTTGCTTAACTTGATTTCAGTCTTAAATCAACTCTTAGGAAATACTTAGTTCCCGTATAGCTTTTATAGAAAAGACTTCAACCATTTTAATCTTTATTTTAACTGAAACATGAATCTTAAAACGATGTTGAAATTTTTAGTAAAGACGCTTAAAACTATAAGGAACTTAACTTTGCCTTACTTTTAAACTTATGGACTTTACTCTTACCTTCTTTGACATTGATCTTAACTTTCATTTAATTGGATTAGGGATTCAAATTTCATAATCTCATGCTTATGGATGATTTCATGATGTTTAGATGTAAATTAGAGTTTTGGAATCCACAAGGAAATATGGTAACTTCTCTTACAAACTAGTACGAAAACATAGGGAATGAATGGGGAACATTGACGACCGTGACACTTTAAGAGGCACGGGGCGCCAGACCTCAGTCTCCAGAAAAGTTTTTGTTGCGTACTGGCTGGCATGATGCGCCTGCAAACAATGTTTAGAGGAACTTTTCTAGCGCTCTAGCAGGCCCGACGCCCCATGCTTTTTCCAGAAAATATCTGACTTTTCTCCTTCTTTTTTCATATGTAAATCCTCTAAACTTTCACAGTTCTTTACCCAAGCACTTAAAAACATTATTACCCTAAAAAAAAATATATTCAACTTGAAAAACAACCTTAAAACACGAATAAAATCAACTAACAGGTATGCGATAACTCACCCAACAAGAATTCAACAATATTCTTTAAGAACTTTACTTTCTATCCATCAATAAACTCAAAATTGCTGATTTTAAAGAAATTGGTCTGTGGGTAAAACAACCCAACAAGAAAAGATCTCACATACATTGATAGGGCTCACCCCCGACGAATTCAACTCGTAAGCCTTGGCGTTCCTTGCAAATTCTTGGCTTTTCTCCCTTTCCTTCTTCTTTTTTCTCTTCTCCAAGCCCTAAGCGTAATTTTAATTTTATAAAATCTAATTAAACTTAGTTTTACCTCAATAAACCCCTAAAAATAAATGGGAAATTAATTTATGGAAAGACTACTTTTCCTTTCCTTAAATCCTGATTGGGACCTTCCTCAATCCAATAGTCATAGTTTCGAAAGGCATGTCTCTCACATTCATTATCGAAAATGCATAAACTTGGCGGCATTGGAAAGATATCTCCAAGGGATTTCCAACCATGTCAGGAACTACCTCTAAATCACCTTGATCTAGGTGTTATGACATTTCAAAAATTACGAAAATTCACTTTCTTAAACTTAGAAAACTTTCCATATTTTCCCCTTTCTTTCTAAAAGTGATATTAGCTTATTCTTAGTTATTACGAGTGACAAGATGTTACACAATCACATTATTCTAGTAATTAAGTGCTAGAATTACTATTGTGAGATAGTAAGTCCATTGCTCGTACACCATGATCTCTTGTAGGGACACTTCTTATTTCTTCCGAGGACTTTTAGGCTTCCAAATTCTTATGTACCCTAGCTTTATCACAATCTCCTACAGAAGTTCCATTTGCTCTTTTCCATCTAGAATTGGGAAGGTGTGAAATCATATAAGTTCAATTTCCTCGAGTGTTACATTGCAAAATTTTGATTATATAATATGGAGCGAATAACTTTTATTAGTTTTCTAGTAAAGGAGAAAACTGAAGAGACAATTGGTTGAAGTTTAATCTAAGATATGTATATGCATTTTACCTCTCTAAATTAATTCCCAACCATGAAGAGTTAAAACCTTTTTTAAGTTTTCGGTAAACTAATTTATAAATAAGTGGAAAATATCTTTTAAGGGATAGAGACTCTATAAAACAAATTGTTGGTAACAAGTTTATCAATAATTATGTTGGGACATAGCCACGAGTTTCTAGATATGTAGATGGTTCACGATTTGTTTCTGTTGTGCACTTTTGTAGTAACATGAACGATTCCTCTTTAAGGACTTGAAAAAGTTCTCTACTTTATTTTAAATAATATTTTTACCCTTGAAGCTTTCTACTACATGAATTAAGAAAAATTTCATAGGCATACATATTACTTAAGATTGATGGTTTATAAAAGGAAGGCCAACTAGTTCTCCTAAGTCATGCGAAGATTAAAAGAACAATGTTTTGTGTACGTCAGGTGTCAGATTTATGAGACAATCACGTACATAGTGATGTGTCTGGTTTGGTACTTACAAAGAAAAACAGTAACATGTTCGTCCCTATGAATTCCATCGAACAATATTTGCCTTTTTCTCCGTTGTATTATTAGTTTCACAAGATGTAGGTGTGTTCTCTTCTATTATTGTTCCTCTTTTTATTTTTGTGTTCTTTGATATTTTTCTTTTAATGATCCTCCTGGCTAGTTCCTCCATTTATATCTCTTTTCAATATTTAGAGATTTCTTGTAGCAACTTAAAATTATTTATGACTTCTTCGAACTAAAAGTTCGGTCAAATCATTATTAATTTTGAGTTTTGAACAAATTTTTCTTTGTGTTGGAGCTTGAAAAATATGAATGACTGACTCCGATCAATACATTATGTTGACAAACTCATAAACAAAATTTATTGTTATGTTACCTCTGAAATTTAAATTTTAGTCTGGTAGGACAATCAGTTGCAATCCCAATGCTTCTAGGCTCATATTAAGCCCACTTGTGGAAGTTGGTTGTAAAAATAGAGTTTAGGTGTGGGACACACTTTTCATCGAAAATTTTTTAGTTGGATGTTTTGACATATATTTTTAATCCGAAATTCAGATTTGGTGGGAAGAATATCTTTTTGAATGCATGGGGTTGAACCTAATTCTTCATCCCTCATCAGGGCAATTTTCACACTCCATTTTTAGGCTAGTGCAACATTATAGATCTTCAAGTTCACATGCCTTGTTCTTTGTTCATATAGGACAAAGTCTTTGGTCATCGCATTTTTGGGATAAAAATTGTGATCGCAGAGAGGAGTCACCTCGACCCTCCACATTCACAAGTTGGCGTCAACATTTGCATAAAAGAGACATGGTTGTCTTGAGCCTATTGTCCCCCAAAGTCGTGTCTTAGTGTCTGCATTGGTGGATGTTAGATGAATGGCCATTTGTATAAATACCAATCGGGATTTACTCCATTCATTCCAATTTCAAATTGCAGTAAGCCAAGATTTAGATTTCTCTTTTCGGTGATTTATGTTTTATTAGTTTGGGAAATTGCGGGTCTTTGTTTTGGGGTCGTCAAGTAGTGCAAGGGATCGTATTGATGGTAATTTCTCACCCTGAAGACCTTTCTTACCTATTTCGTGGTTATTTTAGTGATCAATCATTGCATGATCAAATTTAATTTTATCGCGAGCTCGAATTGAGCTCAATGTTTTAGGCACATGTTTGTTGAGACATTTGGGAGCATTCAAAGTAGTCAAATTTAAAAATCCAAGCGTAGGTACCATAATCCTCATTTTCATTCAAGTATTGTTTGATAACCAATTATATTAATTTTGGTGTCTAAATATTGGTGTTGATGTTAGCAAAGGTGATTGACGAGGGTAAAACTCCAACACTGAGAGCGTGCATGATCGTCTTCGAGGTAGGATATGATCTACATTTTCTTGATTGTTTCTATTAAATAATTTTTAGTATTGCTCACATGTAAATTGGGATTTTACTTTTTGGGTTTGGGTATCCTTCATTTTACTCCATTTTCTTGATTCCCAAAAAAGTTTTTAGCTAGTCTTGCATGGCAGGATCCTTAGCTTAGGCTTGTAACACCTTGATGTTGGCGTAGCTTGTGTAGTAGTCCTCTTTAGAGTTATTATATGATGCTTTTATTCAACTGGTAATTTATATTACTTAGTATGAGCTTTATCAAGTCTTTTTAGTTATTAGATGCCTCTTTTAGTGATTGTTGTTATTTAGGTGTCCCTTTGTTAGAGACTGAGACCGTACTTGCATGTCGTAGTTGTAGGTTGGCATTAGCTGGACTTTGTTTAGTGTATAATATCTCTTATCACGACCTCTTGTTTAGTGTATAATATATCTTTGCTTATATTAATCTATAAATGTAAATTATATTTTCTTTAGTTGCTTGTATATTACTTTTTTATTTTACTTGTTGGATTTCATACTACTCTTTTGCATCGTATAGATCATAGTACAAGTTCTCACTATTGATTTGGATTTTGTGTGGAGCAGGCATAGGGATTCGGAGACTGGGGTGAGATCTTGCCTTCGGAGTTTCCAATTTGAATCTATATATGTTGTCTAGGAATAGTCTTTGTGTTCAATTCAGGGAGGGCTTTTTTATATTTTTATATATAAATCTTGTACTCCTATTCAATTAGAAGCTCAACTAGGCATGGATTTTTAATTTTGGGTTATTTTGTGTATTTATAGATGTTTATTTATCCTTTTACTTTGTCATTTTCCCTACTTCACTTATATTTTCTTAGAGGTGATACTTCATTACTCATGCTTCCAGGATTTGGTGTCTGGCTTACCTACTGGGGTGTAGGTGTCATTATGACATGAGAAACCGAGTTATTAGAGTCTTCTATTATGTACTTACCTATGTCACACATTATATGTTACTAGAAGAAACATATTTTTATACAGTGGTTATGTGAATTTTATCTAATTTATTGTCCATACCTACAGCCAAATCATTCAGAAAACACGTAGTATAGATACAACGAACTTTTGGTTAGAGAAAAGGGGAAAAAGTAGATAACGTACGTCACATAAGTTTTAGGGAAAACTGAATTTTCATATGAGGATATGTAATGTAATGTATTTCCTCTATATGCATCTACAATTTTGTGATAAAACTTTTTCCCCAATATTTCTTGATCATCATCTTGATTATTAATTTCTAATATCTTGGAATTTCAATTTACTTCACATCATCATAAGCACATACTCTCTATTAAAAATATGTCGTCCGCTGAAAAAAATATGGTTAGTAAAATTCAAGTAATGAAAAGTGCACTAAATCATCTACAAAAGATAAACTTGACCACTAAGGCAAGGAGACAACAAAAGTACCAAGGACCGCACCAATCTTTACCACCATATTTGTTTATAAAATAACATAGAAATGCTCTTCATACACACAGATACTTTTCAATCAGTATTAAAAATGAACAGCCGACACACATATAGTACAGTAAATGAACAATTATAATTTTGCAACTCTATAGCCCCAAAACAATTCGCCTAGGTTTGAGAAACAAGAATTTTACTATGTTGTTTTTTTTAGATCTGCTGGAAAATGATGTGATTTTCTTTTCATCAGCCCCAAATAAAAAAACTAAAGAAATGTTATTTTCAAAACAAGTTACTTCAAAATATTTATTTGACAGAAATTAACAAGGAAAGTCAATTTCTACATAGATAAGTCGAGAAAAATCAAGAAACTGAAACACAATTGTACTGCACATGTGCATCATATGTATAATGATCTAAACGTTTTATGAACTTCTGTTTTCAATAGTAATGTAAAGATGTAATGAGATGAAAAAGAACAAGAGAAGTGAATAGTTGAAAACATAAGACCAACATTAATCATTTTTTAAGGAATTACTTTTAATTTCAGTCCTTGAAAACAATAGAACTTCTTAAGAGTTTTTTCTGAGATTCAAACGAAGAAATTAAAATTAATACGGGCGAAGCCCTTTTTATTTTTCATCCAAAATTACTATTTAAACCACAATTAAAATTGGGAAAATCGTTATCTCTTCTATTGAATCTTAGAAAGTAAAAAGGAAGAAGTTCTATTCAAGTGCTTACCAATTTGAAATTTTGTGGGGGTGTTAGAAGTTTATAGAGTTAGAACAATGGAAAATATGTTGGTTGTCAGTGCGGTAAATTCTTTTAGTTGGTATCACGGTGGCCCGCGATGGAACAATGACAAAAGGAAGTAGAAAAAAAGCCCATGGTGGCGCAATGGCCTATTTTCATGGGGAATGACAAGGAAAAGTTTATTGTCCGATGGGTTTTTTTCGGGGAAGTGGAGAATGGATGGAGAAGAAGGGAGACTGGTGGTGGCTCCAAGGGTTGTTTTTTAGCACGTAAGGTTAAGGGATTGTTTCAAAGGTAATAAATATGTGCCAGTTTTGGTAACATTAAAAAAATATAAGAAAAGTTAAATAGCACTATTGTTGTAATTATATTTACCAGTAATTGATCAAAAATATACCTAGTGTAGTGTCAAATCAACAGGTTAACATAACGACCAAATTAACGAGTTACATAAAGGGCAAATACATGTGATATATCAATCAAAATTTAAAACATGTGGTGCAAAATACTAAAAGTAAAATGGGTCGAGATTTAGTAGATTCACATGGGTGATTCATGAAGCATGAAATTTGACCTGAAATGTAACATATCTCAAGTCTATCATACACATATGAAAATATTAATTTCTATCATTAGTTTTAAAATCATTTATATCTCGTATAACGATTATTCTCACCAATATGAATTTTAGATTCACTTCAAAATGATTATTATTTTTTCTTATTTGATTAAGGTTTAACAGTTATAACTTATAAGTTTTTAGAATATTTTGTAATTTTTTGTGATGTGATTTTATAAACGGTTTCATATTAAATGTTAATATTGTATAAATTATTGAAAATTTTCATAGTTTCAACATTTTAAAAATAATTATGTTTATGAGAAATATATATATAAATAATATATATATATATATATATATACATATATATATATATATATATATATATATATATATATAGATATATATTATATATATAAATTAATATTACATATCCAAATAAAATTTTAACTTCAAATAACAATTTCATATCACAACAAATACATAAATGAGCAGAGAGAGAAGCACATGTTAAATGTGTCAGTAAAAATTGGTGGTAGAACATTGAGGAAATATTTGAATATATATCAATACTCAAAAGTTCTGTTCATAGACATAACTGCTCAATAACTTGTTAACAATATTGTGGACTTGTATGTTTTCGTAGGAATGAGAACGGAGGAAAATAATGTACCATTTCTTACTTCAATTACACCTTCAAAGGCTTATTTTGACGCCGATCAAGATGGTATGAATGCGATAAAGATTTGTCAAGGAATTTCATTACGAATCGAAAAAGTTGTGCTACTTAGCAAGTCCTGCAATTATCACTTCCCTTTGTCAATACTTAGGTGTAAGTCAAATCTTTGCTGGACATATTTGAACCTTTCAACCTAGTGCTTCTTCTATCCAAATCCTTTTTATTGCTTGATTTTTAGAGGGAATTTCGGTTGTGGTCTAGTCGATGGGTCGTGGGACCAAACGGTCGTACTCAACTTTCAACCTAAAAATATCACCAAGTGTGGGAATCACCTGCAGACCTACGTGTAACTCATACATTGGAAGTTGTACCTTCTTGGTGAACCGTTTAAAAATATTTAAATCATGACATTTTTGGAAGAAATTAATAAGCCAACCTCCAAACCAGACCAATGGTCAGTGGGTTCTCCTACGGGATGTGGATGGCACCTTACAAACTAACACAAGATTCATAAAAGCTAAAATTTTATCCTTTCTAGAATGCAAGGTTTTATACTACTCATGTGAAGAAAATGAACACGTAAGAAGAAAATGAACACGTAAGACCAACATTAATAAGCATCAAGAGGTTCAAAAATATCCCTTAACTTTGTTTTATTGGTTGACTATGCCCCTATCATCAAAATGAAGTTTTTTTACCCATGTCATTACTAACTTCATCATTTATGCCACTCAATTGAATTTCTTCTTTGGCATATTTATATGTCCATTACACATCTTAAACATTGGTTTAGGACATTATCTAATCTAACTAGCATGTTTTTGTTCAAGATTGTGATGATTTCATACTAATATACATGATTAGTGATTTTTCAGGTTACTAAGGGAAATGATCAAGTATTGGAAGGAAAATAAGTTGAAGGTTACAAGGCTCAGCCAAGTGCGACTCTAGCGCGGATTCTCTGGAGCACTGGTTCAGCAAGGGCGTGACGTGCCCGCCCAAGTTGTCTGAGATTGCTTTCAAGGGCACTAGCGGCATGGCGGACCAGCCTGCGAAGCACGATTCTGGCGCGGCGCCCCAACTCTGTTCGGAGTTTTTGGCGAAATTTCAAGTTAGAAGGACTCCTAGTTTAAGTCGAATTTGACTCTATTTTTTCAAATTACTATATATAGACCCTTACGACTCATTGTTGCGGTTTAACTCTTTAATTGGTGTGCAAGAGGAAGAATTCAAGTTTGTAAAAGGTTTTGATCTTGTAACCTTTCTATTTTTCCTAAATCACATAAACAATTGTTTTTTTCTGGTTTTTGAATAGCATGAATAACTAATAGCCTTAGTTCTAGGGTTGTAGCTACAAATCGATTGTTGAACATTGTTTGTTTATGAATTAATTTTTGGTTGTCATTAGAAGTTACCTCTATTTTCTTGTTGTACTATTTTATGCTTGATCATCATAAGATATACTTAGTGAGTACTCGTAAAATCGGAAGTGGGGGGATTAGATATACTAGAGGATATAGAGAGCTTGATCGAGCCACTAAATTTGTGTTATTTGTATTCAGGAGTGACACCCAATGAACAACTCGCTTGGTTACTAAATAGGATGAAATATAAATGCTTATCAATTAGTTTACTGATCACCGCTCAAAAATGTAGTTACATATCTAATAGGGGTAGACGACGAGATATGTATAGCCCGGCTCATATAATTAACTATATCAAAATTAACTAGACAACCAAAATTAATTCTAAGTCAATAATATTATAAATGAGATTCAATGCATGTTCCAACCCTAGAATTGTCTTTTTCTTGCTTGAAACATCATCCTAAACGCGTCGGCAATTAGATATGTTTATTTCCTTATAATTAGTCGTACTTAAAAATCAATCATAATCCTTCCAAATAGTTTTTTTTTATCGTAGAGCTAAGTGTTAAATATAAATTGATTATATGTCTCCTGGGAACAATAACTCTTTTAAAATGAATCTATACTACTTGTACGACAACATACACTTGCGTTTATATAATGGGGATCAACAAATTTTAGGAGCTGCTCCCGGGGACTTATAAGTTTACATTCAATCTTCTTTAGTCTACAATTGGAATATTCAGGTTTGTATTACTTAATCTTAGCTTGTTTATTCCAGGCATTAGATTTTCATGTCTAGCTCGGTAAGGAGATCTCATCAAACCTTACAATGAACGTGAAAGAGTTCTACGTCAGCACAGAAAAATGAATCAATGGCGACATGGGGGATAAGGGTTAGTACCTCTGCGAAATTGTGGTCCAAACACACTTTAAAATATAAATAACCAAGGAGTACCCTCTCAAGTACCTATCATCCTAGAGAGACCAATGCGAGGTGTGACAGTTCCAATCTCCGCCTATTTTGCATTTACTATTAGGAAACCTCCATGGGAGGGTAGATTTGGACTAAACCAGAATAGAGTACAAATCATTCATTTAGATGGGCATTTTACTGGTCTTCCCCATGAAGATCCTCAAATAAATCATAGGACCTTCATAGATATCACTGATATATACATCCCAATTGGAGTCTTACCGTGCTTTGGGAGATTAACATTGTTTCCATACTTATTACTAGGAGCCGCAAGGCAATGGTTAGACTCTGAACCACCAAACTCAATCAGTACTTAGTATTTTCTAACAAATAATATCATTAGTCGATTCTGCCCATCCGAGAAACTGTTAAGTTGAAGAGTGAGATAATAAAATTTGCTTAAAAGCATGCGGAAGACATTTACCAGGAATGGGCATACTTCAAACGAATGTCGAATGCTTGTCAACACCACATGCAAACCAATGAGGTACTAGCTCATACTTTATTTTAGGGTTTAGAATATTATGCTCGTGTCCTTCTTAATAGTGTAGCAGGTGGACTGGCCTTGTCCATAATAAGTGAAGCGTTCTTCGATTTACTTGATAAATTGTTTGAAGGGAACAAATGGTATGGCGGGCAAATGTCTAGAACCATTGCCAAAAAGGTTGTATGGATCTTATATGTATACAAAAGTATTGCAATAAATTCCAAATTAGATGCAATGCAACATAGCATGGCCTTATTTTTAAACAATTGGCTCTAAGTCAGGCACCAGTAAACATGGTAAAACAAGCAGCAAATTTTTGTGGGTAGATAGTAGTGGAACCCATGACGCTGAGCGATGCGAGGAAAATATGAATTTTGTAAATTATATGGTCAATGCACAAAAAGATAAAGGCAAAAAATTATGGTAATAGTAACTAATCTAGTTGGAGTAACCATCCAAACTTCTCATGGGGTGGGAACCAAAAAAAAAATCAAACATAAGGGGTAAATCAATACCGTACCCAAGGGATTGGGAAACAATAAAAAAGTACAACAAAAGTATAAATCCTAGATCACCCAAAGAGGGGATAACCAACGAAGAGATTTTTTGATATCTCATGACTCAAAAGGGGACCAGGTTAAGTGCTATAATTTATAAGACAATTGAGGAAATCACAAACATCCAAATATCCAAAATGAGTTTATAGAAGAAAGTTGTGCAATTGGCCAATTCTTTGAACGGGCGTCGCCAAGGTGGGTTGACCGGTGATACTGAACCGAACATAGATAAACTACATGAGGTAATTACTAGAAGTGCATTCCGGCTACAGGAACTAGATCAAAAGAACAGAGACACTGAGGTAAGTACCAATGAAAAGAAAGTTGAAGAGGAAGTAAAAAGCTCCAACGTTGAGGCACCCGTTCCTCAAAAGAAGTTACCACCTCCGTTTGCACAAAGCCTAAAAAATCTGATTGAAGATGAATGCTTTGGTATGTTTCTCTTTCTCCTTAAACAAGTTCATATTAATCTACCTTTGGTTGATATTTTGAAGGATATCCAAAAGTATTCTAAGTATGTAAAGTATATTGTGGCTAGAAAAAGGAGGCCCACAAAGTATGATACTGTAACACTACTGAAGAGTGAAGCTCTAGAATCCAAAACAGATTTTCCCAAAAATTAAAAAGTCTAGGTACTTTTACTGTGCATATTAGTATTAGGTAAAGTGTTCATGCCTGGGTATCATGTGATTTGGGGGAAAGTACAAATTTGATTCTTTTATCATTGTATCTAAAGCTTGGGTTGGGAAGACCAAAATCAACTACTGTTCTCCTATAACTCGCTTATAGATCTATTTTTAGGCCATAGAGGGTAGTAGAATATCTGTTAGTGTAGGCAGATTCATTGATTTTTCCGATAGATTTTCTGGTCTTTGTACCCGGTCCTAAAGTCCCATTCATTCTAGGATGTCCTTTCTTGTCCACGGGTAGGGAAATTATTGATGTAGTAGCTTGCCAATTGGCTATGAGAGACCATGATAAGATAGAGGTATTTGTTTCTTACCATGCTCTTTAATTACCATGTATTTATGAAAAGTTGTCTGCTATTATAATGGTTGGTGGGATAGTAGAGTCACAGTTAGGTGTGCGCGAAGACCCATTAGAAAGAGTGTTTGTAGGTCATAAGAAAGATAAAAACACAGAGGCCAAACAAATAGAAACTTATCTAAATTTTGAAATGGTGGAGCCTCACAAGTGGAGAGTGGAACCATTAGAGCGTAAGTTAAGTCCACTACTCAAACCATCCATTAAGAAGAACCTAATGTTGGAATTAAAAACACTGTCATCTCACCTTAGGTTTGCATTTTTTGTAAAAATGAAACTTTTCTTGTTATGCTTTCTATAGAGTTGTCTGAAATACAAGTTGATGCAATATTGAGGGTCCTAAAGTGGAGAAAGAAGGCGATCGAATGGCAGATGACTCATATTCATGGAATTACTCCATCTATGTGTATACAAAGAAATATACATGGAAGATGATCATAAACCAAGTGTACAAAATCAACATTGACTAAATCATGTGATAAGAAAAGTAGTGAGAAAAGAGGTAATAAAGTGGTTAGATGCTTGAATTTTGTACCCAGTCTCTGACTGTAAATGGGTATGTCTAGTTAATGTGTTCTAAAAAAGGGAGGTATGAAAGTGGTACGGAACAAAAAGAATGAGGGAATTCCTTCTAAAATAGTGATTGGATGGAGAATTTGTATGGATTACTAGAAACTAAATTATGCTACCCAGAAACATCACTACCCCGTCCCCTTTATTAATCTGATGCTTGATCACTAGCAGGGCAAGAGTACCATTGTTTCTTAGATAGATATTCTGGCTACAATCAGATCTTGATTAAACTTAAGGTTCATGAAAATACCATGTTCACTTGTCCTTAGTGGAACATATGCTTTCAAACACATGCCATTTGGACTTTGCATTGCAACGACCAGTTTTCAATGATGTATGATGGACATTTTCCATTACATGGAGGAAGACATTGTAGAGGTGTTCATGGATTATTTATCAATCATTGGGAAGTCTTTAAGGTATGTCTCGGGAATCTCAAAAAGGCACTTGCTAGATTGGAAGATACTAACTCAGTTCTTAACTGGGAGAAGTGTCATTTTTTAGTAAAAGATGGGATTGTGTTTGGACACAAGGTGTCTAAATCTGGATTAGATGTTGATAAGGCAAATTTAGAAGTCATTGAGAAATTTCCCCCTTCCATTTCTATAAAATGGGTGCGTAGGTTTCATTGCCATGCAGGTTATTACCACAGATTCATCAATGATTTTTTCAAGATTGCAAGACCCATATGCAGTATTTTGGAGAAGGAGGTGAAGTTTGACTATGATGCCTTAGGTCTGAGAGCTTTTATGTTGTTGAAAAAGAACTTAATAGAGGCTCCCATTCTGAATGCCCATGATCGAGAATTACATTGTTTGAACTTTTATAAGATGTGAATGATGTAGAAGTGTGTGAAGTGTTGGAACATAGAAAGAATAAAGTGTTCCACTCCATTTATTATGCAAGCAAGACCATTTAATCTTCACAATCTAAGTGATTGAGAGGGATATGCTAGGGCGCTAATGTTCGCCTTCCACAAGTTTTGATCGTATTTTCTCGTATCAGCTATTAGGTACTGATTCATAAGAATGATTCTAAACCAAGGCTGATTTGTTGGATATTGCTTCTCCAAGAATTTGATCTTGAGATCAAAGATAGAAAAGGTAATAAAAACCTTATAGTTGATCACTTATCTAGGTTAGAGGACTTCTCTCATGTGAATGAGGGTGATCATATCTGAGAAGAGTTTCCAAATGAACAATTGATGCCTTTGATATCTCTCAAGTTCCATAGTATGTGGAAATAAATGAACTTGATAGTGAGTAAAGAGTATCCTCTAGTGCAACTACTCGACAAAAGAAAAAGATAAATCATGATGTCAAGTTATACATCATGGATGAACCATTCTTTTTCAAGAAAGGTGTCGACCGAGTAGTGAGAAGGGGCATTCCAATGTCTGAGGTGAGAAATGTTCTAGGGATTTGTATTGTTAAACCATATATAGGTAACAACGGAGGAGAGCGCAGTGCTCATAAGGTACTACAATATGGTTTATTTTAGCCCTCGCCATTTAAAGATTCTATTTAATTTGTGAAGGGTTGTGACAAATCCCAATGATTGGGGACTATCTCAAGAAGACATGAGATGCCTTTAAGCAACATTTTGAGGTTGAAATATTAGATGTGTGAGGTATTGACTTTATGGTTCCCTTCCCACCATCTTGTGGAAATATTTAAATTCTCCAGGCTATGTATTATGTCAGTAAATGGGTTGAGGCTGTCGCTCTACCCTCCAATGACTCAAGGGTGGTTATCAAGTCCATCAACAAGCACATCTTCAGTGGCTTTGCCACTCCAAGGTAATTATAAGTGATGTAGGTATGAACTTCAGTAATATCATGTAAAGAACCTTCTTGCTAAATATGGCATGCATCACAAGGTTGCTACAACTTACCTTCCTCAAATGAGTAATTAATTGAATGTATCGAATCGAAAGGTGAAGAAAATTTTCCACAAAATGGTGAATGCAGAAAGGATGGATTGGTCAGAGAAGTTAGATGATGCGTTTTTGGTGTACATAACTATTATGTACAAGACACCTACATGGAAATATCCCTATAAAATTGTATTTGGAAAAACATGTCACCTTCAGGAAGAATTAGAGAATCAAGATTATTAGGCCATTAAGAAGCTAAACTTGGCCCCCGATCTACTCAGTAAAAAAAGAGTGAATCAGCTACATGAACCTGAAGAGTTTAGAGGTCACATATATGAGAATTCCAAGCTATATAAAGAAGAGACCAAGAGGTGGAATGATACGAACATAGTATCTTATGCCTTCAATCTGGCAAATAAGGTACTACTCTTCAATTCTAGAATAAGGTCAATACCCGGAAAACTAAGGTCAAAGTGGAGTAGTCCTTTTATAGTTATAAGAATGACACAACATGGTGTGGTTGAAATTAAGGGTAAGAATGGTCTGACTTTCTTGGTGAATGGTAAAAGAGTGAAATACTATTGTGGTGAAAATTTGGATCGTGTTTGGGAGGTTCTTGAGATAATTGACGAATGATCCACACTTCCGCATGCCTCGACATTACATAAAGTGCTACACGGGAGGCAATCCTTGAATTCTAGTTAATAGGTAGTAGTTCCTCTTTAATTTTAAAATAATAGCTTAATTTTAAAGTTGTAGGTGTAGAGTTTTTAGTTTTCTTATTTGTTATTTAGATAGGACCAAAGAAATTCAAAAAAAGCAAAAGGATGAGTCATCCCACAACCAAAACTGAGGCTGTGGGTGGGAGGCAACCCAGCATTATAAGGTCACGTTGTTTGTTTTAAGTGCAAGCCATAGGAGAAGCAATTACCCAGAAATAGATGAAATATGTTGAAAAATACAGTTCCGGCGCATTTTCAAAGCGCCACGCCCCAAATGAGCCATAACTAAAGAAAAACGCTGAAGCGAGGGGAAGGTGAGGCGCATCACTCCAGGAGGCAATTGACTGCAACCCATTTGGCCTGCCAAGCGTGATTTGAGCGCGGCATTCCTTATTAGTGTAACCAAAAGTTCTGATTTTTTTTGATATCATGGGACCAACTAAATATCGTACCCTTTTTAACCTCCACCTACCCATATTTACCAACTTTCCCAAATTTCTCTCTCTCGAGACCTGTTCCGTGTCTCTAAATTCTTGGTAACTCCCCAATTTTTTCCTCTATATTTTCCCAACTCTTCTTTATCATCACTTCATCATCTTCCCCAAATCCCCCCTCCCCCCATATACCAAATTACTCCATCAAAACCTCCCCTTCCCATACCTATTCTTAAACATTCTGCCACAAAAATCCACTCAACACCACCAAACCACAAAATCGTAAAACCCCACCCACTGTACTGCCCATCCAATCCATCTCAATTTTTTAACCAAATTCTCTCTTTTTTTTCTTTTTCTTAGTTTCTTAAAAAATGGGTATTGTTATGGCTTCCATAGGAAAATAGGTTGCTAGTATTTTGGAAACCATGAGGGGTAGAATGGGGGTGGCTATCCAAAGTTCAAGTAAGAAAACCACTAATTTCCCACACCAAAAGTTACGAGAGCAGGCGCTTAGCACTATGGCACTGATTGGTACAACTACCAAAAAAAATCCATGTAATTAGGCAATCCGTACGTCGATGATCAATGATTGCACCGTGACTTTCTCAAACTTCACGCAAAAATGACAGCGTTGGGACTTAAATATGTGTTTTTAAATCAAGGTGACAGTAATTTGAGTTTGGATTGTGAATTTAACGCAAATTGGAACACTCAACTTGTTGAGATTAATAGAGATTTCATTAAAGCTAGTGGGGTGCATTTTTTTGTTGAAAGTTTAAATGATTTTTTTGGTGCTCCAAATTGTGATCATGCTCAATTTAGGGCTATGGTTGAACGACCCCCTTATCGTGATATTCGACAAACCTTATGTGGGGTGAATTATGTTGAGGCTAGACTTTGGCTAAAGATTGTATGTAGCACTTAACTCTCCAGAAAACACATCGTTGATGTTACTTAACGATAAATGAGGAGGATATTTTGCGGTAGAATATGCTTAAGTTTAGAACCCACAATAGATGTTGTTTATGTTATGGGATCACCATTACTAGGTACTTACATTTATTATTGATTGAGGAGGAGGTTAATGATGTGTTCCCTCCCCGTGCCCGACATCCAGTGTGCCTCTTGGTTGATGTCAAGCGCAATAAAGTCCACCACCCTTACCAAGGTCCCATTTTAACAGTTATAGATAGGCAAGCTCGGGATGATAGTTGGATGGGGCGCACGTTTTGCATGGTGGTATTGCAATTGCGAATTGTTGGTAGCCCAGTGACTTAGGAAGAGATGGACGCCCTATCAAATCGGTACCCTTTGAAGGATAGTGATATGTACATGTGCCAGATGGGACCAACATTCCATGTACCGATTGATGATTTTGATATGACGACTAATGAGAAGGATGGCTGAACTGAGGATTAGTTCAATGAAACTAGCGCTGAAGATTATTCTTCGGACGAGGCATAGAGGCTGACGAGGTTTGCTTTATTTTGAACATCAAGGACAATGTATTTTTTAAGTGTTGGGTGGAAGTTGAAATTTATTGTACATAGTTTATTTCTTTATCGAGTCTATTTTATTTGTAGGAGGGTTTCTAACATTTTATTTTCTGTTTTTTTCCTAAGGATTGTCCCATTGAACCAATTAGGTCTACTTACTGCTTTATTGAGTAATAGAGTCATCTAGGAATGAAGTTTCCCGATGATGGATGGATTACGACCGTCATAAAAGAAAATTATTCATTAGGAGTAGAAGTATGAGACATATTCCGTTAATACTTTTTAACCTTGACATAATAATAAACTACACGTCATTGGTAGACACACTTTGTTTGCAATAGCAATATAATAACCATAAAAACAAGTATAATCTCTTTGTTAATCTCTGATTCGAAAATTTAGAAGTTCGGCTTAATATTTACATGGACACACCGTAATGCA
Source organism: Solanum chmielewskii (assembly GCA_027704785.1). Classification (NCBI taxonomy): domain Eukaryota; kingdom Viridiplantae; phylum Streptophyta; class Magnoliopsida; order Solanales; family Solanaceae; genus Solanum; species Solanum chmielewskii. Next base: position 37,576,610 of record JAKWIX010000324.1, on the reverse strand, counting down.
TTTTATGTGAGATAGTTACAAGTTTGGGTCCATATGTGTGAAGTGATGCCATGTGTGAAGATAATTATTTAGTTTTGCATTTAATAACATCTAAAACTTTCATATGTGCTTAATGAGTAACTTGTGTGAGTTATGGAATATGATTGAGGAGGTTCATTGAATAGCCAAGTTCGAATGTACCTTGTATACCACCAAATTAAATACCTCCATCTTAGTCCCATTGAGCCTTTGAGCCTTACATAGTTAATTGAGCCAAATACCTTTTTTGATACCAGTAGTTTGATCCAAAAGTCCTCAATGCACTAACTTGAGTTGAAGAAAATCACAACTTTGGTTGAAATGGATAGGGTGGTAGTAGTTTTATGGAGAAGAAAATAAAAGAAAAGGTACACAAATGAGAATCCGTAAGTCATAACTTGTGATTGGCCCTTGTCCCTTTGGACATTTTGCATGTCAATAAGGGCTAATTAGAAAAAAAACTAAAAAAACTAAATAAAATATATAATTAAAGGGGTTGTGCGAAAGAACGAGCTCAAGTGACTGAAGGCAAGAAATCGAATTCAATTGGAAAACATATAATAGGGAAAGAAGAAGTTGTGAATGTTAGCATGGAAAACAAAACATGTGCATTAGGGAGGATTAGTCACTAGTGTTTAACCAAATGTATCCTCCCTTACCAAGTTGACATTACAACCGAATCAAAGTACTCTTAATTCTTTGTGAACACTTTGTATATATCAAAGTACACTAAGGGAAAGCTTAAGAAATGTAAGGATATGTGAAACTTCATTTGTGAGGATGGCAATTCATGTTACAAAAAATTGCCTTAATACTAAAATGAATTGTTGTTGATGTTAAACAAAGGATATACTTATATTGTTGATGCATTCACGAAATATTTAGTGCTTAATTTTCTAGTTTGTCTCTATGATGTTGCATTAGCCGGAAATTATTTGAGAGGAGATATGCATCGAGGTTGTGAATTTTTTGATTGGTAGACAATAAAGAAGAGTTGAAATTATTGCATGAAGTGTGTGTGAATTTCATTATTATATATGTTTGGTCGATTGTAAAGCAAGGTGAATAGTCTAAAGGGTTAAGTGTGGGATTGTGACCTTTTGCATATTTATATGCCCAATCAATACAAATTAATCTTCTTTAATATTATTTTAGGACATTATCTAACCTATCTAGCATGTTTTTGTATCAAAATTGTGATGATTGCATACTAATATACATGATTAGTGATTTTTTTGGTTACTAAGGGAAAGATCAAATATTAAAAGTAAAAGGAGTTGAAGGTAAGGAGACGCAGCCAAGTGCGACTCTGAGGCGGCACCTCAGCAACCCTGGCACAGGAAGGGAGCGACACGCCAGGACAAATTGTACGAGGTTAAACCAAAAGCACTGGCAGCCAGGAGCGCCAGCTTGCCAGACGTGATTCTAGCGTGGCGCCCCAGCCTTGTGTGGAGTTGTTGATGAAAGTTGAAGTTAAACGGAATCCTAGTTGAAGTGGAATTTGACTTTATTTTTTTCAATTACGATAAATACACCCTTAGGGTCTCATTGTTAGGGTTTGACTTTTAAATTTGTGTGCAAGAGCAACAATTTAAGTTTGTAATAGGTTTTCATCTTCTAAATCTTCTATTGTATTTTGTGGTTTTTTAAAAGTATAAGCTAATTCCCCTAATATTGCGGATGTATCTACGAATATTGAGTATTTTTAGTTTATGAATTAATTTTTTTTGTCAACACAAGCTACTTCTATATTCTTGTTTTACTATTTTATGCTTGATCGCCATAAGATAAACTTAGTGTCTAATTATAAAATCGGGAGAGAAGGGATTAGACAGACAAGAGGATATAGAGAGGTTTATTGAGCCAATAAATTAAGGTTATTTGTGTACTGACTGCCAGATGAAAATCTCATTTTGTTACGGAAAAGCATGAAATATAAATGCCCGTCAATTAGCTTACTTATCCCCGCTAAATGATATAGTTAGGTTTCTATTTGGCGTAGGTGACGAGTGGTGTATATCCCGACTCATATACTTAACCCTATAAACTAGTAAGTTGAGAACTTAAATTAGTTCTATGTCAATAATACGATACATGAAATTTAATGCATGTTGCACCCTTGGAATTGTCTTTTTGTTGTTGGAAACATCATCTTAAAGTTGATCACAACTAGTTACTTTTATTTAGTTGTAATTAGTCGTAGTTAACAATCAATCATCATCCTTTGAAATAGTTACTTTTATATTTAATTGTATAGTTAAGTGTTAAATATAAAATGATCAAAAGTCCCTTGGGACGATAAGTCGTCTCAAAAAGAATCTATATTAGTTGTGCAACCACGTACACTTGCGTGTATATTGGGGAGAAACAGAACTGAAAGCCCAAATAGACTAAAATTACATAATTTTACTTCAATTGCCGAATATTAACTCAATCTGACCCACTTAATCAAACAACCTACTTTTTTAACCTAGATAAACTTTGTTTTCCACCACCAACAACTCCTCTAAAACAACCACTAAAGCCACCACACTCTCTAAGATCTCCTCCACCACCTCTGCTGAAACCATCAACTCTTCCCTACTTTACCTAATCCACCACCATCACCGAAACCACCGCCCACTCTGAGATCTCAAACTACCTGCATTTTTTTTGTTTTTTTTACTATCTTATGCTTATATTTACACAAACTAATCCAAGTATTTTATTTTTTGCTAAAATCTAATTACAATTTCAAAGAAAAAAAATCTGAAAAATTTTGGACGAAAATAATTAATCGTTTGTTCACACTTGATGGACTTGTTAAACCAAGACAGTAACCACATAATTGGACCACATTTTGAAGCTTGGTATTGTATACATAGCTTTCAATTAATTTTGGAGAAGCTAATTAATTTTAATCTTTTTCAACTAATTGATTTTCAAACGAAAAATCTACTTTGTAGAGCATTCAATTAGTGTCTAATACAACTTGTATGAAAATTCTGATATATATAGATGCGGTAATTTTAATCTTAGACTAGAACTTCACTGCAATCTGAATTTTAAAATCTTCTACATTGGATGTATTAGCTTCCATGACTTTAATGTCTCCGCTTCTTTCTTCTTTCCATCATAATTTTGTGCTCCATATCTACAATGATTCGTGCAAGAAGTTCGTTTTTCTAGTATAAAGGAAGAAATATAATATGGATAATCCAATACATTGCCCCACCACCAATGCCTCCACTTTGCTCTAAACGTTCAATTGTGTATAAACTTTTATACCATCTGAATTTTTTAGTAAATTCTATCACCATTTACGTAAGCAACATTAATGGCCTATAATGTATTAGAATACTTGAGATTTCATATCAAACTAAATTAGTTTATATAGTATTGGAGTTATATGGCTATACTATTAGCATTATGATTTTTTCAGTTGGAATACATGTGGTTCAACTTCAATTTGTGTGGAACCATTCCGAGGTTGCGAAGTTGGAGAGTGGTCATTTTGTTGGCGGTGGTGGAGGCACTACAGCATTTTAGGTCTACGGCAACACTAAATATTGACAACGCTTATAAAGTGTTGCCTAAAATACTTTTGGGAACACTTTTAAAGTGTAGCCAATGATTTTGACTTTTAGCTACATTAATTTTAGCAACACTTCTAAAGTGTACTCTTCAATGGGATAAACTACACTTTATAAGTGTTTTTAAAATATGATATAATTGGCAACACCTATTTACATATATGACCACATTTCTAAAATGTCCTATTTTTATAATTGAAAAAACAACACTTTATAAGTGTTGCCTTAAAATTTTTCACTAAAAGATTTAATTTTTTCACTCTCCCTCCAATTATTTTCAAATCTCCCTCCAATTTTTATTGGACAAAAAAACATTAATAAATCATAAAACATTTAACTTTTGACTCTTTACTCTTTACTCCCTCCTTCAGCTTTCCTCTTTCACTTTTCTGATTTTGTGAAGGAACTGAAGAACCAACTGAAGGAGCTGAAGAACCAACGTGAAGAAAGCTGAAGAACAACGTGAAGAGTAGAAGTCGACCCACAACAGAGATGAAGAGGTGAAGAGCTAAAGAGCTCAAGTCGTTTTCTCCAATAACGATTTCTTCAATGGTAAGTACGATTCTCTTTTTCAATACGTTAGCTGAAGTGTTTGATTTTTTGTTTTGTGTTTAGAAAGAATGAATGTTTTTGGGTTGTTGGAAAGATGATGAATTGAAGCTACACTTTTCTCTCAAGTTTCTCACTTAATAACACGATTTCAAACAGGTTTAGTTTGAGAAGGTTTTATGAAGTAAGAAATGTTATTCATACTGTCTAAATTATAGCTTTAGGGTTTTAATATCTTGTATTTTTATACGATTTTATGAATTGTATTTTGGCTTCATCAGTTGATTTTTGGGAGTGTAGCTCCTATTTTAGCCTCCCTATATAAACCTCTTTTTTCATTGTTGGGGGTTGGAAAAAAGTTGGGATTTATTTGAGCAAACACCTTTAGAGCTGCTGAAGAAAATAGTTAATATATATATATATATATATATATATATATATATATATATATATATATATATATATATATATATATATGTAAACACATTCAAGGCATGGAGAGTCAAGTGTCGATAAGAGTATGACATTTTCTAACTCATTTCGCATATTAGTTTTCCCAAGCTTTGTTCGAGTCCGAGATTCTGCCCGAAATTTTGTGCACTGCCTAAAGAAAGGTAATGTTGTTTTCCTCAATGTTTTTTGTGCATATTATTTCTACCCTCCACTTACTCCACTTGTTTAATTATGTTGTGTATTTGTATTCCTTGACCCACACGTGGGGCTACACTTTTTTGTTGTTTTTGTAATAATAGTAGTGCACATATTTGAATATCACAATCTGCACATTGAAGAGAACCATCAGGTTTTGATTTGCTGTGCTACGTCATGAGTAATATATCACAATCTGCACATTGATATGATCTCTTTTCTTTTGTCAGATATCAAATATCGGTCTATCTTCAGGTGGGGGTTGTTTCTTTGTAAACAAATACTTTTCCCCTGCTTGTCCACAAATGATTTTGTAAATAGGTGACTCTGTGGTTCTTCCGTTGCTTTTCATGTTAATTTCTGCAGATGATTAAGATTTTCTTTGTTCTTATTCTGATTGTTGGTATTGTTGCTTGTCCATGTTTAAGATCTTTCTTGCACTACTAGGTAGATGTGGAAATTTGTGATACTGCTGCCTGTTTTCTTGGTTAATAGATATGTTTTTGATGCAATTAGCTAATTGATTAACTTCTCCAAATATATGTACTATCTGGATTTGAATTGTTCCCATAATCATATGCATCTCCTCTATCTTATCAATTAAACTCCAAGTTAACCTCCACTCTCATTGAATCATGTTCTTGAGACTTAGCTAGTAAGTCTCTAAAATTGCATTTGTGATCCCACACCTCTTGCAATAACTTAGTGCTTTCCAAATTGTTGTGATTTCAGCTTCAATATTTGTCGTGTTGCCTATGCTTTGTGTTTCTGCATATACTAGATTTCCTTGGATAGATTTATGTATGTCCTATTAATTGTACTTATTTTTTCATTTATAGTATCATCAACATTAAAAAATATTTGTGGAGGATTAAAGGTTTAATTTGACATAGCGAAAGTCTCATGACTAGGTAAGAAACTTTTATCATCCATAACACATGATTTTGATAGATTACTCGTGACTTTTAAAACTTATTTGTTAACAGGTTAATGATTATTGCTGAAAGACTAAATATTGATATATTCTTCTAGGAGTTCACATATCCCATCCAAGGATTGGATGAATTTAGCAAGGTATAGCAAAATGTATATTGATGGCATTGAATCATTTCTAGATTTTGCTTACACTTATGGAGATCCTCATGGAGAGAAAATTCAGTGTCCATGTGCGAAATGTTGTAATATTCTTTGGAACCGAAGGAATGTAGTGTATGATCATCTAATATGCCATGGATACGTTAAAGGCTATACTAGATGGATCAATCACGGGGAATGGGATATCAAGTTGAATGTTGATGATGATATGGATTACTCGTGTGATGATATTGATGTGTTGTTGAATGATCAATTTAGAGATGTTGCACAGGCTGGAGGAGTTTATGATGGTCTAAATGAAAATGCCAAGAAATTCTATATCTTACTTGAAGAGGCAAACCAAGAATTATATTCTGGTTTTATAGGTTTCTCTAAATTATCATTCACATTTCGCTTATATTTGTTGAAGTGTTAACATGGATGGAGCAATGAATCATTCACATCTCTTCTAGAGTTATTAAAAGAGGCGATGCCCGAGTTGAACATTCCTCAGTCTTACAACAAAACCAAGTCTATGGTTAAGAATCTTGGTCTGGATTATGATAAAATTGATGCATGTCCAAATAATTGCATGTTGTTCAAGAATGATCATAAAGATGACGAATTTTGTCATACTTGTGGAGATTCACGATATATTCAATCTCCTAAAGTTGATAGTAAGTTTTAGTCTTCAAAAAAACAATATCGAGTTTCTGCAAAGACATTGAGACACTTTCCATTAATTCCTAGACTCAAAAGTCTATTTATGTGTTAAAAGATGGCATATTCTTTGAGGTGCCATGAAGAGGAATGTTCTAAAGATTGAAAGTTAAGGCATCCCGCTGATAGTCTAGCATAGAAAGACATTGATAGGGTGCATCCAGATTTCGCACAAGATTGTCTCAATGTGAGACTTGGCTTGTCAAGTGATGGATTCAATCCATTTCGAACCATGAGTATATCACATAGTACATGGCCAGTTATGTTGATGATTTATAATCTGCCGCCTTGGATGTGCATGAAATCTGAATATTCCATACTTTCTTCATTTATACCTTGCCCGCGATCACCTGGAAATAACATTGATATATACTTACAACCATTGATAGACGAGTTAAAATTATTATGGGATTCTGGGGTTGAAACATATGATGCTTCCAGAAATGAAACTTTACAAATGCGGGCAACTCTTATGTAGACAATCAGTGATTTTCCTGCATATGCTATGTTATCTGGTTGGAGTACAAAAGGAATGTTTGCTTGCATTGTTGTAACTATGGCACTAATTCTCGCTATCTTAAACATAGTCGGAAAATGTGCTATATGGATCATCATGTTTTTCTACCAATGGATCATCCATGGAGATCAAACAAAAGATCATTCAATGGAAAAACTGAATTTAGGCCTCCTCCAACGCCTTTAAAGGGAATTGATGTTTTTAATAGCTTACGTGATTTTGAAAATGTGTTTGCGAAGAAGAAAAAGATATCAAATGATGGCCCACGGAAAAAAAGGTCAATTTTTTTTAATTACCTTACTGGCAGCACAACTTGTTACGTCACAACCTTGATGTAATGCACATAGAGAAGAACATAGTTGATAGCATACTTGGAACTCTTTTGGATATTTCAGGAAAAACAAAGGATCATGCAAAAGCAAGTTATGATTTGAAAGATATGGGAATCAGGAAGAACCTTCATCCATAAGATACAAATGATAGTAAGAGAACAAAGTTTACAAAGGTGTGCTTCTCAATGACAAATGGAGAGAAATCCATCTTTTGTGGAGTTTTAAAGACAGCCAAGCTACCTGATGGTAGTGCCTCCAATATATCTAGGTGTGTGCACTTGGATGAAAGAAAGGTGTCTAATTATAAAACCCATGAAGCTCATTTCATGTTACATTACTTGCTTCCAATACCAATTAAAAGCATTCTTCCTGATCATGTGGCTATTCCTTTGATTCATCTATGTTCCTCCTTCCATCGTTTGTGCCAAACAGTAATCACATTGGAGGAACTGGATTGCTTAGAAGTAGAGATCATAGAAACAGTAAATCAGTTGGAGCGATTTTTCCTCCTTCTTTTTTTGATATCATGATTCATTTGCCTATTCATTTGGTGAATGAAGTGAGATTAGGCGGCCCAGTGCAAAATCGATGGATGTATTCCACTGAAAGAGAAATGGGTACATTCAAATCATACATTCGCAAAAGGCGTTTTCCAAAAGGTTGCATAGCAGAGACACGAGTGGGAATAGATTGCATAAATTTATTCTCAAAATATCTGCATCGGGGTGTGCATACCAGATTTAATAGGAGAGCGCGAAACAATGATGAATGTGACCCAAGTGACGTAGAACCTGTGTGTTTGTTTTCTAACAAAGGAGTTCCTTTAGGAGCAAAGAAAACTGATCCAATCATTTTAGATGTAAAGTCACTAAGTGAGGCACATGCATTCTTATTGGGAAATTGTGACGATGTTCAAGAATATATTAGGTACCTTAATTTGAATATAGCATTACTTTTGTATAATTAATTTTTATCTAAGTTAATTTAATATTTTAACAAATATAGTAAATGTTTTGTAGAGAGCGTGAGCAAGAGGTTAATAATCAGTCACGAAGATCTAAATGGAGTAAAGCCAAGAATCATTATCAAAACTTCTCCCAATGGTTTGAAACTCGTACTTCGCAAGAGGATGTGTCTGATTTGAAAAACAATTGTCTAGAGGACAAAATTCTGTTGCCAAAACATATTCTGGGTATCTCATAAATCGATATAGATTCCATGTTAGGCAGCGTGATGCAAGGCGTAAAACACAAAATAGTGGTGTTACACTAATTGCCTCAACTACAAGCTTTGCAAGCTCAAAGGATAAAAATACGATTGCTGCAGATTTGACTTATTATGGTAGAATAGTTGATATTGTTGAATTATACTATTACAGCCATTTTAAAGTTGATTTATTTAAGTGTGATTGGTATGAGGTTGAAAAAGATGTTTATGGCCTTACTTATTTCTACTTTAACAAGAGATGCTCTCAGGAAGAGCCTTTTGTGCTTGCATCTCAAGTACGCCAATGCTTCTATGTGGAAGATCCATATGATCAAGATAAACATTATGTTATGAAGACTGTTCCAAGAGACTTGGTTTAACATGGGTGATGAAGATAAATCTAATCTCCCACAAAGTTATGAAAATGAGTGATCTGAACATTCGAAGGGTCCATCTATACCAAAAGATAATGGTGAAATACTCTTTACAAGGACTGATTTACCAGAAACAATCATTGATGTGCCTGTGGAGGAATTTGTCAATCAACAACTTGAAGTCGAGTATGTAGAGGAGTTTCAAGATGAGTTTGAACATGAGTCTGAAAATGAGTATGAAGATGAGTTTTCAGATGCATTTGAAGACGAGTCTGAAAATGAGTATGAAGATCAGTATGATGATGAAGTCGAGTCTGGAGAAGATTCTGAATAAGACACACCATGAGTTTCATTATTGTTGTGATGATCATATAGTTCTCACTCAGTGTTTTTGTAATATAATAGTTTTTTGGTAAAATACATTAATATATCTAATCTTTGGAATGTAATATGTTTCCTTCTTATCTGATTATTATTTTATTGAGAAACCTATACTTCTAGCTTATTTTTGCTTGATTTGGTTGTTTGTTGTTTAAATACTTTCTGGTTTCATTTTATTATCAGGCAGTTGGCATTAGAGGCATTCAACTCTGTAGTTTGATATTGCTTCTGGTTTGGTCATTGTCCCGAGTTTATCACTCCGAGAGAGGTACAACTCTTTACCTTTTATTAATTTCAGTAATAAGAAGCTCTCCAGTTTTTAAATGTGGATGTAGACAACGACCCGTGTTGAGGGAAGAACCCCACCCAGGATTGGAAACATTGAGCATGTGACGCGAATAGCTAACAAACTAGTTCAACTAGGGAACAATATTAATGGCATACAGTCACGTCTGGAGTTGTTTGAAATATCCTGTTTCATATGTTATCAATTTTTTCTGTTTGTTCATGTAGTTCTTCCAATTTGAATCCGTCCTGCTACTTCTTTCACTTAAACAATCTTATTATTTTGTAGGTATACTTACTATTGGAAAACAAATTGAAGAGATTTAAACAAAGCAAAAACAATGAATCAATCAACAATGCTAAAGAAAAAGGGTTTGAATCCAAACAAAGCTCAAAGTCCATTGAAGAACCTGGATGTTTATATCCAATACCGATCAAGTGCAGAATTGGCCAACAAATTCAAGATTAAGAGAGAACAACTTGCAAATGAACGCAATGATAAAGGTAAGAAAGAGAAGGCACCAATATCACATAAAAAAAAGAATTTTGAGGATTTCATTCGACAACAAGGAAAGAGTAAATTGCTTGGGCACAAATCAGTCATTCAATCGTCTTCAAGGGAAGATCTTAGAACCTCACATATGATTGCAGGGAAAGGACAAACTAAACAGAGGTTATTTAAATTTGAAGAGTCCATTCAAGATAATGTAACTAAACTTCTTATGAATAATTCTAGGTTCCATACGTCATTCAATAAATATGTTACTGCTTCAGCACATGCGACTGGAACAACACTAGGTAATGGAGAGGCACGACATGATATTCTTGATCTACCGAATTGCAAACAGGTAAAGAGGAAGCTGGTCATACCAGCTAGTACTCTTGATCAGTTTCTAAAAGATCAAGGGATACACAAAGATCATGAACAAAAATGTGACAACAACAAAACAAGTGATGTCGAAATTATGCATACTCCTATTATTGATGAACATAACAAAAGATTGGATGATCGTGTGAAACAAGAAGACGAAATTGACATTGATTGTAGTACAAAAGTTATGTTTTAAAACTTGTTAGATTTAGAACTTATTATAAAAGAAATATCTTATTTCATGTCTGTTACATCAATCTAGAAATGTCGAAGACAAAAAAAGTTCGAGGACATACAACATGTAAGCATATTCATGCATGAAATATGGAAGAAAGACAGGAGGTGACAAGGACAAGCGGTGGGACAAACTAATAATATAGTGTCACAATTAAGCAACTTTATAGGAACAATTGCAAGGAATCATAGATTCATCAGCTTCATGTACACTAGTTGGCATGTGGTGCCAAATAATACTAAAAAGTCCATGTGGGAATACGTCAATGTAAAAACAACCACTCTTGAGATTTCATATTTTTTTTACTTACTGAAACTAAATGTATTTTATTTTTCATAGTCCAAATTTCTACTTCCAGTAGAAGGAAAGAAGTGGGCGATGACTGGTCTTCGTGATGCTTGGAGGCGACACAAACAAGAAATTAAAAAGAATTTTTTTGATAAAAACAGTACCCTTGAGGATATGCTAGGAAAATGTCCTGATGGCATTCGACATAATCAACTCCGCCATTTGATCGAGTATTGGAAGCACCCAATTGTTCAAGTAAGGTTAAAATGGTGCATTTCCACTCATCGACTAATTCTGTGTCATATCTATTCTTTTTATGCATATCAATTCAATTATCTCTTTGTTTTTAACAATAGGCTATATGCGAGATGAATTCTCAAAACAAGAAAAAAACAAAAGTGGAGGCATCGAATGGGACCTATTAATTTTTCTAGAGTACGCGTGATATTGGTAATACTTAGCTGACATTTCATACAAAATTTGATTTTCATTTTTCTGTACTTTATAAGAACTTACTAATTTTTTAAAATTTCTTTTGATATAATCTGTAGCGTGCAGCCAAAGACAACAACGAAGAACCATCAAAGCCTGAAATATTTTTTGCAACTCGTACCAAGATGGTAAATGAAATTCAGGCTGTTACCCAAATTGCAATAGTAAGTTTTTCAAAGAGGATTATTAGTGAACTTTATTCAGACTTAACATTTATATTGTGGGGAGTTTGACAACATTAAATTTTAATCACGTATGCCTTTTTCTTCTACTTCTTCTTGTGCAAGTTCGAGGAGATATCAATTATTTGTCGACATTGTTTAATTATTTTTTACAAAAAGTTTTCATAATTTATTAATGCATGATCGCAATCATAGGATTGGAAATGAAATAGTACTTATAATTCACTATGATTGCCAATTTTATTCAATAGGCTGAACTTCAAAATCGCCAAAATTCTGGGGAAACAGCTGATGATGCATTTAGGGTAGTGTTTGGAAAGGGGCAGCCTGGTTGAGTTAGGTGCTATGGTAGATCAGTGAAAACAAGTTCTTTGAAGAAAGATGAGGAAATTAACAATCTAAAACAAAAGCATGCCGATGAAATCACTTCTCTGAAGGAAGAATTGAGAGAAGAAATGTGACATTTATTCACTCAATTGCTGCAAAACAACCTTGGATTGAATTTTCAAGATATACCAGGGTGTGTTGGATCTAACCTTGCTTCACATATTCATGCAAGTAGTGCACAAGATGTAAGAGGCACAAATCTTCCATTTTCTTCGGGGCTAGCTCAACATTCGGTTCTTCAAAAGGTATTTTGTATTTCAAATTCTCTGTTAATAGTGTCAATATTGTTTTTCTTCTAGTTTAGTTGGTGTTCTTGGTAATGAAATTCAAAACATATTTTTACTTGTCTAAGTTTAGTCCACCAATTTATAACTGTTAAGAATGTTTTTGTTTTTCGTTTAAGCATTCGAATCATTAGTTGAATAACTGTTCTTTTAGTATTGTGCAATTGAGGAGTCTGCGGCTAACACATGAATGTGCTGCAGCCTATTATTAAAATGTCTACACGCTAGAAAATTATAATACTATTTTTATTAGTATAGAGTTTAATGGTTTGCAAACCTTTACCTTTGTAGGGTAGAGAAACCATATAGTGCTTGACCATTAATAAAAGATCTTGTGGGTAGATTTATTATGTTTGATAGATCCTTAATGGTTACTTGTTTAAGCTACAGACAACACAGAGAAAATTGGAGAGGAAAATCTGCAGGAGATTTTCTTGCAGCCTGTTCCTCTATTTTTTGTTCAATGTCTGTTAAATCTTTACCTTGTTCATGATTTTGTCTGTGTCTTTTTAAAACAATCCTTCTCTTCTAACTAAACATTTCTCTTGTCTGTATTTTTTGTTTTTGTCTTTTTTGTTCACTGTCTAATGATGAACCTTGCCCGAGAGATTACTTCTCTTGGAATATGGGTACTGGATTACTTCTCCGAACTTCACGACGAACCTGCAGTACGGACCGTCGTGGACTCCGTAACCCACACTTAGACTTCCCCATCTTCCTTCAGCAGGTGCACTACGCTGCCACCTACGGACCGTCACAGACAAGATGGTCTGTCGAGGATCTCCGTTCCAAAACACTTAAACGCTTGGAATATGGGTATTGGGATTACTTCTTTGAACTTCATGGAGAACCTGCGGGACGGACTGTCGTGGAGTCCGTAACCCCACAATTAGTTAAACTCTTGGAGTATGGGTACCTGGATTACATCTGTGAACTTCATGACGAACCTGCAGGATGGACCGTCACAGTCACGACGGACCGTCATGGTCTCCGTAACCCCACACTTAGTCAGACTTACCTATCTTTCTTCAGCAGCTGCACTATGCTGCAGTTCTTTGAAAAAATCATGTCATGTTGTTATGTATTGATTTTTGTGGACACTTCTAAACTATGTTATGAACCTTATTTCCAGTGGTCATCACTGGTTTGTTTGAACTACTTGTTTGTAATTTTTACATTGAAGTTTACAACAGAAGACTGCACAAAATAAACTTTTGAAGTTTAATTTTTAAGAGCCAACAACAGAAGACTGCACAAATGTTGTAGTTCTTATAATGTGTAATTTTTACATTGAAATTGTATTTAGATTTGGATTGGTTGTCTTACAGTGAATTCTCTCTGATTATGCACTTCCACAATTAATTCACAAACTTATAAAAATATTTTAAATGTGCAGGAAAATGCAGGTAATTGAATTTGAATTTGGCCAGAAGTAAAGTCGATCCATTGTGGCAAAAGATGAAGAAATTTTTGTATTGTTGTCATATACGTTTCAATGACACTTGTGGGTTATTGGAATTTGTTGATATTAGAGATCTTTAAGCAATCACTTTCTATGTTTTGGTTGTGCATGAAATATTTCTCGAAGTTTATTTGAAATATTTAGCTTCAATTTAATGATTAATTAGTTCATTTTGTGTTTTAGGTCACTTGTATGTATGCTAATATATTATATATATTTGTGCTACATGTAGGCTTATAAATGTTGAAGTTACACTTTGTAAGTGTTGCTTTAGATAGATATAAAGTTACACTTTGTAAGTGTTGCTCTAGATGAGATATAAAATCAACACTTTATAAGTGCTGCTATAGATGAGATATCAAGTAACAATTTGTTATAGTTGCTATAGCTGACATATAAAGTAACTGTTGCAATAGATGAGATATAAAGTTACACTTTATAAATGTTGCAATAGCTGACCAATAAAAGGCAACACTTTTTAAGTGTGACTGATAAATCTGAAAAGGCAACGCTTTTAAGTGTAGTCTAACAAAAAATTGGTGTTGCTGATGCACGTATTCAAAGCGTGTCCTTATACCTATTTGGCTACGCTTTATAAGTGTTGCCAAAGATGGCAACATTTAAAAAGTGTTGCCTAATGTCAAAGGTTACGCTTCTTTTGGGCAGCCCCTATAAAGTGTTGTTGAATGTCCAAAAGTGTAGCCTTTTCTCAAAGGCCACACTTTTTGCTAGTTTAGGCTACACCTACGTGGTGTTGCTGTAGGCCGAAAATGGTGTAGTGAGGAGATCTCAAAGAGGCTGGTTCCCTTGGTGGTGGTTTAAATTGGAGGTGTTGGTTGTGGAAAACAAAGTTGATTTGACTAAAAGAAATTAGTTATATGATTAAGTTGTTCGGATGGGTTTAAATTGGATAATTTTAGATGATTTTGGGCTTTCCATCAATTTGAGGGGAAAAAGTAATTATATTAGTGACGGCCGGGTGTAAGAATAACTTCATTTTAAAGGTAAGGGCATAGTCAACCAACAAAACGAAGTTAATAGATATTTTTTACCCTTTTCCTCTTATAACATATAAGGGTTCACTTTTAACTTCATTTAATGAAAACTTGAGAGCTTTTCATGAGTCGTAGATCTAGACGAAGAAATTATTATTAAGAGGTGTAAATCCTTTTTGATTTTTCACATCTTAAATTGTAACTTAAACAAAAATCAGAATCAGGAATATCTTTAATTCTTCTTCCCCATTTTAGGAAGTAAAAAAAACAAGTTACGTAGAGTGTTTTCACGTTCTTACTAGTTCAAAAGTCTTGTGGGTCGTTAGAGGTGAATAGTGTTAGAACAATGGAGATATGTTTGTCGTGAATGCAGTAAATTCTTCTAGTTCATATATCGCTGACCCGCTATGGAACAATGGCTTATGCAGGTCAAAAATATGGCCAATGGTGACACTTTTTTTTATTTTCATGCTAATTGTGGAGGAAAGATTATAGTTGGAGGGGGGGTGGCAGTGTGGAATGAATGGAGAAGAAGGGATTCTTGTGGTCACCTTTAGAAAACGAGAGAGATTTTTTTATGTACTCCCTCCGTTTTAAAAAGAATGATCTCCTTTCCTTTTTAGTCTATTTAAAAAAGGACCTATTTCTTTTTTTGGTAACATTTTAATTTCTGCTTTCCACATGATATGTTTAAGGACATAAGATCAAAGAGAAAATTTTTACATTTGACCTAACTTTAATTTAGGACTACATGAGTCGAAAATCATCTTTACATTCTTAAACTCCGTGCCAAATCAAACGAAGTCATTCTTGGTGAAACATAGGGACTATATTTCAAGGGCAAGGGTTTTTTTTCTTCGGTTAAGGGACTAATTCAAGGGTAAATTAATTTATAATATGGGATAGTTTTTGTAACATTTAAAAATATCAGTCAGTTTTTGTACCTTTGGTGTTTCAATTGTTTTTACTAGTGATTAATTCAAAAACGTACCTAGTGTAGTGTCACATCAATTGATTAACATAACGAGCAAATTAAAGAATATATAAAAGGGAGAAAACATGTTATATTTCAAAGATCATTTAACAACATGTTTTATGAATTCAATATGGGTAATTTTATTTTTCCTTCAAACATTTGTATCTTCATTAAACCTTCAACAGTTTGATTAATTGGAATGAGTGAAACACTGAGCTTTTTTCACTTACGGTTGCCAAGTAAGCAAAAAGCTACTTAGAGGCAACATGAACAATGGTACTATCACCCAATGAAATAGGCAACCTTTCCAAACACACCTAACCAACAACAGAATCAGTTGTTCCACTACACCTTCATGTAAAACCTCCGAGATGTACAAAAAAAATTCATCACAACTATCAAGAAATATCTTTTGAAATGATACGAAACAATGTCCTAACTAATAAACAATGGAAATTTTTTCTTATCATTCTTGGTGCTCTTTCCTAGGCCTTAGCTAAAGAAATCACCAACTCAATTGCAGAATGCCTTGTCATTTTTTCTTAAGTATAGCCTTACCTATCTGAAACATTGCCCCCATCATGTCCACTATAGTATTCCCAAAGAACCACAATTGATTTATGCTAATTCAATTCAAGAATTTTATTGCTTCTTGAGTTGTATCTTCTTGACCACTGTTTTCAACTTTCTTAACATATCATCAATGTTAATATGTATAGAAAGTATTCCACATTAGTTTATCCTAATAAATACCCAAATTAATAAAAATTGCACTCTATGTTTGTATCCTAACAGCAAAATTTGTTAATTACTCAGTGTTTTCAAGAACACTAAATGCAATTAATTGACAAACAAAATAAATATATCTCCTGCATATGTGCTTATTGCGACAATACAAAATACCCAATACTTCTAACTTCACTTAATCATAAGTAACACATCTTAACATAAGGGGCAAAAAAGACCAAGTATTAACCATTAGAATGAAAGAGGCTAGTTTCAGAATAGTGACACATAACTTCTTGGTAATTGGTTTTATTCTTCACGTTGGATATAGGTAAGGAGCATAGCTGTTATGCTTGATTGAGTTGCATAATCACAAAACAAATGAATGTACCTAAGCCAGGCATTTACTGAGTAGTATAAAAATGTAACACATAATTCAGTTGTAGGGGGCGCACCGATAAGATTAATATTCTTAAGTGATGGGACCGTAGGCCCTTTTTAGAAGACATCAAATGGGTAAAGAGGGTATCATATTCCTGGACTACGAATTGCAGAAAATTAATAGTGTTGAAGTTGAATGGTCTTAAAAGCTATTGATTAAGAATATTAAAGAGAACAAAATTTTATAAATTGAAAGATTGGAGAGTTGTGGTGCAAATTTTAATAAATTGTGACGTGGGTTTAATGTTTTTCATGATTTTAAGGTTGTGGTGCAAATTTTAATAAATATTTAGTTAAGATTTTTAGTCTTCATCATATGCATTTACTCCACTTACATCAAACTTTTTGATTACATAAGATATATTTTGGTTTTATCATTGTAACATCTGGAAACTCATATGTGTAATGAAAAGTCAGTTTACTCTTATGATAGCCTATTAGGGGGCACTCCAATGCCCAATATTGAGAAATATTGGGAATAATATAGAAAAATTGGCTAGGGGATAATAGCCAATTTTCTATATACGAGTAAGAAAAATACTTTTTGGATTGTCATACCCCAATCATAGATTGATATTCAATAAATGTACCTGCAATGAATACCCTAAGCTAAAATAAAATCCATTATGAATAGTTTGACACAAAGTACTACGCATCCAAGTCTCAAGCCTAGTACCATTCCACATGACCATTTAAAAATGATCATGTAAATTAAGAAGTGCCCAAGGACATAGTGAGGGTCCTTGGGACAATAATTGAACATTCCCAAAGGAACCATAAATTAATCATTAGTTAGAAAAGTACAACCAACCATCCAAGCACATGTGCATGACATGCAAAGAAGCATCAAAGGACGGGACTACCCTAACCGAATTCGATAAGGGAAATTAAGGGGACAAAAACGTTCATAAGGGACCCCTCAAAGTGCGGCCTCAATTCCTAAAATTTTTTTACTCTAAACTACTACCCTAAATATATAAATAACCTAGGAACAACTGAAATAACTAATTAGTGTACCCGACAACCTAGGACCAAAACCGGGTTGACACTAACCTAGTTTTAGTTAAAGAGACAACCTAGTACCTAACCTAGGATGGTCCAAAAGATTAGTCATGGTCCTAAAAAATTAGGATACTTTAGTAAATACCCTTGTTTACCTAATTAATTAATTAATTTAAAAGGGCTAAAACTGAAACTAAAAAGGAATTTTTCAGATTCTGGTTAAGACAGGAAAGGGACAGCCTAGTACCTAACCTAGGATGGTCCAAGGAGTTTTTTTAGATCCTAACTACTTAAGGGTACTTTAGTAATTACCCTATTATACTTAATTAATTAACTTAGCAACTTAATTATTTAATTTAAAGAGGCAAAACCGAAATCACAAAGCAATTTCCAGATTTCAGTTAAAACAAGAAAAAGGCAACCTAGTTAATTTAGAAACTTAATTAATTAATTTAAAGAGTCTAAACCGAAATCACAAAGAAATTTCTAGATTTCGGTTAAAACAAGAAAAAGACAACCTAGTGGCTAACCAAGGATGGTTCAAAGGATTGGTTATGGTCCTAACGACTTAAGGGTACTTTTGTAATTACCTTAGGTCACGTAGTTAATTAAATTATTAATTTAAATAATTAGTTAAAATTATCAAAATGAAATTCTTACACTAGCCTAGTACAACTCAAGAAACATCCTAGTACTTAACCTAGGATGGTCCAAAAGTGTTAATTTTGGTTCCAATGACTTAGGGGTACTTTAGTACTTTACCTAGGTACCTAAATTACTTAAATTAAGTATTTAATTAATTAATATAAAATCAAAATGTTTACCAAAATCATAGTCAACACCAATTTCTAGATTTCACTAAGTGTTATGCTATCCTACGTTTAATCAACTTAGCAGGGGCTTTTTGTTAATTGGTTAATTAGTCTATTAAATTAACATAGTAAACCTAAGTTTTATAATTAAATATCAGTTCTTAAACCTAAAAATCACTTCAAACTCATAGGAAAGGCGACGCAAAAATAGCAAACAACGAATGAAATAAAAATAGAAAAAATTTATCGATTTCTCTAGGGCTATTTCAAGGTTTTGTTCAACATGGTCTTCGTAGATTGATTTCTACATAAGGTATGGGTTTATACCCTGGACTTCTTTCTCCAAGAGAACTTTCTTTCGAATGATTCAAAGATCTTGAAAACTAGGGTTATTTCCCGTCGTTCTTCGCGAACTCCTTTTACCTAGTATCCTTGTAACGATTTCAATGTTGAATAGGTTAGAAATCATGTTGTTGGTATATGGTGCTGGATGATCTTAATATGTATTGTTTGTTATTGAATAATGATTGAATGAATCTATTAATTGGACTCGGTTGATGCTAAGTGTTATTATTCGAATTAAAAGAATGATACTATGTTAAAGATATGTACGAAAATGTTATGTAAGAAGATGTTACGGTCTGTTGTGGATACTTGCTGTTAATATGACGTTATGAAGATTTTAAAGTCATAAAATGTTAATATGACACTGTATCTATGGTACCATGACAGAGCAGATCAGGTACTAGATATGAAATATATATTCTGAAGTCATGCATCTTGATCAAACAATTTATATGGACTTCTCAAGTCTCTTATGGGTCCCTTTGGATGACTGGTACATTGAACTGGATTAGGGTATCCACATATATAGTTCCTAGCTAGTTTTTAGGGCCATGTAGTAATTGTATAATCTATGTTTTGTTGTACTTGGTTCTAATGGCTCAGTGTCTTTCTATTGTATTGCGTGCATTTATAAGCATTGCCTATCACCAGTTTCGTTGATTATTGTTTTGTCACCCAGTATTATGGGGGAGTCGATTGGGTTATTTTTTTTATTTTTATCTTTATGGCTAATGAGGTCCAATTAGGTTATTGTTTGACTATTTGTATATATTGTGTTAGATTTATCATTGTTAGTTTGTATGGTTTGTCTGGCTTGATCATATCTTGATGGTCTTCACTCAGTTTCTACTAGATTGCCCTCATTTTGGTGGTTAATCTTAAATTGTAAATTATATTTTCTTTAGTAGCTTATATCTTACTTTTCTATTATACTTGTTAATACATGCATTGTCTTTCGAGCTTAGCCGACATAAACCTAGTAGTATGCATTGTTGGTTTTCATACTACTCTTTTGCATCCTATAGATCATAGTAGAATTTCTCAACATGGATTTTAAATTCGTGCAAAGAAATCTTAGGGATTCAGAGATTCGGGTGAGCTCCTAACCTTCCGAGCATCAAATTTTGCTCTATGTTGTATAGGAGTAGTCTTTGTGTTCTATTCGGAGAGAGCCTATGCATTCTTGTATATAGAAATTCTTATACTCCTATTTGATTAGAATCTCAACTGCTGATCGATGTTAAATGGTTGGTTATTCTGTTGTATTTTTAGATGATTATTTATAATTTTACTTCGTTATTGTTCCTTACTTCACTTATGTTTTCTTAGAGGTGATAGCACATTTCTCGTGCTTTCAGTCTATGGTGTAAGTCTTACCTACATGTGGGATGTAGTAGTTTTCATTATGACATGAGAAATTAATTCACTCGAGTCTTCTATAATGTACTTACCTATTTCACACATTTTTCTATGTTTCTAGAATAAACAGACTTTTATAATAAGGTTATGTGAAATTTATCTAATTTACTGTCCATACCCAAAGCAAAATCATACATAAAACGTGCATGATAGATACAATGAACATTTGATTAGATAAAAGGGTAAAAGACAATAACTTACGTCATAGAAGTTGTAGGGAATACTGAGTTTTCATATGAGGACATGCAAAGTAATGTATTTCCCCTATATGCATATACAAGATTGTGATAAAACTTATCCCGCAAAATATCTTTATCATCACCCTGATTATTAGATTTCAATATCTTGGAAGTTCCATTTGCTTCACATCATCATAAGCACATTCTCTGTGTTGAAAATATGTAGTCCGTTGCAAAAATAAATATAGTTAGTAAAATTCAAGTAATGAGAAGTGCACTAAATCATTTACTAATCATAAACTTGACCTGTAATGCATGTTGACAACAAAAGGACAATTTAACACACAAATCATTACGACTATAATTGTGTATAAAATAATATAGGTATACTCTTCATAGACACATATACTTTTGAATCAATATTAAACGGTTAAAGCCCAACCACATATAGTACAAAAAATTGAAATAATTATGATTTTGCAAATATATAGCTCTAAAACAGTTGACCTAAGTTTGACAAACAAGAAGTTTTCTATTGTTGTTTTTTTAGATCTTCTAGCCGGAAAAATAGGCGATATTCCATTAATCTTCCCCAAATAACAAATAGAAGAAATGAAAAAAAAATTAACAAGTTACTAAAATTCTTGATTTGACAAAAAATCAACAAGGAAAGTCGACTTATACATAGATAAGTCGAGAAAAAGTAAGAAACTAAACACAATTTTACTGCAGATGTGCAACATATATATAATAATGTAAAACTTTTTATGAACTTCTGCTTTGAATGTTAACGTAAAGATGTAATGACATGAAAAAGAACAAGAGAAGAGAAGTAAATAGTTGAAGACCTAAGACCAAAATAAATCAATATATGAGGAGTCGCTTTTAATTTGAAACAAGAGTACTTTCATAAGTTTTCCTACGATTCAAACGAAGAGATTAATATTTATAGGTTAAATCCATTTTTATTTGTCATCAAAAATTACAATTTAAACCAAAATTAGAATTGGGAAAATATTTATCTCTTCTATTGAATATTAGGAAGTAAAAGAAGAAGTTAGATTCAAGTACTTACCAGTTTGAAATTTGTGGGTGTTAGAGGTATAGAGTGTTAGAACTATGGAAATATGTTGGTCGTGGGTGCGCTGAATCCTTTTATTTGGTTTCATGGTGGCCCGCGATAGAACAATGACTAAAGGAGGTAGAAAAACAGCCCATGGTGGCGCACTAGGTTATTTTCATGGTGATTGACGAAGAAATGTTGGTTGTCCAATGAGTTTGGGTGAGGGAAGTGGGGAAAGAATGGAGAAGAAGGGAGACTAGTGGCGGCACCAAGGGTTGTTTGTTAGCAAGTAGTGTAATGTGATTGTTTCAAAGGTAATATAATATATAATAAGGGCCTGTTTTGGTAACATTGCAAAATATCGCTCTATTTAGATAGAATTAGTGTTGTGATATATATTTGCCAGTAATTGATTTAAAATATATATAGTGTAGTGTCAAATCAATGGTTTAACATAACAAGAAAATTAAATTATATCGTATATTTATATAAAAGAGAATCGAAGACCGCCTTGTGGCTCTACCACAAGCAAGAATTTCCTTTCAATTTTTTTTTTTGCAAAACTAGCCTTCCTCTTTAATGAGAAGATGTGACTTTTATGAAAAATGTTGAATTTAATGAAGAGTTGCGACTTTATCAAAAGTTGTGACTTTTATGAAAAGTTGTGACTTTGATTAAGAGTTGTGACTTTTTAGAAAAGTATGAAAGTTTGTGAAATTTCTGAGAAGTTGCAACTTTTTTATGTAGTTGTACATTAATGATTTGTTCACACTACCCTTTGTTGTTATAAATACAGAGATTTCTTCTCATTTTAAAGCCAAAAAAAATTCATTTTCTTCTTCGACTTTTGAAAAATTAAATATTTGTGTGTCTTGAACCTGTTGAGTGATTTACTGACACAAGTGTTTTTGTATGAATAAGTTGCTGAATAAAATTTGTCCTTCTTGAGAGGACGTAATTCTATAAACCTTTGGTATTGGAGTGTAATAATTTTCTTAAAGGGACATTGTGCATTCAGTTGACTCAGTTTTTTCGTTTCTATTACATTCTTCTTTTGCTTATCATGGTATTATTTTTTACATTCAGTAATTTAGGCATATGAAATAATTTTTGTTTTTGAGTATATGTTTTATACTCTGTTGTTTATATTTCTTCAAAGTTATTGTCTCCAGTTATGTTGAACATATACACATATAATAGATATATTCATTGTGCCAAAAATAATTATTGTACATAGTTCAAAGAATAAATGTTTAGTCATTCTATATTAAGTTATATTACCTAAATGTATTATAAATGAGCTTACGTATTATATGTTTTTACAAAGAAACGAAATTTCTCAATTATCAATTGAAGATATAAAAAATTCTAATTTCGTTCATGTTCCAGCGTAGTTTCTTTTTTAATGAATTTTCTTCTAGAGAGAGATATTACAATTCTATAAGCTATCAAATGTAAAAATTTTGTTTTTATTATGAATGCCTTTATATGTATATTCTTATTTTCTTCTTTATTTTTCTTTTAAAGAACTAATGATATATTATTTCGTGAATAATTCATGTAACAACACGTAGCTCGTAGTAACCACGAATAAGGTCAAAAAAACTAAAATTTATCATTTTAGGAAAGAAGAGGAAAAATCAGGAAATTTCTTTATGTATAAGAAGTGAGTTTCGGTCATTTTCAACCAGTTATAACTTTTAGCTCAAGATGAGTGAGAGTCATTTTATATAGTTTGAAATCCCTTGGAAAGATATTTCCATCGGCGCCTAGTTTGCACAATTTCGATATTGTATGAGGGAGATCTGTCTTTCAGAAGTTGAGTTATTGAATTGAAGAATGTCAAATTTTGAATTTCAGTAAGGGCAAACTTTCCTTTTCACCCATCTATTTCCTAATTCCTTTTAAGGGTTTATTGGTTAAAATAAATTTGTATTTAGAATAGAAAGGTTATTTACGCTTAGGGCTTCGAGAAGAGAAAATAGAAGATGGATAAAGAGTGAAAAGATCAAGAATTCATCAAGAAGGCCAGATCTTGGAGTGAAATTCGTCGAGGGTGATGACCATTAAGCTATCTGAGATCTTTTCATGTTTGTTTAGTTTACCCACACATCAATTTTTTATTTCTAGAGAATTTTAAGTAGATTGAATGATGAAAAGTGAAGTTCTTGAAGAACATTCTGGAAAATCTCGTTGCTAGGGTTGTTACATGCCTAGATGTTTCCATGTTGTTTATCATGTCAAGTCTATTGTGTATTGAGGTTATTATTAACCCTAAGTGTTTGGGGAAACAATGGAAGTTTAGGAGGCTTAGAGATGTAAAATAGAGAAGAAAAGTTGAAAATCCCGTCTAAGAAGCCCTGTGGAGATGCACCTTCACGAGCCCCACAAGACAGGCTCTGTCCGACAAGACCTGGCGCGCCGCACCTACCAAAGCCTCTCAAGAAAGCCTCTGCCCGTTAGGCTCTGGCTCTCCATGCCTCTTAGATCACCAAAGACTCCTTTAGACCCCATTATTTCCCCATTTATTCGTACATGTTCTTAAGTGATGTACCCATATTTAATAGTTGATTCCAACACTCTAAGGTGCATCTAAAAATCATGAAATCATTCATAAGCGTGAGATCATAAACCTTTAATCCATAATTCAACTCAAGAAAAGTTAAGATCAAGTCAAAAAAGTTACGAATCAAGTCTAAATGTTAAGAATCAAGGCAAATTTAGTTCTTTAAAGATTTCAAGAGTCTTGAATAAACATTTTAACTTTTTTTGAAGTCTCAAGCTACAATCTGAGAAATGAGTAATGAGTTTAGTAAAATTCTAAATATTTATAATGGAACTAAGTATTCCCTAAGAGTTAAGTTACAAGTTGAGCAAAGAGTAAAGAGTTGAGTTTAGTTCTCAAAAGTTATAAGGTAACTAAGTATTCACTAAGAGTTAAGTAAGTTTTCACATTTTGAGCAAGAAAGGAACCTAGACATCCAACAGAGCCTTTGGCTTGTTCTTGTAAAGAGGACACTTTGATTTCCAAGAGAGATTTTAAGATCTATGTTTGAGAAAATTATCTCAAACCAAAGAAGAAGTTGTTTTTTAAACTATATGAGCTACGTATTTTTGGAGTAGTATTGAGTAATGATATTGTGATGCGAGTTCATATTTACACAAAGCCCCTATTAACTATGTAGCCAACATTGACAAATGAAGGGCCATGCTTTTTAGATGATTCGTAGTGCATTTTTGAAGACCTGTGGATCCACTTAGAAGTTCAGGTTCTATACCGACGGCAAGGTATAGAAAGTTCCTCTATCAACGTAAGTTAAGACATTGTATCATCGTTTAGGCTCATAGTGATGGTTTCCAGTTAGATAATCTCCCACATAACTATATTAAATTCTTATATAAGTAAAGTTTAGTTTGTTATTGCATTTTCTTTAACGAACTATTTTTTTTTACTCTTTTAGAATATAACATGTGTTTTCATTGTCTTACATATATATATATATATATATATATATATATATAGCTGAATATTCATTAGTTGAGCAGAGCGAAGGTATATTTTATCTTATTCTTTTAAAGCTTTATGTTATCGTTTAGCATTTCAACTCGCATACTTGTACATGAAACGTAGGAATGCAAGTTTTCCTACATCGTCTTATGATGTAGACACACGAAATCAGGATCAATATCCAGTGCCTCGTTGATTTAGTCTAGAACATTCAGTGAATGGTGGGACTTTTTGTATCCGAAGGACTCTTTTATTGCTTTCAGTCTTTTCATTAATAGAATGTTGTGGGGTTTGTCCCAACATTCATCCTAGGATTGAAGAGGCTTCAGAGAAAGATAGTCATTCAAGTAGTTTAGTTTGGGTCTCTATATATTTACATATATTTTTATGTTGAGACTTAAGTGCCATTGGTTAAGACATTTATATTAAAGTTAATTATATGATGTTCCTCGTTTTACATTGAGTTATATCATTCGCTGAGTTATGTTGGAATATTGTTTATATTCTCACAAGAACCTATTTTCCCATCATTTTTAAAGTATGGATATTAGTAAAACTAATTTATAAGTTCAACGCAATTAATATTTATGACCGCAAGAAGCACCAGCAAATTACCTAATAGTAACATAAAGGGCAAATACATGTGATAGATCAAATATTTTTTAAAACATGTGGTGCAAAATATTAAAAACAAAATGGATCAAAGTTGAGTCGATTCACACGAGTGATTCATGAAGCGTGATATTTGACCCGAAATATATCACATCTCAAGTCTATTATACACATATATAAAAATATTATTTTATATCATTACTTTTAAAATCATTTATATCTCATATAAAAATTATTCTCACCAATATAAATTTTAGTTTCACTTTGAATAAGTTTTTAGGTTTTCTTATTTAATAAATGGTTGATCAGTTATAACTTAAATGTTTTTAGAATAATTCTACAATTGTGTGTTATGCGATTTATAAATGATTGCTTATTTAGTAAGATTGTATAAATAATTGAAAAAATTTTATAGCTTTAAAATTTAAAACTTATTATGTTTACGAGAAAACATAAATATAAAAAATTAAACTCACATATCCAAATAAAACATTAACTACAAAACATAATTTCATATTACACCGTATACATAAATGACCAGAGAAAGTAGCACATGTTTAATGTGTCAGTAAAAAGGGTTGTACTACATTGAGGAAATATTTGAATATATATCACTATTCAAATGTTTTTTCCATGCACATAACTTCCTAATAACTTAATAAAAATATTGTGGACTTGTGTGTTTTCTTAGGGATGATAATGGTAGAAAATAATGTACCTTTTCTTACTTCAATTACACCTTCAAGGGCTTATTTTGATGTCGATGAAGATGATATGAATGTGATACATAATGTGAAAATCTTCATAAAGGAATATTATTACTAATTGAAAAAGTCTTGATACTTAGCAGGAACTGACATTTTCACTTGCTTTTGTTAGTACTCATTATGTGTTGTTACTCAAATTTTTGTTGGATATATTGGAACCTTTCAACTTATTGCTGCTTCTATCAAAATCCTTATTATTATTTTCAGAGGGTATATTGGTTGTGGTACAGTCGACGGGTCGTGGGGCCCAACTTAATACACAACTTTCAACCTCAAAATCTCACTAAGTTTGGGACTCACGTGTGAGACCTACATATAACTAGTACGTTGGACGTTGTACCTTGCTGGTGATCCACATAAAAATATTTAAATCATGATATTTTGTGTAAAACCTGGTTGGGCAACCTCGTAATTGGACCTACAGTTCGTGGTTTATTCCATGGGCCGTGGATGGCACCATAAAAATCAGCACTTGATTTCAAAAAATCTAAAATTTTATCCTTTCTCAAATCCAAGGTGTTACACTCCACATGTGAAACAAATATATATTGGTATATAACTCTATTTAAACTCGTGTATTGCATGTTAAGGTAAAGTGGGAAAATCATATGAAATAGAAGAAGGGAAGAAAACAAATGAATATTCAAGACCAACATTAATAAAAAATAAAAGGTTCAAAAATATCCCTTAGCTTTGTTTTATTGGTTGACTATAACATCTCAGAATGTTGCACCCTCGAAAATGAGCTAGGTTGAACTTGAGCCTGATACTTGTGTCATGACGTTTAAAGTCCTAAAATTGTTAATTATAGTGTATATATGTAGTATAAAAAGTTTGGAAGTGTTTGGAGGTCAAACTTTCAAGAACGTCCAAGACATCCGCAAACTAGTCGAAGATAAACTAGTGTGTTGTAGTATTTAATAGTGGAGTTCTGGGGGATGGTTGAAGAGTGAAATTTAGTATATATGTTTCCTACACATAGACCAAAATCTAATGGGTCGAAACGTCTGAGAACGACGCTCCCAGGACCAGCCTAAGGGTCCCCAAAGAGGACCCAAACATGGGACTTCCAAGCTGCCACGCTAGCCAAGATTTGGTAGAGGCATCGCCTTGTGCAGCTGGCACGGAGTCCGCAAAAATCTTTTCCTGCGACAAGGGGATGTTGCGAACCAATCTATCTCACAATTGTCCAGAAACAAAATTTGGAAATGCCTCGGCGACATTCAGTAAACTCCCAGATTCGGTTGCGTCATTTTTAAGTAAAATTTGCGTTGGTTAAACTATCCAATAAGTGCAAGGTCTTTTTTGTAATTTGGATATGACTTATGGAAGTTTATTGAGTCTGTTTAAGTCCTTAAATTCACCAATCGAAAGAAAAACCATCAACTCAAAACAAAGTATTTCCATTCTTCTCTCCAAAAACCTCCATTGATTAAGGTTTGAAGCTCCAAGGAAGAAGACCGCTTTTATCAAGTTTTGTCTGTCAATTCTGTGTATTTTTAATCACAATTAAAGTATTTTCCTTCATCCTTGAATCCATTTTCTTCAAGGAAACAATCTTCAACTTGATTACTAAAGTCTTCAAAGATGAACTTGTCCAATTTTGTAATTTATCCATAGGTTCTTGCATAAAATATTTTTTTATCATTGGATATTGATTTAATTGTTGTTAATTTGAAGATTTTAACCTGAAATCTCCATGAAACCATGTAATTCATGTAATCCTAGATTTTACTACTTTATGGGTGAATTGATTATGCCTTAATGCTTTTGAAATCTTATGTAGTTTTATTAGGGCTATTGAATTATGATAGAATCAAACTAGAATTATTAGTATAGTTCCCTAAATTAATGTTTAATTATATTTTATTAATTTTATGTTGTAGTTATTGGGTTGAATTGATGATTATGGCCATTGGAAATGGCATTGGTACATTGTGTTGGATGAATTCTCTATGGATTGAAGTTGTGAGGTTTGATCAATGCTATGTCGACCTAACTTTCTCTATATTATGTAGTATAGTTCTTAGATGATAATTATGCTTGGCATAGTCCACGTATGGTGGAGGTGCTTATGTGCTATACTTGTGATTAATGTGGTCTTGTCGGCATTGCTTTATGAATTGTGAAAGATGTGGCCTTGTTGGTATTACTTCATATATTATGGATTTATCATGATATAAATTGATTTTTTGGATTTATGAATGTCATGATGACTTTTGTATTTATGTGAAGGCAAAGCATGAGCTGTTCAAGTTGATTATGTGTGTCTCTAAGTGGACTATAGTTGAGTCATTATGTGGATTACTTGATTTTGAAGTATGATGTTTCTTAATAGATTATATGAAACCTATGATAGTTAGATTGATGATACTATAGTAGTGAGTATGATGACCTATAGATGATATTATACCTATGTGCTTCTAGAATGAAGTGTGTGATGTGGTGAAGTATGTGTGTCTCTTGTTTCTGTAGACTTGTGTCCAATTCTTGATACATGTACAATATGAATATGAGTTCTTGACTTAGTATGATAAATCATCTTAGTCTTACATGTGTGATTGACATGTGACCTTGAACATTGTTAAAAATGTCCTTTATGTTGAACATTCAACCTAGTTGGAAGGTTATGATATCCTTGAAGTTAAAGTCGCAATGGTATCCTTCTTGTGTGAATAGTGTACTTAGGGTTGATTGGATGGAATGACATGAAATCATCCTCAGGAAAGTCATTGAGCTATCCTTTTAGCGATTGCAAGTAGCCCAAGTGGACCTTCTTCGGTAAGGTGAAATGTGATTGTCTTATGTATTGTATATGGAACCCCTTCATGTGATCGTTTATGTAAATTAATCTATCAGAACAAAGGCTAGCACCGAGTGAGTATGGCTAGAGGATTTGCACTAATATAATATGACATTGGGGAACAAAGAAACCCTTAATGTTCCTTAACCATATTCCTACATGGGATGTGTCCTAGTTCTACCATTGGCAAGTGGAACACCCTTTATCGGAGTAGGGTTGACTCCGAAAACAATGCTTGGCTACCATGGTCTATGTCGGTTATTGCCTATTCTCATCATGTGGGATTAATAATAGATTCTGATAATTACTATGAAGGTTAGGTAGTGTAATGGGACGCTATCTAGACATTGAACAACTAGGCTCTGGAAATATTAGTGTGAATGCCCTAGGTCTTTTCCGAGACCATTACTTGAAGTACTTATATGTGATGAATGTCTCTTAATGAACTAATAAAGATAATGATTTATGTTGGAAAGTATGTTAATGACTAAGTACTTACCCAGAGTAGTTTAAGGATTTCTTAGTTAGGGTATGAATGGGCATAGGAATGGTTATTTCAGGTCTTACCTAGGGAAGTCCTAAGAATGACTCTACATAATGATAGTAGATTTAATGAGAAGGCATGATCTAAGGTTATGTAGTCTTAAAGATTATTTAGGTAAGCTTGGAGAGGGTGTATGGGTGTTTTCTTCTTGCATTACTCAAGTAAGTCATTTGATAATCTTCGGAAAGAGAATATATATATATATATATATATATATATATATATATATATATATGTGCTATTATATGAAGTGAGAATGATCTTATCTTAGGTTGACGAAAGGATCTCGTAGGTGTGTGCGAAGGGATTGTATGGGTGGTCGCTTCATAACACACTTAAGTGAGACTTAGAATCACCCTTTGTAGGAGGCTCTTATATATATGTCTTGATGTATGTTTGATGTTACATGTGATTTTGGTACTTAAATGTGGTTCTTATACTTATGATATAATATTTTAATAAAAAAAGAGCATATTTCTCATAAATGTCTGTTTCTCATGTTTTATGCATTAATTCATACTTAGTAGAAGTGTTTATACTAATACCATACTCTTTGTATGTATATAAAGGTGTGTATAGCAAGTGAGAGGTATCTTGGAGCAAGCATGAATTCTAGTTATTGTTCAAGCAAAGTTTAAGTATGTACTCAATTTACTTGAGGGAATAATCGTCTTTGGGTTTCTTTTAATTCAAAGTTTTGTAATGGACTAAGTATTTCTATATTCGTATTGTATGGGTCGTGGACCAAGTATTCTTGAGTCTATGATTGGCATATGTTGAGACATAGTATTTTCCTATATTTTTATTATGAAAGATGTTTTAAGATATTTTGTGTGAAAATTTTTAATTCCGCACTACTTTTTTGTGTGAAATGTTTTTAATTCCGCACTACTTTTCATACTTGTATGCAATGAATGATATCAAAGGGCTTGTACAAGACCTCTGAGAGGTCAAGTATGCCATGTTTCTAATCAGCAATGCCCTAACTTCTAGGAGGTACTCTCGGATCATGACACACAACTCATGATAGTGAATATTAATCTAAGAAACTAAAAATAATTACTTTTGGAAAGAATCGGATAAATCTGACATATTTTCCATGTTTAAGAAGTGACTTTTGGTCATTTTCGAACGATCGTAACTCCTAGGTCATGATGAGTTAGAGTCAAGTCTTTATATGATTGAAAACCCCTTGGATAGGTCTTATCAATGCCCTCGAGATTACACATTATTGATATCGTATGAGGGAGATAATGCCTATCGGAAGAGGGTTGTTGGATCGAGGAGGGTCCCAATTCGGATTTTAGTAAGAGTAAAATATTCATTTCACCCAACTGTTTCCTAATTCGTTTTAAGGGGTTATTAGGGTTACAACTTATCCTTAGGTAAGTTCAAGAAAAGTTATTCATGCTTAGGGCTTGGGAGAAAATAGAAGAGTAGAAGGAGATGGAAGAAAGACCAAGTATTCATCAATAACGCCAAGATCACCAAGTTGTTTTCTTTTGGGTGATCCCTATAAAGGTATGTGAGATCTTTCTGTGTTTGTTTAGTTCACCCACATACCAATTTAATTAATTCAGTGAGTTTTGAACATATTGAATATGAAAAATTTATGTTCTTGAAGAACAATGGTGGAATTCTTGCTGGTTTAGTTGTAGCATTCCTTTAGTTGATTTAATTCGTGTTTCAAGATATTTTTTCTTAGTAGAAATATTAGGAATTAAGGGTATTAGTGATCCTATGTGTTTAGGTAAAGATCCATTGAGATTATAAGGTTAAAAGATGAAAAATGGAAAATAAAATCAGAATTCCCCTCAAACAGACAAAGGGGTGTCGTGCCTCCCAGATCCCATCTGAGCAGGGTTTGTTTGATAGGGCCTGGCCCGCCGCACCATACAGAGCCTATCAAGACAACCTCTGTCCATCAGGCTCTGGGTCCCCGCTTTTCTCTGAGCTCGAGGGTTGCGTGGAGACCCAATTTTGCCCCATCTTTTTTTAATAGTTCCTAACTGATGTATTTACAATTCCTAGTAGATTCTGACACAATAAGGTACCTCTAAACTTCAAGAAATCATCCGTAATCATGAAATTATGAACCTTGAATCCATGATCCAATTTAAGTAAAGTTAAGATCAAAGTCTAAGAAGTAAGGGTTAAATTTAAAAGGATAAGAACTAAGTGAAAGTGAAGTGTCTTAATATTTCCAAGAGTCTTATTTAAATGTTTTAGCTTCGTTTTAAGACTCAAGTTTTGAGTTAAAGAATGAAAAAATGTGAAGTCTTTCCTTCAGAAAGATACAAGGGTACTAAGTATTCTCTAAGAGTTGATTTAGATCAAGAGTTCCAAGTCAACAATAGAGTAAAGTATTGAAATCATTTCTCAAAAGCAATAAGGGAACTAAGTATTCCTTAGAAAGTTTATAAATATTTTTACATTTAAGCTAAGAGGGAAACAAATATTTCCCAAGTGAGGTTTTAACAAGAATAGAGAACATTGATTTCAAGAGAGATTTTAAAGATAAGTCTTGAGCAAGTATCTCAACTCAACAAAACGAAGTTATTTTTGAAAGCATGAGCTAAAATATATTTTGGGAGTTGTATTGAGCACCGATGTGGTGATAAGAGTTCATATTAACTCAAGTCCCCATGTAAACTATGTATCCATCATGGGTTTTAATAGTTCATACTTTTTAGATGATCACATAAGCTAAGCTAGTGGAACCACTAAGTTAAGTAGTTCTATGTCATGGCAAAATATGGAAAGTTGTGGAAGTGTGGGCAAGATGATGTATAACCACTTAGGCTTATAGTGGCAATTGTCGATTGGAGAATCTCACATAGAGCTATATTACATTCATATATATGTAATGTTGGATCTATTATTGTATTTTTTAAATGAACTAAGTTGTTGTACTATTTTACGCATTTTTAAATATATATAGCATGTCTTTTAAACTTGTTTATATACATACTTTGAGTAGAGCAGAGCAAGGTAAGTTCAACTTATTTTTATCAACCTTAAGTTGTTGTTTAGCACTCCAACTTGCATACTCATACATTCAATGTACTGAAGCCATTTGGCCTGCATAATCTTATAATGCAGACGTAGGTTATTAGGATCAACATCCAACACCTCATTGATCATGTTTTGCGCATCCATAGTCATTGGTGAGCCTGCTTGCACATGGAGGACTCTTTTATTGCTTTCAGTCATTTTAGTACAGAATGTTTTGGGGTTTGTCCCAACATTCATTTTAGTATCGTAGAGGCTTCATTGAAAGATAGTTAGTCTGGTAGTTCATTTTTGATCTCTATATATTTACAGATACTTTTATGTTCAGATATAAGTTCCATTTTGGCCACGACATTTAAATTGAAGTTATTTATCATGATATGTTCCTTGTTTTACATTGAGTTAAGTCTTCCGCTGAGTTAAATAAGTCAGTCCAAGGGTTATCTCCAGTTCAACAATGGTCATTGGGTGTCGGCCACGTCCAGGGTGTAAGGTCGAGGCATGACATTAACTATCCCCCTATCATCAAAATGAAGTTATTCTACCCCTGCCATTACTAACTTCATCATTTGCGCCCCTCTATTGAATGGAAATCCCCAAATAGACTAAAATTCCATGATTTTACTTAAATTATCCAATATTAACGCGATCTGACCCACTTAATCGTACAACACACTTTTTCAATGTCGATAAACTCTGTTTTTCACCACCAACACCTCCACTTAAACAACCACAAAAGCCACCATACTTTCTGAGATCTCCTCCACCACCTTTGATGAAATAACCACCTATCCCTATTTTACCTAATCCACTACCGTCGAAACCACCACACACTATGAGATCTCCAACAACCTATATATTTGATTTGTTTATTACTGTTTGATGTTTATATATACTTAAATAAATCCAAGATTTTTATTTTATTCTAAAATAAAATTACAACTTAAAAGAAAAATAAGTCACACAAATTTTACACCAAAATAATTAATCGATTGTTCGCACTTGACCAACTTGTTAAACAAAGCCTCTAACAACATAATTGGATCACATTTTAAAGCTAGCCATTGTAACCATAGATTCCATCAAATATTGGAGAAGCTAATTAATTTTAATGTGTTTCTACTAATTGATTTTGGAAAGAGAAATATTCTTTGTAGAGCATTCAATTAGTTGCTAATACAACATATATGAAAATTCAGATATAGTTAGCTGCCATAATCTAATGCTCAAACTAGAACATAACTGCAACCCAAATTTTTGAATCTTTTGTATTTGACTTATTAGTTTCAGTGCCTTTGATGTCTCTTCTTCTTTCTTCTTTCCATCCTTATTTTGTGCTCCATATTTATAATGATTAACCCAAGCCACATCGTTTTTCGAGTTCAAATCATGAAATATAATATGGATAATCAAATACATTGTCTGGCCACCAGCAACACAACCTTGCCATAAACGTTCAGTTGGGTACCAACTTCTATACCACCTAAGTTGTTATCATAGATTCTGTAAGCAACATCGATGGTCATTGTTGTCGTAGAATGCTTCGGATTTGATATCATTCTAAAAGAATTTACACACGATTAAAGTATTATGGCCACACTATTAGCATTAATATTTTTCCAGTTGGAATACATGTTGTTCAACTTCAATCAGTGTTCGACCTTTTCTAGGTAGAGAAGTGGGAGAGTGGCCGTTTTAGTGACGGCGGAGGTAAGAATAACTTCATTTTAACAGTAAGGGCATAGTCAAGCAATAAAACAAAGTTAAAGGGTTTTTTCCGACCCTTTTCTCCTAATAACTTATAAGTATTCCCTTTTAGTTTCATTAAATTAAAATTTGAGAGCTTTTCATGAGTTTTTCGTAGATCCAGACAAAGAAATAAAATTAATATGTGAAAATGATTTTTTTTCTCATCTATAATTGTAATTAACTAAAACAAAAATCAGAATCAAAAATATTTTTAATTCTTCTTCCTCATTTTAGGAAGTAAAAAAACATGTTATGTAGAGTGTTTTCAAGTGCTAATTAGTTCTACAATTTTTTGGGGTGTTAGAGGTTATTAGTGTTAGAACAATGTAGATATGTTGGCCGTGGGTGCAGTAAATTCTGTTACTTCATAAAACACTTGCCCGCGCTGGAACAATGGCTAATTAAGGTCAAAACAACAAGGCCCATGGTGACAATATAGCTGATTTTCATGGTGATTGTGGAGGAAAGTTTGTAGTTTGGGAGGGGGGAGGGGGGCGAGTGCGGAAAGGATTGAGAAGACGGGAGTCTTGCGGTCCCCTACAGATAAGGGAGAGATTTTTTAAATACTCCCTCCGATTTTAATAGAATGACCTCCTTTCCTCTTTAGTCTATTTGAAACAAGACCTCTTTCATTTTTTGATAACATTTTCGTTTCAGTTTTCCATTTTGCATGTTTAAGGCCAGAATATCAAAGGGAAGTTTCGTACATTTTACCTAACTTTAATTTCGGACCACAAGAGTAAAAAAGATTCATTAAATTCTTAAACATCATGTCAAGCCAAACTAGGTCATTCTTGGTGAAATAGAGAGAGTATTTTCCAGGGGTTATTTGTTCTAGGGTCAAGGGACTAATTTAAGTGTAATATAATTAAAATATGGGCTAGTTTTTGTAAAATTTAAAAATATCTATCATTTTTTGTAACATTGACGATTCAATTGCTTTTACCAATGATTAATACATAAACATACCTAGTGTAGTGTCATATCAAAAGATTAACATAACGAGCAAATTAAAGAATAAATAAAAGGGAGAAACCATGTTATATTTCAAAGATTATTTAATAACATGTGTTATGAATTCATTATGGATAATTTTATTTTTCCTTCATACATTTGTATTGACGTTAAAACTTCAACAATTTGAGTAATGAGAATGAGTGGAATACTAATTTTTTTCACTTAGGGTTTCCAAGTAACCAACAAGCTACTCAGAGGCAACATGAACAATGGTATTACCACCCAATCTAATTGAAAACCTATCCAAACACACTTAACCAACACTAGCATCACTTGTACAGTGAACCTTCATTAAAAAACCCACACATGTACCGCCAAAATTCGTCATCAATATCAAGCAATATCTTCAACAACATACAAAAAAACCTACCAATAAATTATTTGTTCGTTTTCCCTTGCCTTAGATAAAGAAATTACCAACTCAATTTCAAAATGCCTTGTCATTTTTTCTTAAGTGATAGTCTTAGCTCTTTGAAATATTGGCCCCCATCATATCCACTAAATTATTCACAAAGAACCACATATTGGTCTATTCTAATTTAATCAAAACATCTAATGCTTCTTGAGTTGTAGCTTCTTGACCACTGCTAACAACTTAGTTAAAATATCATCAATGTCTATATATCTTGAAAGTATTCCCGATCACTTGATCCGAATGCATTCCCAAGAAATTCAGAATTGCACTCTATGTTTGTATCCTAACATCAACGTTTGGGGAAGTGCTCAGTGTTCTCAAAACTACTAAATGCAATACACTAACAAACCAAATACTATTTCTCCTACATATGTGCTATGCGACAATACAAAAATAGCCAATTCTTCTAACTTAACTGAATCACAAGCAACACATTTTAAAATAAGAGGCAACAAATAACAAACATTAACCAAGAGAATTGAGGAAGGTAGTTTCATAATAGTGACAAATAACTTCTTGGTAATTGGGACTTTTTTTCATGTTAGACATAGGCAAGGAGCATACATGTAATGCTTGATTGAGTTCCATAATCACAAAACAAATGAATCTACTGAAGCCTAGAATTTGCTCAGAAGTATGGAAAATTTAGAACATAATTCAATTATAGGGGGCGTATTGACAAAATTCACATTTTTAAGTGATGGGATCGTTTGTCCTTTTTAGAACACATCAAATGGGTAATCAGGTTGTGATTTGCCTTTTCAAAGAATTGCAGCCAATTAATATTGTTGAAGTTGAATTGGCTTGGAAGCTATTGATAAAGAAAAGTAAAGAGAAAGGAATTTTATAAACTTAAAAGTTGTAGAGTTATGGTGTGAGTTTTCAGAAATGGTTATATGGGCTTAATGTTTTTCATGATTTAAAAGTTGTTTAAATGAGGGAAAAAGTATGAGCTAATTATATGTTGTTAGCTTTGGCTCTGCCAAACTTTTTCCATTATTTAACATTTTTAGTCTTCATCATATGCATATAATCAACTTACAGCAAATTTTGTGATTGCATAAGATATATTTTTGTTTCACCATTGTCATGTTTGATTATAAATAGGTTGCGACAATAAATAAAAAATTATTAGAGCTTGAGAGATGAAGATTGGAAGGGGCTATGTTGCATTAGTGGTGATTTCAACCTATTGAAGCTAGAGGCTCTCATGGAGCTATTAGAAGAGAAAGTCGGGTATTGGGCCATAGAACATTTATAAGGACGATTGAGCCAAATAAAGGGTCTTCAACATTTGAAAAATCATGTTTTGGATGAAATAAAAGAAACTTTCCTCTTTATGTATTTTTGTACCACGAGGAGATAAGTAAGTACCATACTAGTGACATAACTATGAAGATTATGGTCCTATTCATATAACACTCGTTTTCATTGATCTGACTCAACTTCATTCTTTTACTATTGGAAGGAGGGAATTTAATATTTGTTTGCATTAGTTTGGAGAATCAGTGTCACGACCCAAACGAGCAGCGAGTGGCACCCACACTTATTCTACTATGTGAGCGAACCAACAAATCTAAACCCCAACAGTTCAACCATAATGAAACAAATATAATGCGGAAGACTCAAAATCTTATTAATATAACCAGTAAATAAGCTTCTAAAATTTATCAACTATCATCCCCAAAATCTGGAAGTCATCACACCAAGAACATCTATCCTCAAATTTCTAAATCTAAGAGTATTTAAGAAGCTAAAATAAGTAAAAGAGATGATCCATGTCCGAACATCAAGACATCAAGACGTGAAGGAGAGACTCCAGTCCGAGCTAAGAATAATAGCTCACCCTGAAATCTGATATGCTGGAGACTGGCTAGAGTTGCGGACGAGTCGAAGTCGATGGCACGTTTGCTGCACTCCACAATTAACAAAGAGAAAAATACAAGTAGGGGTCAGTACAAGGAACACGTACTGAGTAGGTATCATCGGCCAACTCAAAATAGAAAGCAATATATATCGAATAATAATATAAAATCAACTACAACACTTAACTAGTGACAACAACAAGTACAAGAATCATTGGCAACAACACCAAGCACACCCATGAGGACTCAAGCCTCCACACCATACTCATTGGGAACTAGGTTCTTTAAGTTTGAGTATATTACCATAATTCAAGATTCATTCTCTTTATTCTTCTTGTGTCGGAACGTAACACTCCGATCCCCTAATACTACATGTCGGTTCGTGACACCCGATCCCTTAATACTACGTGTCGGTTCGTGACACCCGATCCCCTTATACTACGTGTCGGTTCGTGACACCCGATCCCCTAATACTACGTGTCGGTTCGTGACACCCGATCCCCTAATACTACGTGTCGGTTGGTGACACCCGATCCCCTAATACTACGTGTCGGTTCGTGACACCCGATCCCCTAATACTACGTGTCGGTTCGTGACACCCGATCCCCTAATACTACGTGTCGGTTCGTGACACCCGATCCATTAACCTCATTCTTTTAGTTCATCAAGCCTTCTTTTATGTCAAAGCGTCATCATTAATAGGGTGGATTTAAGGTTTTTAAGATTCCACAATATCATCATTATAAACCATCACCGTTTACATAATCACAACATACAACAACACAATTAAGCATATAGAAGATGTTACAATACCACCCAATACATATCAATCGCTATTTAGAGTTTACTATGAAATAGCATAAACCATAACCTACCTCCACCGAAGAATCGAAGTCAAGCAACTACCTCTCCAATGCCTTTCCTTTCCTTATTTCCTCCGAACCCTTCCAGTCTATCATATATATATAAGGTGTAAGTTCACAAGGTCATAAAAATTCCGATTATTCTGTGTCCAGCCTATAACCATCAATTCACCTAATTCTATAATCAATCTCTTAAAGTTTAAGCCTAATGGTAAGTCTTAATTTCTCCAATTACCACAAATTTAATGAAATTTAAACAGTATAATACACCAAATATTTAATTACCTATCTCAATATATCAAACTTTAGTTTATTAAATAATAATTAAAACAAGTTATAATATCCCATCCTAGAGCCACTGGTGTCGAAACCAGTGGCAGTCCTCACGTTAAATCTGCACATTTAGTTTTTGATCAATACTATGCCATAACTATTTTTTACCATTTGTTAAAAATAAAATAAAAGAAAAAGTCCACACATGGCAACAAACTATAGCTTCAATTCCTTGTAATGACTTTACTTTATAATACTACCAAATTCCCTTAACGTATTGTAATTAATTTCCTAGATTCCCACTAACACTAACAATGGAAGCCACTGGTCACCAGACCAGTGGCACACATGTATTACTATTTAAAATTTTAGTAGTTGATCATATACAGAAAACGTACCCAAAAAAATATGCACGTTGCTCTGTTGATGTTGCTGTGATTTTTCTTCGTTCCACCAGCTTTTCTCCGTTTCCCCTCTTTTCTTCTCTTTACAAATTATTTGTTACCCTAATTATTATATAAGACTAAGTATAAAAAAATAGTAAAAGTGACCCACTATTAGTTTTAATATTATTTTCTCTACCCACTAACTAAATAAATTTTTTAAAATTACCCCACTAATTTCATAATTACAATTATGAAATAGTTCAAAATACCCATTTAGAATCTAACGAAAAATATTTTATGAAACAAGACTTTAGCTCTCAAAATGACCAAAAGGGTCGTTACAATCAGTTTTCCTTCCTTTGGTAGGACTCTCTAAAAAGTAAGATTTCACATGCATGCCTAATAAACTGTATTTAAGCAAGAGAGGCCAATCTATTAATTCAATTTCATGAGATAATATTTAACACCAGTGTTCTCTTTGTGTCCTCGATGTTTATCTGTCCCCACTATATTTAGCAACTAACACTATCCTTACGAGATAAAATTTAACACTAGCATATAATGAAGTGACTGATTTTATATACTAAGGTAACTATTTAATATATAGAATGCTAAGCTAATTTCAAAGTATTTCTTTTATGATTTAATCAAGAAATTAAGTATTCACTTCACTCATGTAAAAGACTTCACATGAGTAAATAAAACTTCTGAAATGAAGTAGAATCCTTTTACAAAATATTAA
This sequence comes from Solanum chmielewskii, assembly GCA_027704785.1. Classification (NCBI taxonomy): domain Eukaryota; kingdom Viridiplantae; phylum Streptophyta; class Magnoliopsida; order Solanales; family Solanaceae; genus Solanum; species Solanum chmielewskii. The sequence goes on along the minus strand of JAKWIX010000324.1, from coordinate 37,536,219 downwards.
AGGGGAATTGTTCAATATACTTCATAAGTGCACAACTAAATCAACTTATGAACTATATACTTAGCCAGAGACATCTTCCTCAAACACTAATGACTTGTGACATAAAATTTCTTTTCAAGAGTCTATATCCATTAAATGAGAAATTATCCTTTCATTGTTTGTTTACAGAGAACACTGTACAGGGTCAACATCTATGTCGATGGAAAATCATTGAGTGAGCGGGGACACAAATTAAAATTTAAGCATACCCTCCATCAAATTGTCTCTTCAATTTTCTTAGTTACAAGAAAGTAAAGAAAAATATTCATTCCATAATATATTGTATAAGTTTTGTTATATGACACTCAAGGACATTCAACTTAAATGGATTTCACACCTTTCCAATTTTTGAAGAAAAAGTTTAAATAGAGCTTTTGAACAAGCTCATGATTGAACTAGGATACTTAACAAGCGAGAAGCCTGAAACACCCCAAAATAAATTAGTAGTTTTGCTACTTAATTTGATGGTTAAAGTCAATCAAGTTCCTATCTCACAACATTCTTAGCCAATCTATTTGTGTTTGAAATACAATGTGTGACATAAAAACTCGATCAAGCACAAAAAGTCACAATCTTCTAGTAATTAAAATGCTAGGAATACTTTTCTGAGATAGGAAATCCATTGCTTTTAAACCATGATCGTCATTAGCAACACTTCTTTTTTCTATAGGGAACTTCTAGGGTTCTAGATTCTGATGTACCCTAGATTTATTACAAACTCCTACAGAAGTCCTATTTACTCTTTTCCTTCAAGAATTGGGAAGGTGTGACCTCATATAAGTTCAATTTCCTTGAGTATGACATTGCAAATTTTTGAAAATATAATATGGAGAAAATATTTTTTGTTAGTTTTATAGTAATGGAGAAAAATGAAGAGACAATTGGTTGAAGTGTATTCTAAGATCTCGATTTGCTTTTTATCTCTCTAAATTTATTCCCAACCATAGAGAGTTTAATTTTTTTTCATGTTTTTATTAAACTAATTAAGAATTAAGAGTAAGATATCATTTAAGAGATAAATACTTTAAAAAAGAAATCTTACGCACAAGTTTTTTCAGTAATTATGTTAGGACTTAGGCTTTCTAGATAAGTAGATATGAGTTGTTTGTGTTGTGCACTTTCGTAGTAACTTGAATGATTCCTTTCTAAGGATTTGAAAATGTTCTCTACTTCTTTTTAAATAATATGTTTACCCTTATGGCTTTCTCCTACATGAATTTAGAAAATTTCATAGCATGCATAGTACTTATGATTGTTGGTTTATTAAAGGAAAGCCAACAAGTTTTCCTAACTCATGCAAAGATTAAAATAACAAAGTTTTGTGTCATGTCAAGTGTAAGATAAATGAGACAATAACCTACATAGTTATGTGGCTGGTGTGGTACATACAAAAAAAAAAAAAAACGGTAGCATGTTCGTCCTTATAAATTCCATCCTGTCAATATTTGCCTTTTTCTCCTTTGTATTATTAGTTTCACCTCTTCTATCATTGCTCCTCTTGTTCTTCATATGTTCTTTTATTGTTTCTCCGTAATGATCCTAATGGATAGTTCCTCTTTTTATTCCTCTTTTAAATATTTAGAGCTTTCTTGTAGCGACCTAAAATTATTTATGACTCTTTGGAACAAATAGTTTGGTCTACTCATTCTTAATATTGAGTTTTGTTCAATGTTTTCTATGTTGGAGCTTCAGAAATATGAATGGTTGATTCCGACCAAAAGATTAGGTTGACAGCCTTATATAATGCAATAGATGATTATGATTGTTATTTTACGTGTGAAATTCTAATTTTTGTCTAGTATGACCATCAATTCCAATCCCAACGCTTCAAGGCTCATTTAAATCCCACTTGTGGAAAATGGCGCAAAATAGAGTTTAGGTGGGTGACACACATTTCATCCAAAAAATCTCGGTTTGAAGTTTTGACATATTTATTTAATCTGAAATGTTGAATTTGGTAGGTAACATATCTTGTTTGAATTCACGGGTTTCCACTAGACGTTGAGCCCCCAACAGAGAAATTTGCATATTCAATATTTAGGCTGGTGCAATACCATAGATCTCCAAGATCACATAGCTTGTATTGCGTTCATAGAGGCCGAAGTCTTTGTTCATCAAATTCATGGGATAAGCTCTGTGATCGATGAGAGGAGTCAAATCAACACTCCACATTCACAAGCTGTCATCCACATTTCCAAAAAAGAGACATGGTTAACCTGAACCTATTGACTTCTACAATAGTCTATTTGTGTCTGAATTGGTGGATGTCAAATGTTTGGTACTTAAAATATAGATCAATTGGGATTTCAACCATTCTTTCAAATTTCAAATTGAAATAAGTGAAGATTTATATTTTTCTTTTCGGTGATTTCTATTTTATTAGTTAAGAAAATTGCAGGTCTTTGTTTTGGGGTCGTCAAAGTAGTGCATGAGGATCGTAATTCTGGCGATTTCTCACCCTAAAAACCTTTGTTACATATTTAGTGGTGATTTTAGTGATCATATTTCACTGCATCGCGAGCTCGGATTATGTACATTTTATAGGTACATGTTCCTTGAGATACTTGGGAGCATTCAATGTAGTTAATATTTGGATTTCCAAAGTAGGTCCATAATCCTAATTTTTACTCGATTACGGGTTGATATAACATTATTTTAATTTTAATGTCTAAACATTGTTGTTGATATCATCAAAGGTGATTTATGAGGGTAAAAATCCAACAACGAGAGCGTGCATGATTTGAATTTATGTTGTATAGGAGTAGTCTTTGTGCTCAAATCGAAGAGGCCCTATATATATTTCTATATACATAGTCTTGTGCTTCTATTTTATTAGAAGCTCAACAACTCATCGATGTTTAGTGTTAGGTTATTTTGTTGTATTTATGGATGTTTGTTTATCATTTACTTTGTCATTGTTCCCTACTTCACTTATGAGTTAATCAAGACAGTTGAATCAATCACAACCCAATTTACATAGAGATCAAACCTAGGGTTAAGGATCATGCTCTTCGATTTAGGTCAAACCATCTCAACTTACCCTATTCAAATTAAAATAAATATTAATGTATCCATTATACCATAAATAAACATAAACAAATCAGTTTATAACATCGAATTCGTAATTGAGTGAAACCCACTTGAAAACCCAACTTTGGAAATCCATTTTGAAGGAACCCTTTGAGGAAAGAGTCTCAAATGTTAATTAGATTCAATACCTTTTTTATTGATGAATATTTGATGGTGAATTCTTCCCTTTTATATCCCTCAAAACCTCCCCCTATCTTGTCTTCAATGGTATCTTCCAATAGAGAGAGAGAGAAAAGAAGGAAGAGGATTTATTTTAAGAGCTGTGTTTAATTTAATGGGGGTTGGGGTCTTTATATGGGGGGTTAAATTAGTTAATTAATCTACCTTTAATCCTTAACTAACCCTTAAACCCCTTAATTATTTTATACGAAATGAAATTAAAATGTGCAGGAACTTGGACCCTCACAGACGGAACCCTGTCGACGGGCCATATGTGAGTCGACGGTTGGTCCTCCCTTAGTCCTGCACAACCGTCGTATTGGTCAAAGACTTGTGCAGGCGATGGATTCTCCTTTTTTTCTAATTTCGGGATGACGGTTGGCATCGATGCCACGTCAATCCACACACGAGCCATCATTTGAGTCTCGTTGGTTCACACTGCCTATGTAGTGTTGCCTCCAATGTGCTAGGGTCCTCTTCGAGTGACCTTAATTGGTCTTTGGTGAGTCGTACCTGGACGTTACTACCAAGAATTACCTTAAACACATGTTTTATAGACTTCCACTCTAATTACATGAATTTCGAACTCCTTAAAGTTAGTCAAATAGGCTAAGACACAATATTACGTCCTAGAACCAAATTTCCAAACATCATAGACGTTCTTGGATGTTTTGACTATTAAACCTCCTAAATGACTTATATATATCATTATAGGTCTTTTTACAGTGTTTTGACCCCATGGAACCTATGTTAGACCTTAAGAATCATATTGGATTTTCGAAGTGTTATATTTTATTACCAAGCTAAATCTTCGTCCGGGCGTCACTCCTAAACACAAATAAAGTAAATTTAATAAAAGATTAAGCCTTTTCTATTCTTTGGTCTATCTACATTATCGTGTCTAAGTCCAACAATAGACAATGTTTTCATCTCTATGTTTATCTAGCATGAATTTCTAAAACAAGAATACAAAAATAAATATTAGTTATAACCAATATTAGTTAGAAAAATTGATGTTAAAAAATTACCGATAGATTCAGCCTCAGAATACAGGTCTTTAGCTACTAATGTTTCTGAAATGAAGAATAAGAAAACCATAGAAAATATTGATAACTTTATACTTGATGCTCTATATTTTTTTCTCTCCCATAATTATTTGTCTAAACTATTTATAGATCTAGACAACTCTAACTAAAATAATTGAGTCCAAATCAATAAGGAACCTAAAAGAAAAATAAAGTTGAATTCCCCTTAATATTCCGCGTGAAGTTGTGTGTTCCAAATTTGGTTCCTATCATCAAATTCTTACACATGGCAGCGCAATTGTATTTCTTTTAAACTTATGTATTATTTTTTAACTTTTAATCCATTAAGTTTCTTGCTTGATTTCCTTCCCCAACCTTCTATGTTTAATGCATTTTAACTCAAAGCATCTTCAACATTGCACCAATTTACTCCTACAAATAAATACATTATTGAACACAATCCATAAAATTCATACACAAAAAGGATAAATAGAGGAAAAGAATATGAGATAGATAATATGTATATATATATAATGAACTATTAGTGTAATAATATTGAATTTTGAGATATATTTAGGATATTATATATTAATTAACTTATATATTTTCTCTATAAAATCACGTATTTATAATAAATATAAGTTAATTTGATTAAATGTGAAATTTAATTTACAATGATGTAAGATCCCCAAAAAAATTTAGGGTTTCTAGAGACAAACATGTTTGTATCAGGGTTATAAGGTCCTACAATGACTTATAACATCGTATTGAGACAGTGTGTAAATATTGAGGTGAATTGGAAGTCAAACGTCAAGGGACGACCAAGACGTTCAATGACTAGTCACTTATGTGCCTCGTGTGTCTATACATGCTTATATATTGTATTACATGATATTATGAAGTCTTAAGATGAGTTATAATGATGTTTATAGGAAGTATATGGAGTTTCGTGAAGTTTGGACGTAAAACATCCATGAATGTCCAAGACGTTCAGAAATTAGCCCTTGAGACGCTCATGTGTGTCTTGATGGGGCATTGCATGTTTTGAACAGTTGCAAGTATTTTTTTTGGTGAAACAGATGTGGGATGTCTAAAACTTTTTAAGGTTTATATTTACGTTGGAAACATCCGGGTACGACTTCTCAAGGGCCCCACAAAAGGGCCCATAAGAAGGAACCAAGAGTTGTAGAGACACTGCTTTGGCAGTGTCAATCAATGACCTAAAATGACGCCCTGTTTGTGGACTGATGCCCCATCGATGGGGAGGCGTTGATGGTCTCTTAGTCTGGGGAAGGCTTGGCCATATGACAGCCTCAGACCCAATCGACGGAGAACACAGAATGGCCCATCCATGGACCAACGCTACATCCTTGGGTCCGTCAATGCAGGCTTGTGCATCATTGCCTGCGCACTGCTCATTAAAGGGGTTAATCCTAACCTGACCCTAATAAGTTTAAGTAGTTTTTTTTAGGTGTATATAAGTGGTAAAAAACGTGATCAACCCATTCCCAATCCCAGACTTCCCTCCAAAACAAATTCTCTATAGAAACCTCCATTGTTTGTGAAGCTCAAGAACAACTTGGAGCTTGGATTCCTATTTTTTCTTCATCATTTTTAAAGGTTTTCATCAATAAAAAGTTATGGTGATCCTTAATCTCTAAATAACCTTTCACTTGCAGAGTTCTTCTTAATGTTTTCAAAGAAAAAATATGATCAAAGTTCTTCTTCTTCAATCTAGCCATGGGATCCATCTAAAAACGTTTTAATGGCTTAATCATGATGAGTTGATGTCAATATATTAGTTTAAACGTGGTTTTTCATTTAATCGAATTATGAACCAATGTCTCTTCCAAAAATTGATTTAGCCCTTGCATGGGCATTGTGATCATAGCTTGTTAATGGTTGATTTGTGATTCTCTTATGTTAAATTATCTATATCTACTGTTATTTACTTTAATTAATGATGAATTTATGATGAAGGATCCATTTGGATCATTGCATGATGAATTGAACATGCCTATTATAGAATTGTAGAAGTTCACTATAACATTTCCTCTTTAATTGTTGAGTGATGAAGTTTATTAAGTGAAGATGATTGTAGTTACTTTTTTGAATTACTATAATTATCTATTGGAATCTCTTTTTATCAATGTAAGGAATTTTTGACATTAATTGATCTAGGTTCTTCTAGTCTACCGAATGGTAACTTGTGATCTTGACGTTAGGTTGGTTGTCTTGTATCTTGATTCTATGGTAATTGATTCATGATGTTGTATAGGGTCAATTGTATCATAGATACCGCCTATAATATATTATAATGATGAATTATGTGTTGGTATCCAATGTGGATTGATTCTTGAAGACTTGATCCCTAATCCCTCTCTATTGTAATCCCATGGTGTTCACTGTAATTTTGACCTCTTGGCAAATAATAGTAGGATTTTGTTTAAGACATGGTATCTTTAACTACTTCCTTTTTGTGTATTATTGATTAATTGTGAGCATGACTAATGGGCAATCAAAGTGAGAAAGAATTGATAAGAGATCGACTTCTCTTCACATTCTATAAATTGATGATGCTATGAACGTCATGTGATCTCAATTTAGGGTAGATGAAACATAATTTAGTCTTGATTATTATATATTTAAATACTTCCCTTGGTTGTTTTTATTGTTATATTACCAAGGTTAATCATAGTAATCGCAGTAAAGGATATTAGCAAGTGATTTATAACTCTCTACCTTCTAGTATACGTGTGATGCCTTATATTATGTTATTGTATGATCTTGTAGCCACTTGTACATGATTTGGTTCATGATTAATGTTCATTTAGATACTTCCCTATACATTTATTATTGATGAAAGAGTAGTAACGGCCAATGATGACTAAAGGCTAAAGAATTGGTAAGAATTGCTCTACTCTTCTACTTGTTTTACTTCTTTATATAGTAATATTGATGAAGAATTGTATGGCATTGTGTGGCATCGTCCACTTATGGTGGCGTGTTAATTTATTTCCATTGTATCTGTGTTGACCATAGCCTTGAAGGAAAATTGATGAATATATGAATGAGTGATTATGATGATCACCTTATGTATAACTTGTGCCTAGTCTTCTACTTTAGTTTGAATCTAGGTTATATTACTATTGTTATGAGTATGTAAATGGTTATGAAAGATCATGTGTAGGTGCTGCCATTAATAAAGTATTAAGGATTGATGATCCCTACCAATGTACCCCCATGTGAATGGGTAACTAGCTAAGGTTAGGGGTCTTGAAGTCAATATGAGAAATGTCTTGCCTCATATGCTAAATGGTGTTGTGTGGTCTATGTTTTGTTGTGCATTATGTTCTTAAGAGGGTGGATGCCTCAAGATGATATGGATAGCAATTATGTGATCATGTTGACCAATGCACACACACACTCACACATTATGCATGCTTGCAAGTAATACAAGTAATAGTGTGTAAATGAAAGGTAGTTCTCATACTAACTAGTGTCTACTTCTATGTATGTTAAGATGATGTCCATGAAAGTATGATATGTGTTTCCTTAACTAGGATTACTTGATTAGTGTACAAGTATGTACAAGGGTATGGGACTTTGCCTATGTATTGCACGTATGTGCCTTGATAAGATAATTTCTAGTTTTGGTTTCTATGTGTATGAATATGAATGTATGAACATGTGTGAATTAATGTGTTATGTGAAAGGTTTTATCACAAATATGTATACACACACATGAATGATGATCTAGTCAATAGAGGAGCCTTGAAAGGTGTGCTAAAGTGTATCCTAATCTAGATAGTGCTAATGATATATGTTATGTCCATGTGAAAGGGTTTCTCACATGATTTAGGTTGATGAACTCTTATCTATTACCTATCAGCTAAGCATATAGGGAGTCAATCTCCTAAGACTATATTCTATGAAGTAATGTTAATGAAGGCTTTTAACAAAAAGGTACTTAGCTTAGCACAGAGTGAACTTGAAGATGAGGGATGTCCTTTCCCATTGTAGGAAGGTAGGTCACCATAGACCTCACGGGGTGCATAGCCTCATGACTCAAAAAGGGTTATGAGTGATGTTTCCATAAGCCCCCAAATTCCATAAACTGTTCTTGCCACATAGGAACTAGCAGTGTGATATCAACTAAAATGCTAGCATGTGTTAATGTTCTACCTTGGCTAGGTAAGAACGCCTTCCATTGGTGTAAGGCTCTACAACCAAATTCTATGTTTAGCACCCACGGTCTTAGTGTCGTTTAACGCTATAGTTTCCCCAAAGTATAATGGCTAGGATCCTAACTAGAATGACTTAACGGAGGTTACTTATATCATATTACATACATATGATGTGCTAAGAAATTTTTAAATTGATAACTATGTGATTGTACAAGACCTCCGAGAGGTCAAGCACACCATGTTACTTTTAGGGGATGCTCCCCAAATGTGACAAATGAAATAGCGTAATCATAATAAACTGAGCTAAATTGACATAGAGTGATGGAGAACAAATACTAAATTGATACTGCATTATTAACTATAATTCAAAATCACATACTAAAATTATAAAGTGATGTTTTCTAGACAAAAGCCTTTTCATTTTCCGTCGCCCCTGAGAATTCTTGATTTACAAAGAGAGCAGAAAGTGGGAAAATCGCAAACATGGCTGGGGGAATTGCACGTATTCCTCTTTCGGAGGAGCGTAGATTATGGAGGATGGATCAGCCACTTGTATTTTATATCCTTTTAATAATTTTTTTCTTGTCAGGTACTTTTTGTGTAATTTTTTTACTTTATTGATGCACAATAATAGGTTATTAGGATATGTAGATTTGATAGTTAAGTTAACTTAAGGGTGTCTTGTGTTTTTCCCTTAGGGATTTGTGGCTATGCCAGAAACTGTTCCACATGAGTCTGTCAATTTGATGGTGTGGCATTGTTATATCCCAGGAAAATCTATGGTGAGTAAATTTTCTTGCTTTCTTCACTATCCGTTTCAAGTTTTCTCCTTTTGTAGTTTATGTATTGATTGTTTATCACAAGTGAAAATGACAAAGTTAGATGTTTCTGATACTCTTCCTAAAATTTATTTAGATAGATACAAATTAGTCATGACAAATAATAAAAAAGTGTCCACGTGAGTGAGTGAGCTCCCATTTCCTATTTCAATTTCAAATAAAGGATGAGGGTTGAATTACGCTTGTAGACATTGTGAAATGTGTCTATTTTTTATGGATTCTCATGATTATAAAAGAATATAATCATGTATATATTCGATGGGTTGGTTTATATTCCTCGTTTGTGATTGAAATTTCGGGCTAGAATTTGTATACTTCTATTATTAACACGTTGTTTATCATTTTCCCATTATTTATTGTGGAAAATCAGTAATTTTGTGCTATAATTACCCAACTTCATAGTTTTATGAGGAAGTTTATCGATTCTAGGATATGGGAACTATGAAGAAAGATAGTGCAATCTAATTTATAGTTAGACCAATAAATTTTTATATTCTCGCAACAGTTCTACTATATTGATGTGACGTGCATATTCTCGCATAGTTTTCTTATAGAAATAATAAGAAAACTATGCACGTCACAATCAATATAGTAGAATACTTTCTATAACTGTTGCGAGAATATAAAAATAGATTGGTCTAACTATTAATTAGATTGTACTATCATTTCTTCATAGTTCCAATAACATAGATCGATAAATTTCCTCATACAAATATGAAGTATGGGTAATTATATCACAAAATTAGTGGGTTTCCTCAATAAATAAGGGAGAAATTATACACAATATGTGGAAAAAAGAACTAGACAAATTCTAGCCCAAAATTTTCAATCACGGACGAATATACACCAAACCCATGAATATATACAGGTTTAAACTATTTTACAATTATAAAATCCATCAAGAATTGACACATTTCACAATGTCGACAAGCTTAATTCAACTCTCATCCTTTATTTGGACTTGAAAAGGAAATGTGAGCGAGCCCACACATATGTAAAGTTTTTTTAATTATTTTTCATGATTAATTTGTATCTATCTAAATCATTTTTCACGAAGAGTTTAAAAAAAACATCTAACTTTCACAGTTTCACTTATAATAAACAATCCATACAAAAACTACAAAAGGATAAAAGTTAAAATTGGTAGTGAAGGAAACAAGAAAGTTTACTCACCGCAAATTTTCCTGGATAGGACAATGCACACAATCAAATTGACAGACCTATCTGGACCAGTTTCTGGCATAGCCATAAATACCTAAGGGAAAAAACAGAAGACACCCCTAACTTAACAAAGCCATCAAATCCACATATCCTAAAAATCCATTATTGTGCATCGATAGAGTAAAAAAAATTACATAAAAAGTACTGAGTAGAAAAAAAATCCGAAGGGTAAGAATACATGTGGGTGATTCATCAGCCATAATCTACGCTCCTCAGAAAGACGGAGATGTGCCATTCCTCCAAAGTTTATAATTGATTCCCTATATTCTTTTGTCTCCCATAATTATATTTCCGAATTATTTATAGATGTAGAAAATCCTATATAAAATAATCGATTGCAAATAACATGAGGAACCTAAAACCAAAACACAGTAGAATTCCTTTTTATTTTCTCAGTGAAGCTGTTTGTTTCAAATTTTATTTCTATCATCAAATTCAAAAACATGGCAGTAGAATTGCAATTGTAATTTCTACTTAACATATGTATTATTTTATAACTTTTAATCCTTTCTAGATTTTCTTCTACAGCCTTCTATCTTTAATACGGTTTAGCTCCAACCTTCTTTAACTCTACACCAATTTAGTTCTACAAATAACATACATTATTTAGCATAGTCAATAAAATAATGTTCAAAAAGGATAAATACAAATTATAACAGTAAGAAAAAATAACGATCAAAAAATATATTTTGGGCTCAAATCAATACCCCACATTTTCACTTTTACTCCTCCTCGAGCAAACATTAAAGTTCATCTCTGAAAATCTTACTAGGAATGCCATAATTTAAGTAGATGCAAACAATTTGACCATATATGGTTTTCAAAATCAAGTACTATCCCGTATATTATGCAAGACATTAAAATAAACAACAAATCTTTGAACTCCTAACTTCAAGGAAGGATATTTAACTTATAAAATTTAAGCTTGCTCACCTACTCTCACCAAAGAAAGTTAATAGAAACATTTATCCATCATAAAACAATTGCCTTCACAAGAAAAAATAGTCCATACCCTCCATTCAAAATATTGAAAATAAATTAATGATTTAGCATCAAAGAACAACTCACACTCACAAATAAAATTTACATGTATTCACAAAGATTCATATTCTTTTGCATTATGTACACCTCAACTAATTTTGAATTGTTGAATAGAATCAATAAGGACTTTAACGGGTTGTAATGTAGGCGAGGGGACTAGTAGGAAAACAATATAATAGTGACTTACACAGTACAATTAATATTCGGTCTCAACATGTTATAAATTTGTGGTTGAATTTAACTAGCTCAGTATTAAGTTTCTTTATCATTTTTACACTATATACTTGGTTTATTTCTTATTTAGTTATATGTTATTTCAGTTTTACTCTATCATGCATTCATTTGTACCTGTCAAGTACAAACATAAACTCTGCACTTCATCTTCACGTGATGTTGGTTCAGGTTCTCAGTTTTTAATTGGATAACACATAGATTTATTCACTTTATAAATCATTAAAATTACTCATGTGTTCTCCTATTTCCCAAAAATTCTCCCATTTTTTTTATGATAAATAATGCATCATAGTTTACTTTGTCCATCATCAAAATCACAAATATAATGTTCTCTTGTTCTCCAACATACACTTAAAGGTTTGATTTTTAAAAATAGGGATGCTATGATGACGTTTATTGAGATAGAAACAATTAAAATCACCTTTGGTAGGAAATTCTTCACATAAAGTGGCACTTTTCCATAGGAATCTTGATTAATCACCCCAAACATTTCGCTCAAGTTAAACTTCATACTTATTTAAACAAGATATAGTTTCAAAGTGTTAAAATATGAAAACTTTTGTAGATCCCAAAACATTAATCATGTTTACCTAGAGAAACATAAGTACTAGTATGCATTATCATCATTTCATGTTTGAGTTCTCTCTTTCTTTTTCCCAAGACAAGTAGCATTCCAAGTGTTGATCAAATCCTTTGAAAGCATCCTTCTTATTGGATTAGTGACTTTTTTATCTCATGTTTTGTAATCCCATGGTCTACATATGTATCTTTAAATGATTTTTTTATCCTTGTCGTTTTCTTGATCTTCTTCAGTATATTCAGTTTCATTCCAAATATTATTTGCACGAAGAATATTGTCTAAACCTATTTTCTCCAATTCTGAAATAGAACACATTTCTTTGTCTCAAGTTGCACTGAGTAAATCATATGTATAAGGAATCAAGTTCTTTGCATGTTCATAGAATAAATTATAATCAACTGATCCAATTAAATTTGGAAAAAGAAAAATTGTCAAAATAATATGTGTCATCCTTGCTAGCAATCATCCGGGAAGTGATATGAGACACAAATATAGAATTGACTTCATCAGTGATGGATTTTTAGATTTTCATGCATTTAATATTGGGAGAATGTGATTATTTTTGTGTCTCCTGTCTTAATGAATGATTTAACTTTGCCTTGATTTCACTATTCTCTCTTCATCACAAGGAATTAACAAAAGGATCGTCGGAAGTTTATTCAATACTTTTTTCTTATTCCTTATGATGAAAAAGGAAACCTGGGACAAAATTCATTACAAATCATTAAAAGTTTATGACTAATGAATTCAGGTCTATGTTTGTGTCTAGTGTTGATAACATGGTTAATTTGCCAATTCTAATTTCTAACATGAATTGGATCGGTTTTGATTCTGGGTGATTCTACGAAGATACCAATAACATTATTTCTTACAAGACCATCTCCAACCCACCTCTATTTCACTCTCTATTTTCTATATCTTGAGAGTCAAATAGAGAATGGGCACTCCAACCCACCTCCAAATCACTCTCGATTCTCCAAATTTAGAGAGTTGAATAGTAGTTATCCAAATTTAGAAATTACTATTCAGACTCTCTATTTTACTTTATTAATATTTTAATATTATTTTCATTACTTTCCAATTAACATATTATTTTACATATAGTTTCATTAACATATTATTCGTAAGTCATTTTAAATGTAATATAATATTTAAAAAAAATATTATTTTATATACTACTTTAATGTCAAACTAATGTATTTTTTTTTAATATAATTTTCACTAAAATAAAATTTTATTATATTACTAATATTCGTTGTAAAGAATATACAAAATTAAAATTGTAAGGTGAAAATTTTAATTTAAATACAAGATAACAATTTAATAATAATATAATAATTGAAATACAACATAAAATACAATAGTAACATAATAATTAAGTCGTGAAACAAGAACCATGTAAAAAAATGTAAAAGGAGAATTCAAAATTTTGCAATTATTGCAAGTCCGTCATGTTTTCCGAGAAAGAAAGTGCTACATGATATAACTACATATATTATACTATATAATGTGATAATTGAGGATGAACGTGATATTAATGCACCAATTCAAGATGTCGTAGATGCTCAAACTCCAACGACAGAAATTGTTTTACATTAAAATCTCCGATTTGAACAATTTTTGGGTAGAAATAGTAATATTAAGGAAAAATGATCATTTTGAATTTCATAATGCATTAATAGAGCATTTATGGGAGCAACATAAGAATTTCAAAAATGAATCATATTTCAATTATATTTGAATTTGTCCATCAATTTATATATTATATGATATTCTTGTGCAATTTATGGAATTTAAATTTTCTAATAAAATGTAATAGTAAAATAAAAATTGAATTTTTTTTGTATCACATGAGAATTCTATAAAGTAATTTTTGGGAAAAAAATATAATTTATATCATTAAATAAGAAAATAAGAATAAAATAAAAGTAATTAAATATTATTAAGGAGAGAAAAAAAGATTCCTTTTAAAGAGTAAAATTGTAAATTGGGTTGGAGTTGGTTTTCTGAAAAAATAGAAAACTATATATTTGTAAAGTGAAATAGAGTGTAGGGTTAGAGATGCCCAAAATATTATATACTCATTGCAAAGCGAGATAAAGTATGTATTATATTCTGAATCGGTGATTAAAATGGTTTAGTCAACAATGCTCTTCATGCAATTCATATAGGAAAAAGAATTAAACATCCTGAAGAAAACAAGAAACTGACAAGGATAAAAATAAAAATTTGAAGATACTAATAGAAAGTATAGGAAATTTGAATTGTACAATCTTATATAGTTTAATTAATTGAGAACCCGTTTGTTATAAGTAAATTATTGTACTACTAAATTAATACTCCCTCCGTTTAAAAAAGAATATCACTATTTCTTTTTTAGTTTGTTTCAAAAAGAATGTCCTCTTTCCTTTTTTGGCAAAACTTTTACTTTAACTTCCACATGACATGTTTAAGACCACAAGATTAGAGGATATTTGGTACATTTGACATATCTTTAATTTAGAACCACAAGATTAAAATTTTTTTTTCTTAAACTCCGTTTCAAGTCAAACAATGTCATCCATTTTGAAACAGAGGGAGTACTAGTTTTAAACTAAATTATATATTTCAAATTAAATAATAATGTACATGCAAAATATGTTATTTTTCTTAAATTACCTCCCTCCGTAGAAGCATAAATCTATTTTTTGTTAATCATCACCGTCTTCCGGCTGAAACAAATTGAATACAAAGATTGAAAGAGTCATTTCAATAACTTGACAATAACTTCATGTCCATGAGTAAAAACAAGATATACACTATATTCAAGAATATTGTTAATGCCTCATCAAAACATTACAAATCACGCAAAATACTAGTCATCATGTCACACCACCCATCCTCGGTTCGCTCTTGATTAAACTGCATTAAGTATATATATATATATATATATATATATATATATATATATATATATATATATATATATATATATATATATAAACATGTGCCAAGAAAAGCGATAGAGCAAATACTTTTAATGTAGCAAACCAATGGTTACAATCATAGAATTTTATTAGGGCATAATAGAATTATTCATCACAACTTAACAAGCCAGATCTATGAATTTACTAAGCATACAATAAACAATAGTTCCAATGTCTCTTTTATAAAATTCTTGAATAAAAAGACATTCTATTTACAACATTCTATTTACTTTATCAATGATTGATTAATACCAAAAACATTAAAAGCAAATATATATTAATAGCACATATGTAAAATTATTCACTTATATTGAAAATTAAACAAGGAATTGTCTAGAATTTATTTATGCTTGGTATGTAAAACATAATTCAAATAAAGTTGTGACGTTTTGAAATTAAAATTTATGATTTTACTTGAAGTATATATCGTCGAACAAATGAAATTTTCTAATCTTACTATGATGTAAGTTTCAACCTATCGTGATTTACATCCTTAACAAACATTAATCAGTTAAAGAATGTCATTGGAGTGACAACATCAAGCTCATGAAGGTCATCAACAAACCAAAGAAAAGGATTGTGGCGGCTAAAAGAAATTAGGGTTTGATGCCTAATTTAAGAGGAGGGAAACATTTATAGACAAAATAGGCCTTGAACTTCTTAAAAGTTTTCAAATTTACCTTCAAGATTTGTATTATTTGTCAATAAGACCTTTTAAACTTTTTAATAAATGTATATTTGAATTTTTAATTTAGCATTAAATATCATCTTGATATTTGAATTTTTTTAATATTTATTCAAATATGTTTGACACACAATTTTGACCCTGTCCGATATAATTAATTATAAAGCTTCTTAATTTTTCGACAATTTGAAATAATTCATTTTATAAAATTCAAGATATTTTCCAAGTCATTTTAAGATTCTTAAGTTTCCAACCAATTGCCTCAATTTGATTGAAATTACAATTTGTATGATCACTTTTTTTCAGGTAAATTGACCACATTCTTGGCTTTCCTTTCCAAAACCCTTTTAATACAACTCCTCAAACTCCATTATTTCATGAGACCCAACCACAAAACCCATCAGTTTCCAAATTATCAGGGCCAATTACAACAGCCTCAGAAGCCCGCAAAAAGATACCCATAAAACGTACAACAATTCCAAAATAGCCCACGAAGAAGTCGACCTGACCCGACTCATCCCTCCTCTTCTTCACAAGAAGAAACCCAGAAGCGTACAACAACAATGCACGTCTTCACAGCATCAAAACATAACAACAATATTGCGCGTGAATGGCAAAAAAAGTCCTAAACGTGCCTCACCGCTTCTCATGCCATAAACGACAAGTCATGTGGAATCAAAATAGACGGAAAGGGGCAGCGACATAGGAAGTACACTTCTTTGTGTTGTCGTCTTCTTCCCTTTCCTGGACATGCAGTACGTCCAGTACTGTCCCAGTTGCAATTTTGTCCTGCTGTAGGTGCGTTTCAGCCCTTGTAGCAACAAGATGAATACACCTCAAGCAGCGAGTACGTTCGATCAATCCGGAGCATCCGTCTCAATTCTATCTGTTCAAAATATGAGGGAATCCCTTAGAATATTCCTTAGTTTTTGATAGAACTCCAAATTTCGTGGGCCTAGAATTCAATTTTAAGCTCTTTTCTCTTTTTCAAGCCCTAATTTTATTCTATATAAACTTTCTCTTCCCCATTGTTTAAAAACAAGAATTGATTGTTCTTCATTAAGGAGAGATTTTTTAATTTTTGAAAAATTTAGAAGAAAAGTGAGAGATTTTTAACTAAGGCACAAGGGACAGTTCAAGCAGTTAGTCATAAAATACGTATAAAATATATACGAGAAAGGGTATACTTGGGCTTTTCGTTTAGATGTATTATTCGTGATTTTGTGGTGGAACTCGACGTAATTCCCCTTCTCGTTCTTGTCTTCGTCGCTGCTCCAAAGAAGGTAACATATTTTTTTAACCTTTGTTGTTCAATTCCTAGCCGCTTTATGTGTTCCGTTTAGATATTCTTAATTTGTTTAGGTCATTACATGTTAGCATTAGTTATATTAATGATAAAGATTTTCTTTGTTCTTCCTTGAAGTTTTGCTACTATTGTTATTGAAATGCAACAAAACTCTCAGTTCCTTGTTCGCTCCAATAATTTCACTTCGTGTGCTGTTTCGGTTGCTTCCATTTGTTTAGATCATGAATTCATTTATCTAAATCAGATTTGAAATATTTCAATAAATTGACAGACCCAAGTATTGTTGTTTATCTTTAAGTTATTTTAGATTATTTGTTTGTCCTTATCACCTCATTCTGCATTAGTTCACATGCTTGTTGCTGAATCAGTTTTCATGTATTTTCATTTTTCTCTGCCTTTAAGTATAAACCTCTGCTGGTTTTGTTGCTGGTAATGTGGTTGTGTATGTAAAGGTAGAACCTCGACTAGCCTCCTACCACCTATCGTGATTTTTTTTAAGCCCATCTTTTCTGCCTAACATCTTAGTTTTTTTGTTAATGTTTATGTTTTGTCTTAAAGATTACTTGGAGTATGAATTTATTGGTAGTGATATTTCATGTGCATAGCATGCTGATTTTTCTTTAGTATAATGTCAACTGCTGGTGTTTTGGTTATATGTTATGTAGTGTTTGTACTGGCCTAATATGGTAAAAGAATGAGATTATGCTTAGTTGATCTCCATCAGCATGCAAGTGAGATTTAACGGAAAATGTGTTAAGCCACATTGTTATTTACTTTGTTACCTATTAGACCTTTTTTTTAGCTCGAGTTTACTGAATATGTGGTTATGTGTCTTTCATTATTAACAAGGTCAGTTTTCTAATTCGCTGTTACTGTCTAAATTATTTCCCCTATTGATTTATATTTATGTCTTGTGCTTAATTAATTATTTAATAAAACCTCTATCATTCATTCTTTCTTGACTTGTATTACGTTCACAACTAATGATTTCTTTTTCATATCCTTGTCTCCATTAATGTTTTTCTTGTAAAAATAATGATAATAATTGAAGTTTCCTGGTTTCTAATTATTACTTCCAATTAACTATTAATTCCATCTCTGTTATTTTGATACATGTGATGTCAATTCATGTCAAGTTTCGACTCATCCATTACATTTTGTTAAGTTGATTTGAATCGGTCGGTAAATGGAGAACATGCAGAAGGGGGGAAAACTATATCACAAGTCTTAGGATCAAAATAAAAGGCAGCACACGTCGTATATAGATGCTACACAGAATACATGAATATACTGTGATATACATTAGTTGTATACACAGTGTAAAAACAGTGAAAATTGGCCGAAAGGCCATCTACATTTCCAGTTATTCTTATGTTGTAATTGGGCTAAAAGTATGTTTATTTTTCTTTACTATTATTATTATGTTAGTTCTTAGGATAGGTGGAAGGGTTGGGCCAAAAGAAAAATTATTATCATGTTAGCTTAGAACAGGTACAATTAAAATAGTCCGAGGGGCCAAAATGAAAATGGTCTAAATACTGGTCCAGGAGGACAAAAATTGAATTTTGGCCCAACTCCCTCTTTTCCTCCTTACTAGTATGTGTCGTTAATTTTGATGTTTAAAAGTTCATATCCATGAGGACGCTCATTTCATTTTTTTAACAAATTAACTGAATTTATAGTGTCTCTAAACGGAATAAAAAGTAACAATTTTTGCAAGTAAAAAACCTTGCTTCGTTACTAATCTAACATGTCACTTTCAAAGGTTTCCAAATAATTTTTAAATCAAGATTAAGTTAATGTTATTTTAGCCTAACAAATTAATTGTCCTGTCAACACATTAGTGGATATTTTCGGTGTCGTTAAACCCTTCTAAAATATAATGATAACCCCCAAACCCCTTTAAAATATTTTCAATTGATTCCCGTTTTGATATATTGAAAATCTATTTTCTTAATTTTTCTTCACAAATTAAGTGGCAGATATGTAACTAAAATATTTTTCCAAATAAGACAGAATGACCACTCTTCTGGGACTTGAATGATTATAACCTTAAAATTAAATTTTTTTTGGCTATATGTGTTTAATTATTTATTTTATTTTTTCTAGTTATTTTATTAAACTGTCGTATATCATGGCATCAATTTTGTCGAACGATAAATAGAATGCATTACGACCAAAGCAGTTACATAGCATACCATGGATGTCCATTAGAAACACATAAGTCAAATTTTTTGAAGTGATAAACAAAAAGTTGGCTTGAGGTCATCGAAAGTCATTTATTATTCTTTACCTCGTTGTTTGTCAGACTCGGGTAACCATCATTTTCTATACCAATTCTAAAACCTATAGTAGAGAAGTGAAACCATATCCAAATCTAAGCATTAGCCTAAGACAACTTAATTCCCAAGTTGTATTAAGTCTATTAGTGAAACCGCCAAAATCATGTTTAAGGTCCTAGACCTAATGACATATCATGTTATTTGACATTTGAAAGACGTATCTGTGGCAACCTGATTTGAGATGGGTAAGCTTAACCGGATTCTATTTTTGTCGGTATGGATCGTTTTCCTAAATTTGACATGGTTGTTGAAGCCCCAGTTTTTCTCAAGGTGTGGTATAACGACCTTGAGAGGGATCACAAAGATCCCTTAACAAATGTGTGGGTGCCCTAACTTAACTACTCAACATGGTTGGTCCCTCAACAAATATGTGGGTGCCCTAACTAAACTTCTCAACATGGTTACTTGGCCGGAACTGATTGAAGTCCTCTTAGTGTATTGGGATAATGAAAAAATGATATTTTAATTTGGAACCATGGAAATTACCCCGACAGTTTAGGAAATTCTGGACAACATTGACACAGTTGGTACAGTGATAGAAAAGAGAGTAATAAAACAAGTTGACATCTTATTCCCTCACAAGCCTTCTGTCAAAGATATTACAAATTGTCTTTGATTAGGAAAGGATTACAGTTAGTCGACCAAAGATTTTCGTATCTCATTTATGGACCTGTATTTTTTATTCTGGAAAGCATTCTTTTATGCAAACTATAATCAAGAGTTCTAAGTTACTTATAGAAAATGGGCCGAAATTAGACCTTTACTGTTCATCTTCGCGCTATTGGGTACTATGGCTTTTACAAATGGCCCAAGCCTTAGCATCAACAGTCGAGTATAATGCTTGCACGCACTCTTTTCCATGGACACCTAAATAAAGGAAAAGTGAAGTATTATTCCATTGCTTTCGTCATTCTGTAAGACATGTATCGAGCTTTGGGTAAATGCAAAAAGGGGCATCGTTACTTTTAAGGTTGTATGTTGCTCCTCTATTGGTGGATACTGATCCATTTGGAGAAAGGACATGCGACTCAGAAACTGCATACTCTTGCTGAAAATACTCACAAGGATTTGAATGATTGGCTTTTGGGAAAATTTAGGGAACATGAGGACTAGAGGAAGATGGCCTCAGATTTTTCTAATCTAAGAGAAGAAGATATGGAATGGATGTTCGATCGCTTCATCTCGAAGGACGTCATTGTGAGGGGTTGCAGACAACTCTTGATTCCATTACCAGGTATTCGGGGAATTTTTCATTATGCACCCTTTAGAGTCATAATACAATTTGGGAGAAAGCAAGTCACACCTCTAGAAGGATACTATCGTGTCTACGTGCATGACATTGGGGATGATAGAGTAGATGACACTTGAGACATGAGACATGCTGAGAGAGTGGAGAGGGGCCGTGTGAATGAAAAAAGACACCATTGCTCCAGATAAGGTTAATGCGGGGTATGATAAAACTTATCAAGATTGGTTAAAAAACAATGTACAAGGTATCTCTTTTTCGGTCTCAAACAATTATCGTGTTGTGGAAGATAAATATGCCAAAGTTGTGATCGAGCTAAGAGAGGTAAAACGGGATGCTAAAGAAATGCAAGACAAATTTCTCCAAAATCAATGCGTCATGTAGAATACAACTCAAGTAGTGGAAAGCTAAAAACACCATTTAGAGGAGCTTGATTAATGGGTCAATGATATGTTAGATTGGATGCAATTCGAGGATTGGGAAGAAAAAGGACGCCAGAGCGAGTGTTATCTACTAATGCTATGGTACACATTTCAGCAGTACAAGTGTCACATCCCGAAAAACACGCCCTAGAAGATAGGGGCAATCTCGGATTGCAACCAGCGTACTTGACCTCTCAGAGGTCATGTAGAAGATCTTACATATCATTCATCACATAAACATAATGAAAAGTAGTGCGGAAATAAAACCTTTAAAAGAAGATATCATAGTCTTTAAAAACTCTTTCATATAAAGTCATAGGAAATAGTAAATCTCAATCTCATCAATGTTAAGACACGAGAATACTTGGGACATGACCCATAATTCAAAATATTAAAATACTTAGTCTATTACAATACATCAAATGGAAACATAAGAGACATCTATTCCCTCGAATCAAACGAGGACATACTTCAACTTCTTTTGAACGATGCTATGGTCCAATTCATCACTTCCGAAGTGCTCATCACCTACCAACGACTATAGCGATAGATAAATGCATGTATTAGTACAACCATATGTACTAAGTATTACATAATGCATAAAAATCATGAAAACAAACATTTATTATAAATATGCATCTTTTAATTTAAAAATCATATTATAAACATAAGAAAAATATTTAACAACTTGAAACACATTAGATAACATTTAAACCAAATATCTAAATTTAAATGTCACTTATAGTGAACCCACTTCACTGTACAGTGAATTTCTACATTGTAATTGTGAAGTTCTTTGTTTTCCATTTAACACTTCCTAGTATGTAGTATCCTCACTAAAAGCTATCCTAAGACTCACTTACGCAACACAAAGAGAGACCGTCCGTACAACCTCCCTAAGCATACCTAAATTACCCTCAAGAACACTTATAATAAGTCATATACACATTTACAAGACACCAATGCATCAACACATAAATAATATGACATTGTCCTTCCAAAGGCTGCCAAAAGACTTACTTGAATATATCAAGAAGATAACGTCCATGATTGATCTCTTCAAGACTACCTAAATAATCCTTAAGACTACCTAAGGCTTAGATCATATCCACATAATCAACAACTTCCCTTACAAGAGTAATTCTTAAGACTCATCTAGGTAAGATACAAAGTGACCATTCCTATGCCCCCTTCAAATCTTAACTAAACAACCCTTAACTACTCTAGATATGTACTTATTCAATTAACATTTTTCATAACATAAGTCATTATCTCATTAGTTCATTGAGATTCATACATCACATTAAGGACATTCAAGTAGTGGTCTTGGACCAGACCTAGGGACTCTAACTAACACTTTCAAAATCTATTGTGCAATGCCTAGATAGCGTTTCATACCACCTCCTAAACTTCATAGAACTTCTCCAATGTTAGTAAATATCCCACGTGATGAGAATAGGCAATAACCGATATAGACCATTATAGCAAGACATGGATCCAAAGTTTTATCCTACTCTTATGAGGTTGTTCTACTTGCCAATGGTAGAACTTAGACAACATCCCATGTTGGCATATGGTTAAGGAATATGAATGGCATGCTTTGTAATCTAGTCTAACTCTTTAACTATAACTACTTCCCTTACCATGCTCACTCAATGCTAGCCTTCTTTCTTATATAGTGATTCACACATAAGGTTAACATAAAAGGGTTCCATATGTAGTTCATAACCCAATCACATTTATCCGAACAAAGAAAGGTCCATTAGGGCTACCTCCTAATGGCGACAAGAAACTTATTATGACTTTCCTAAGGATTAATATGATGTTGTTCCAGACAATTAACCTTAAGTTCATCATTCATTCCTTTACTTTGAAGGATACTATTAAGACTTACAACTTCAACATTCATAGCCTTACCACTAGTTAAAGTCTTCATATAAAAGACCCTCTTAACTTCAATTCAGGTCATATGTCATTCATACATTCATGACTAAGAGACTTGATCATCCTAAGTCAATACATCACATATTCACATTCATACATACATCAAGCAAGGGACACAAGCAACCCAAGACAAGACACCACATACTTCACTTTAACACATATTATAAGTCGTTCTAGAAATACATATACATAACCATATCCTCTTCACATAATCCTATACACTATCATATCATCTTCAATGTTACCAACATAGACTCATATAGTCAAGTAGGAATAACGTAAACCAACCCTAAGACTATACACAAATCCACATTTATAGTCTAACATAATCACCTACATAACATTAATAGGATAATGTACTTTCATATTGTTTAACAAGTGTATAAATATCATCATACTTAACATAATCAACTATTCAATTATTCACATTACTTCAAGTAGATTGCCGACAAGGCCATGATCATTACATTACATAAAATAATGTCGACAAGGCCACATTAATTGCAAATTATTCACATAACACCACTACAATAAGTGTGCAATACCAATAAAAACATAATTGAAGTACAATTAACATCAAAATAAAGGAAAATAGGTAATTTTACAACTACATTATCCCCAACCCCTCAATTCAACGTTAAATCATCCAATTCAATACCATAAGGCCCTTACCAATGACCATGAACAATCATTCAACGTAGAAACTATGATAACCAATCAAACTAGGTAACTTTAATAAAAATTAATCAATATAATACAACCTAGATTTAAATTTAACACAATTCTTAAATCATTCTATAACCCATAGGAATCTACATTAGAATTCATAAACATTAAGTCAATATCAAGTAACCCATAACTTTGTCAAAATGTAGGGTTCATCCAATTCATGTGTTCATAGGTAATTTAGGTTAGAATAATCAATTAAATAACAATTATAATATTATTCAACATTTATAAATCATTTGTGCAAGAACCCATGGTAGAATCATGAAATTCAGACAATTCAACTTGAAAACTTTAGAAAATTCTTTAGAGTTAGGATCCTTGATGAAGAGTGTTTGAACGATCAAAATCCAAACCTCAATGATGATAATTGTTCACTTTTATGAAGAAAATCCACAAAATTCAATAATCCAAGTTCTTCATTGACTTTGGACTTCAATGGAGTCTTAAGGAATTTCTATGGGATTTTGGGGTTTTGATTTGGAAGAATGAAATCTTATAACTGTTAAACACTTATATAAACACTTGAAATTCCCAAAATACCCTTGATAACCTCCAAACCTATTATTTGTAAGTGGGGTGAATTTACAAGTTCACCTCTCACTTGGCAGTGAACTGAACGTAAGGACAGACTCACTAACGGTCGGTAGTCGTCGGACCGTTTGTCTACAAACGGACTATCCTGTCCTTCCGTTTATTGGTTCCAACACTCAACAACTGTCTCCTATCTCCCAATACAAAGTCCCAATCTAAGAGACCCTACCAAATGAGTGTCAATTGACCCACTGGGCATCGACTGCCTCCGTGATTTGGGCTGTCTTGGGCAGCCTTAGCACCTATTTGGGGTCCTTCGTCAAGGATCCTTGGTTGGTCTTTGGGAATGTTTGCCCGGACGTTTCAAAGTCAAACATGATATTATCCAAGTTTATCACCACTCACATGAATTTCATCCAAAACTAACACGTAAAATGCGTAGAAACATACTTAGACACACAAGGTCATTTCAAAGCAAACCTTCGAACATCATGGATGTTCTTTGATGGTTGACCTCCAAACTCCACAAAACTATTCCCACTGCCTATATAAGCTATAATAAATCATTAAAATAACTTACAACATCATGAATCACACATAAACACATAGAACAACATATGAGGAACATAAGTGACTTAGTCATCGAACTTCCTAATCGTCCCTTAACATTTGACTTCCAATGCACCTAAACTCTTAGACACTACCTAAATATGACACTTTAGACCTATTTAGGACGTGATACCATCCAGACCAACATGTTAGGATCTAGTTCACCTAAGTCATTTTTAAGGTCTTACAATAAGACACAAAGAAGCAACGCACAAGAAGAGTCATTAGGGACGACATAGTGTATTTCGCCCCTGCGTGGGTTTTCTATATGTATTTCTGTCATTTTGGTACACTTTCAGATGTCCCCTTCGTGGGCCTTTCCTCTTTTTATTTTCATTTGTTCCCTGTTTCCCTTGCTTATTCCCCTTCGAAACGTTCACTATTGTATGTGAAATATTCTGGAGGGGGGAGGGGGTAAGAAAATGATTCAATTCCACAAGTACAACTTTAATTGATTTTGTGATATTGTTTCTCTTAATGATGCTGTTTTGTCCCACTCCCTTTTAAAAATTCAAATAAATATCTACAATATCAAATAAAACTGGCTACCTCAAAAATTGCCTGACCAAAAGTCCACGAGTATTGAGTTTCTCAACCAAAAATAAAATTCAACCATCAAATCCTAAAACATTACTCTATCATCTCAGGAAAGGTAAAATTGCAGCTATAGAAAAAGGTAGGAATGCCTAGGTGGAACCTACTAGAGAGGAGTTGCAGAGGACAATGCAACGAATTACGCAGGAGAGAAAGGGATTTAGCCACTACTATCTTCAAAGCTACAACTACTATGCCTAACAAGGATTTAGAAGTTAATGTAGAGAAAGGGAAGATCAACGAGACAGAGCTAAGTGCGGAGAATTTGAGAGAGAAATTAGAGATGCTCAGACAAAACATTTAAGAGATGGGAAGATGAGAAAAAGAAGAAGATCTAGCCACCGCAAATGAGCTAGCAAACAATGCATCACTAGACGAGTAACTGGTGGTAGAGATGGCGGAATTCTCATCCATGAGGTGCAAACAGCTGCTATGCGAAGGAAAATAAAGCTTTCAACAAAGACATAATCGCAAGACTTAAGAAGATACGCGGGAAATGTTGTATCATCAATCAAGAAACTAATAGTTGTCCCAAAGACACTAACCCTAAAGCAACCGAGGAAGATATCGACGAGGATATCACCTACATTCCTCTCTTCCTAAGACGTGTGAAAGGAGGAGACAAATGGATAACTCTCTGGCTTATGAGTTTACACATAGCGTGGGGGCAAGAGTCATGTCCTTCTCTCTCTCGTACGAGCATCTTAGGGCTTCACAGATGTTGAAACATCATGAGGGAGTGACTTTGGGGTTTGGGCATGAAAACTCTCAGAAGGTGTGTGCCTTCCACGTAAACCAAAGAGGACACACTATAGAGGAATTTTTTTAGCTTAAGGCAAAAATCTACAATCTGATCGACACTGGAAAGATGCTGCATATGTGGGGTGAGAACATCGTCCTTACCTATGACTAGTTAGAGCCCAATGTGCTAGTAACAAAGCACACCCATTTTCATTGTCGCTATTTCTCACCGTTCAAGAAGACATTACTGCACATCTATGGTGATTTGTTTTAAAATGGGGCCTTGGCCTCTATTTGTAAGGATGAAGGAGAGTCCGATCCCATTGGAATGGAGATCTGGATTACCTATCGTTATTTTGATGCTACAGATCATAGCATCAGGAGGTGTCTCTGGTCTCGCTACGATGTGGAATCCCTTGTCAACATAGAAAAAATTCATGTCTAATTTCATCCTCTTGGATAATGTGGCAGTGAAAAGAAGACTGTCTTGGAGGGAGCCACCTTTGTCTTTTAGAAGCTTGAATGTATTTCTTTCACTATCCTTGTAACTGTAAGAATTCAATGAATGAAAATAAGTCTTTTCTTTTATACTCGAACTACGTAGGGACTGAATTCTCCTTGCGAGATACATAGGCAGCCTTTCAAGGCCCGACCTCTTATCTTTCAAATTTCATTGTCCCCTTCATTCTACAAGAAAATATAAAGTCCAGATCAACAGATGTTGAAAGATCCAATAGGAAAACCATAACTCGACGTCTTTGAGATTGTCTCAAATTAAAACAAGTAAATTCGTACTTGTTAGCATGTCCTCAAACAAAGAAATTTTTGTGTGTTTACATGATCTTTATTTGATATTTTGCATTATTTATTCTAAACTTAAGCTAACAAATATGACTTTGTGTTGTTTTTCCCCTACAGGTACTCAAAACTTGCCTGTGTCGATAAACTTGGTGGTCATCCCTATTTTACATGATCTAAAGGCCCTACAAATTACTTTTCTAGCAAAAGTTCACGTAAGGGAAAAAACAACAATAGGTGATAACAATGAAGAAATAAGGATTACTGATGTTGTGGTGACTCAACCCTCCATCGCCTATCAAAATAACTGATCATGCAGTTGATGTAGCAAAATGCCGAGATGAGAGTTGAGATGCAGAGGAGGAAATATCTGCCTCCACAATTTTGTATTGCCAATGTTGCGACGTATAGAAGGGCTCCCCTTTACTTTCCTTCTTGAAACGTGGAACAGACATACAACCCACCTTCCTATCTAACCACCCAGAATCCTCAATATGCCCCCGTCTCCTATCTAACTCAACAACCTCCTCAAAATACCAACCCTCATATGCAACCTCCCCCTCAAAATTTGAACCCACCAAACCGGTCAACCCCAACAAAACAAAAACACATACAATCCCCAAATGTCCTTCTATTAGAAAAATCAACACACTAACCCCCAAATAATCCCTCATAACTACACAAAAAACTCCAAGTCCTTCCTTTGCTCTACCTCTATATAAAAAAAACCTTCTGAATTCCCATCCTCAATGAGCATGACACTAATGGTACTAAGCTCGATCACTATCAAGAGTATAAAAGATAGTGGATCTTGAAGAAAGAGACCACAAAGGTAGATATAAAGGAAGAGATCCAGAAGGCAATGAAAGAGCTACAACGTATTTCTGAGGTCACCGACTTGAGTTACAAGAATTTATGCGTTCACCCAAATTTGGACCCCGCCAAGAGGGATTCAAGGTGCAAAAGTTTGATGGTTTTTGGATGAACAGAGAACCCCTTAGCGCACCTTAGGTCCTACTGTGACCAGCTCGTGGGAGTTTGGATATATGAAGATGTATTGATGGGACTCTTTGGACGAAGTCTTTATAGAGAGGCTCTAGATTGGTTTACATCTCCTGAAACAAGAAAGTGGCCTAACTGGAATGCCCTGACTAAGAATTTCATCTAACAATTCTCTTATTACGTGGTGATTGTTCCCGATTGTTAATTCTTGGAAGAGATGAAACATAAATCCAATGAAATCTATAGATATTTTGCATATATATGGCAAAAGGAGGCAACCAGAGTTTGACCTCCTATGCCTTAGAAGGAAATCATTGAAGTATTTGTGCAGGTTGAGGCACCCGAGTATTATGAGAGAATCACGTTGCTTGTTGGATCAAAGTTTGTTGAAATAGTAAAACTTGGAGAGACTATTGAAGAAGGATTGAAAACCGGGAAGATTGCCCGGGGTAATTCCCTTGCCTTGATTCTCAGGTTTGTTGAAAAATAAAAGAGAATAGGCGTTTAGTATGTCCTATAAGGGAATGAAGACCTAGAGGTTATCCTCTTCATATAAAGGTCGTTCTCGACCATCACAAGCTCATACCTGGCTTGTTATGCACATGTTAATTAACAAAACACCCCTCTCCCAAGTTATCAAAATGCCCCTCTCCCACTTACAAAAATAATCCTAGTCATCAAACTCCATCTCTCATCTACCGAAGTTCCTTTGTACCTTACCAGACTCCATTTCATCACTACCAAAACGTTGCTCCAAATTATGCCATTGTTCAGATGAATAACCTAATCCTTCCCCTAATGTATCGAGACCCAACTCCACTTCAACAAAATACCCCCCAATTACAAGGCTCCATCACAAAATTACTAATCTAACCCATATAAAAGATATCAAGCCCCCTCGTCCTAATGCTCCAAACTATTGTTAAATGCCTCCTCCTTTAAAAGGAAACTATGATCCCTAACATCCCATATTTGAGAAGAAACACGCCATAATTTTCACTCTGCTCATCGAAAGACGAACAAGGCTGTTCGAGTGATTAACTACAGAAGGATACATTCATCTAGTGGGGCCCAAACTGTTTGACACTAGTTTAAAGTATTACAAACTTGATCAGAAGTTCGCGTATCACTCAATTACTATTGGACATGATACAAATAATTGTATGAACCTTAAGCACAAGATCGAGAAAAATGTGCCCAATGTCAATAGTCATCCTTTGCCAAATTATGGGGGAATCAATATCAATATGATAAAGATAGATGATGATTGGTGCATGACTAATGCAATAGTTTCGTTCGTTCATGAAGAACAGGAAAAGGTTGGAGCTTCATTGAGCATGAGAGAGAAGAAAGAGTTTGTGATTCTGACACTTGAGAAGGTTGTTGCCTTACTATTGCCCGAACAAAGTTCGTGATTGAAACTGCTTCTGCAGAAGGTTTGACTAGGTACAGTAGATGTTACATACTAGAAGAACTTTCTCAATGTGGAAAAAATAAAAGAGTGATAAGGGAAGCCAAGTCTAAAGAATTTTGGAGGAAATCGCAGCCAAAATTTTATTTGAATATGAAGTATCTGAAGATGACTCAGGCTGTGGGCCCTATTGATGAGATTCTAGCTAAATATCCAAGACTTAATGAAGGCTTTGTTTGACACGTACGTGCCCGTGGGTACCAGCAGTGACAATTTAACAGCTATAATAAACAAGGTTATCTAGTGACACCAAATTAGTTTCTTTGACGAAAAGATTTTCTTTGAAGGGAGGATGCACAACAAAGCTCTCCATGTAACTATTGCACAATGATAAAATTTTGTAAGTTGTGTCTTGGTCGATGATGTATCCGGTCTCAATATTTTCCCACTATCAATTCTTAGGAACTTAAAGTTTGACAGGTGGAAGCTTCAGCAGACCTAAGTAAATGTTAAGTCCTGTGAAGGAGTGCAAACAGAGACATTAGGGGTAGTAAACTTACACATTCAGATGGATCCAATAGAGTTCAACATGGAGTCCTAGGTGTTGGACATCAACACTAGTTATAACTTGCTTTAGAGAAGGTCATTCACCAACTTGAATGAGGTTGTGCCTTCTACCTTTAACCAGTAATGAAATTTGTCCAGAAGGAGCAGGAATTGTGTATTTATAGTAACGGAAGCCATTCCAATGGGTATTCAATGATCGTTAAAGAAGTTTCTCGAGGATGTGATTTCTACACGGTGGAACTGGTAAATCCCAAAGGTGATAATTTTGCTCCACATTCCCTTATACCTTTTGTATAAAAATGATTGGTATTATGATGCCTCATATTGGATTCAACCCACGTTTTGGATTAGGAAAGAATTTCATGGGAATTGTTGAGCCTATCCAAATTCCCACCTAAGAAGTAAAGTATTGTTTGGGGTACGTCCCGTTGATGACGAAATAGAGATTAAGAGAAAGAATGTCGATCAAACATTGGCTTGGACAATTCCTCATGTATATTAATCAATTCCAGTTTGAGAGTATGACGATGATTATGGCCTTGGTGAAGGATTGTAGGGAATTTTTGAAGATAATAACTTTTTAATTGAGGATGAGGTTAAGAGATCTGATATTCACAATGTGGATCTAGGGGAGAGATAACAAAACTAGACCTCCACACCACTTTTGATTCCATGAACATCTTTGTAGAAAGGACATATGTTTATGCTTGTTTTAAGAATTGGTAGTAATGCAGAAGAGGCCCGAGATCCACCCTTTTGCATTTTCTAGTTGTTTGAGTTTTCAAATTCCCTGTGTTGTTTAAAAAGGCAAACTGGTCCTTCGCCATTGCCAATGTTTGCACTTTTTTTCTAAATTGAATGAAAGCCTCTTTTGTCGAAGACTTATTCATTTACTTATTTGTTATATGTACTTTCCTCACTTTGTTTGTTTATGATTTTATTAATATTAACTTTAAACGTGCAAATGTCATGTCATGTCATGAGCCGAAAAAAACAAAATGAGGCAGGTGATGACAAAGGCAAAGAATATGAAGAATAAAATGAGGTACCGAAACATGTTGCTGAAGTGTTTCAGTAGTTTGAGGATCATCATAAGACGAATCTGGAAAAAACTGATATTTGTGAATCTTGGAGACGAGGTGTATATCAAATATGTCAAAACTAGTGTCCATATTATAGAAACTCAAAGAAATACCTAATTTTTTTCTTAGAGAATACATTTTTGTATTTGTGTAGGTTTACAACGATATGCTATGGCTGAGAAATAATGTGGTGTCCCACAAATTTCTAATCAATCCTAGTGTTAGTCCCACTAATGGACTCAGAAGTTCAAGCCCGAGCTAAGTTTAAAGATCAAAGAAGATATTACCAAACATATCGAGTCTTAAATAGTGGAAGTATGCAACCAATGTTGTTCCGGTAGCCACGAAATATGGAAATATTAGAATTTGTGTTTACTGCAAGGATCTCAACAAAACAATCCCAAAAGATAATTTTCCATTGCCAAACATCCTATTCAAATTAACAACTATGCTAAGAATGAAATACAGTCGTTCATCGATTTTTAAGCGGGTTATCATCTAATCTTGATGGATGTAGAAGATGCACAGAAGAAAACCTTCCATATGCCTTGGGATGTAATGCTTTGAAGGGTGATGCCGTTTGATCTCAAAAGTGTTGGTTCTTCTTATATGAGGGATATGACAACATCTTTCATGACATGATTTACAAAAAGATTGAGGTATATGTACATGATGTCACAATCATATCTTACGAAAGTTCATACCACTTGACTCATTTAAGGAAGTTTTTCAATCGTCAATATTGATACAACTTGAAGTTAAATCGCGAAATGTGCTTTTGGAGTGCCAGCTTGCAAGCTGTTAGGATTTATAGTTAGGAAAAGGGGCATTGAGCAAGCCTCTTAAAAGATTAAGGTGGTTCAAGAATTACCCCCTCCGAAGATGAAGAAAAAAGTGGTGAGTATTTTGGGAAGGTTGAACTACATTATTTAGCTCATAACTCAATCAACTATAGTGTATGAGCCTACATTAAGGTAATTGATGAAGGATTATGTGATGAAATGGACCGAAGAATGTCAGAATGCTTTTAATTCCATCAAGAATTATTAATCCATTCCCCTAGTGCTAGTTCCTCCGTGAGTAGGGAGTCCATTTTTGCAATATTTTTCTGTATCGAATAATACAATTGGGTGAATGCTTTTCAACATAATGAGACAGGGAAGAAAGATCGAGTCCTTTGTTACTTGATCAAGAAATTCACTTTGTACGAGGCTCGTTATCCTCTTTTTGACAGAATGTGTTGTTCTTTAACTTATATTGCTCAAAAAATTGAGAAAAGATTTATGTTCTTATACCACATATCTCATTTCCAGGATGGACGAGTTGAAGTATATTTTTCAAAAGGCAATGCCGATAGGAAAATAGAAAAATTTGTAAATACTTTTGAGTGAATTTGATGTTGTGTTTGTGACCCAAGAAGGCGGTAAAATCACATGCCTTGGCTGATCATCTTGCATAAAATCCAGTCGACAAAGAATATGAACCGCTGAAGACTTACATCTACGATGAAGACGTTAAGATGTATCGTTTGTGGGTGAAGATATTTCTGAATCCTACCCTTGGAGGGTTTTCTATGATCGAGCCGCGAATCAACAAGGGAGAGGTATTATAGTGGTCTTAGTATCAGAATCCGGTCAACAAAATTCTATAGCAACTAAACTCCAATTTGATTGCAAAAAAAATACGGAAGAATGCAAAGCTTGTATCCTTTGTTTGGAAATGGCCATCGACATGGATGTTCTTTAGATTCTAGTTATTAGAGATTGAGACTTGCTGATTCATCAAGTTGAAAAAGAATGGGCCATATAGAACCCAAAGATCACATTCCACATGCACTATATACTGAAGTGTGCAAGAGTTTTTGTAAGATTGAGTTAAGGAATACTGCCAATGCACATAATGTGTTTGCTGATACTATTCCCACCATCACCTCAATGATTAAACATCCAGATATTGATTATATTGATCTCCTAGATATAGAGGTAAGGGTGTAAAACTACAAAAGTCAAGTCTTAATATAGAGTCTTACAAGTTGATTTAATGTTGTTTATACTTTTCTAATACCAAAAATAATTTTTGTAAGTCATCCGAGAAGTTTTAGATCCAACACATCAAGAAACGTCCATGACATTCTGAAGCTAGTCTCAATTGAACTAGTTGACGTCGCTAAGTTCGTTGAAGGGTTTTGAGGGTCAAATGAAATCTACAACTTGTAAAAAGACTTAGGATAGGTAGAGTTTAGTATAGAGGGTCTGAATGTCAAATAATGACGTCCCAATGACCCCCTGAAAGGTCGTTGAGAAGGACCCCAACATGGGTGGGCAGGTTGCAAAAGCAGCCAGCGTGAGTGAAGATCCAAAGGGTTGCTGCGCGTCGCGCAATCAACACAGAACTTACTGCCTCAAATCACTTTTCAAAAAATAAAAATGGGAATTAGCCTTGCGACATGGAGACTCTTGCCAGATTCAGTAAAATCGTAATTCTTAAATTTTACCTTCACAAAAAGACCAATTTCAATGAGGGGCGTTTGGAGTAATTTTGGGGGTTACTATATATTGACTTAGGATCAGTTTTAAGCAATTTTGAAATCACTTAAAACCCAATACCCAAAATAAAACAAAAAGGACTCATCTCCCTCTACTTTCTCTCTCTCTCTCTCTCTCTCACTCCAATTCCTCCATCGAAAAAGGAAGAAAACATGAAGAAGAAGGTCAATTTCTCTAAGATTTAACTTCAATTTCGTAGATTAATCTTAATAAAGGAATGGGTTCTTCACTCTTGAGATTCATTTGCCCAATAGTTCCTTTCTATGTTTATTCCTATATTACCCAATTCCATGGGATTTTTCATTTCTAATGGATTTTCTTCTAAACATCAAATTGATGATAAATTGCGATTGAAAATGACTAATGAGTATAAATTGATTTTTACTTGATGGTAGTTGATGCAATTTCATATATATCATGTCCCTTTTCACAAATTCCCCAAATTTTTGATCATCATTATGAATTGATTGGAATTAAAGAATGTATTCATTGTTAGATTGTTAGTTGTTGAAGAATTCATTTTGACCCTTCTCCACTAATCCTACGCTATGAATTGAAGTTAATTGGATAGTGATGATGTAATTGACCTAGTTCGTGTGTTAACCACTATTGATTGATGTTACTACACCTATTATTGGATGTAATTGATTGGTTGATGGTAAGACCATAGTGATGGATTTTTGAAGGAAATTTGGTAAGTCTTCATGATACTCATCTTTACATCAATTATGATGGCTAGTGATTGATGATGTAGTTAAATTGAAGTATGTCTTGTGAATGGCCTAAGTAGGTGTGCATGATGTTGAATTGTAATGTCTCGACTATGTGACATGAGATTATTCTTTAGATGAAATGATATAGGGTTGGCTATGAATTGCCTATGTGCCTTATTATGATGTGATGATGATGATATGCTAATCTCACATATGAAGGTTTCCATGAAAGGATATACTCATGCAATTCTTATTGAGCTCTGATGATGACATTTATAAAAAGGATCTACCCTATCACCTACATGAAGCTATGATGATTAACAAATGTATTAAAGACATTTAAAAAAGGGACTCTAGCTTACAACCAAGTGAACTAGAGTGACGAGTGTCCCTTCCAACATAGGGATGGTAGGATCACTAATGTACTTTTGATATTGGAGACTATAATGCATTTATCATAAAGAGGGTCCCAACTATATATCCTAGTTGTTGAACTATGTTTCCCCAATAAGAATAATAGCTGGTGGATCCACGTAGTTGCTGTGTTCATGTTTTGGTAATATTGTAGCAAGTAGTTCGCCTTCGTTCAGTGTAGTGTTCCATCACATCGAATTCAACATTTGATCGTGTGGTCAATGTTGATTAAGGCAAGATGTTCCCATAAGGTAAAATGAATTAAAGGATTGAACTCTAACTAAGATGATCTAAGGGGTTTGTATTAGTCTAGGTAGGGGTATGGGACTCTACCCAAACATTGCACTAGTTATCCTTGAGAGAAGTCTTAGGATGATGTTCTTATGTATGTATATTCTTATAAATATAAATGATATGTTTATGATTATCTTACATTTTAAGGATACTATGTGATGTTAATTTCTCTCATGAACATGTATTTGGTCTCTATTGGTAGAGTATGATATTATGTACTCTAAATGTTATGTTATGTGAAGTTGTACATTTGTTATAGTTCTTGCTAGGTTTACTTGATTAAGTTTAAGGGCCTTTGCTTAGTCATTGCACAAGTGGACTTAAAGAGTGTCATAAATAATGGTCTTGCTTTGATAATGTTGAAATGTACTCTTATTCATATTTATGGAAGTTTTATCTTGATGAAAAAGTTTGTTGGCTACGTGTTCAATTATATTTTATGAAGGTTGACTTGACTACACTTAGCATTGTTGGTATTGTGATGTACTTGCCTATGACTTGATAAATATGTTTTATGGATTGGTATGGTCTTGTTGAGTGTGCATAAGACTTTCAAAATGTAAAATAGAATGTTTTAATGAAATATCTCATTTGAGTATAATTTCATGATATGTGTACATCTTGTAACTTACTAAGTACAAGTAGTGTACTAACCCCATTTTCCCCCCTTTTCCCTAACATTTGAGGTTCCTGTCATTTAAGGGCTTTGAGATGAGTTTGAAGCAGATTTGGAATTATCAATCATCCAAGTTGGGTAGGTCCTCAGTTAGGGTAATTCCAATATCAAGCTTATGGAGTGTTTTTAGTTTTAAGACTCTTATGTTCTTTCCTTTTCATTTGAGTACTAACCGTTGTATGACCTATATGTGGTCTTATTTAATTTATGTATGGCTAGACCCAAATTATTATACTCTTGTTAGATGGTTATGAGATGAGACTACTATTTGAGACTATATTATATTTTATATATCTATGTGCAATAAAAGTAGAAGATTAAGTAATATTCCTATACAAAGGGTCTATAATACTCGTTATTAGTATTATGTTATGTTGAGGTCTATGTAAACATCAATGTAGAAGTACTGAAAAAGTTTTTAAGATTCCGCATTTTAACCGATGAATGTAATTTTGTAAGCTAAGAGGCTAGTCTAGTCTACAAAGAGGAAGACGACACCGGTTATGTCTAAGGGATGCTCCCTGGATGTAACAAACTTGGTATTACAACATGAGGTTTAATATATTTGAGTCGATGTCACTCTCAACCATGTTTATGAAGATTCGTATTCATAATTATGACAGACGCAACACTTATTGATAGTAACCTATGTGATGCTTAGGAAACTCTCATTTTCTTCGAATTCCAATATAGTACCTCTATATTTTAGCTATATGTTCTTTTAGCATATAATCCTTTTATTGTGATTATTGGCAATGAATACTCGAAGAAACACAACACAAAGACTTGAAAAAGAGGTTGCCAATGCGAGAGTTCCTCCACGTGATGCTCAAGTCCCTTCTCTTGAAGAAGATGTTAATGATTAACAAGCTCCAGTCGATCCTCCTCGTTTGACGGATGGTGCCTTATGGGATGATCGTTTCCATATGTCCCAAGATATTACTACCCAAGAACAAGTCGCCACTACCTAAGGTCAAGACATGATGACCTAAGCCATGAAGACCTACAAGAGTATATTGATGAAGTTTTCAATATCCTCTATTCTATGGGGTTTACCACTAGTTAGAAGGCCGAGTTAACCACTTACCAACTCAAAGATGTAGACCAAGCTTGGTTAGTCCAATGGAGAGACAATAAGCCTTTAAGGGGTGGACCGGTGACTAAAGCGGTTTTAAAGAAGACTTTTCTTGATAGATTCTTTCCTTGGGAGAAGAGGGAAGCCAAAATGGTTGATTTCATCAACCTTCGTCAAGGAGGTATAAAGGTTCTTGAATACTCCTTGAAATTTACTAAATTTTCAAAATAAGCTCCTTCTTTGGTTTCTGAACATAGGGTTGAAATGAGCCGCTTTGTGATGGAGGTGTCGGAAATCTTGCAAGAAGAATGTCATTCGGGTATTATACAAGACAACATGAAAATTTTTCATTGCATGTTCATGTTCAAAAAGTTGAAGATACAAGGGCTAAGGAGAGAGTAGAGATTCAAAGAGGGAAAAGTCTTATAAGGGTGGTTTGTCAAAAGGTAGGCTTGATGTCCAAGACAAGCTAGGTTCAAATAGAGATTTTATAATTAATTCCAATTTATCTAAAGCTAGTGATTATAGGGTGTCAAACCCTAAGCCCAAAAAGTGAAAGGATACTAGTTCACCAACAAAGAAGACAACTTGTGGAAAGTTTGGCAAGAAGCACTATGGTGATTTCCTTAAGGGAACAAATAATTGTTTTGGTTGTGGTAAAAGTTGGCACAAGGTTTGAGATTTCCCAAATGTAAAGGTACAAGACAAGGATAGTGAGAAATCAAGTAGTACTACTAATTCTCCGAAGAATAATCACTTTTGTGCACTTATCTCAAGGAGTGCGTAAGAGACTTCTCCCGACGTTGTGCCCGGTACGTTGAAAGTCTTTTTCATTGATGGAAATTTTTTACTTGATCCTGGTGCTACACTATCCTTTGTTACTCCTCTAGTATCTAAAAAGTTTGAGATCTTGCCCGACATTCTAAATGAACCTTTTATGATGTCTACCCCGCTGGGTGAATCGGTGGTTACAAAGAGGGTATATAGATATTGTCCTATAATGTTGACCAATAGAGTTACTTATGTTGAACTCGTAGAACTTTATAGGTTGATTTTGATGTTATTTTTGGTATGTATTGGTTGCATGCTTGTTCAATATATTGTAGGACTAGCGTGGTGAAGTTTAACTTTACAAATGAACCCTTCTTAGAGTGGAAGGGGGAAAATTGTCTTCCTAGGGGTCGGATCATTTCTTTTCTAAAGGCTTGTAACATGATCTCTAAAAGGTGTTTATTCCACATTATGAGAGTCAAAGATTAAGAATCCGAAGTTCCTTTTATTAAGTCGGTCTCCATGGCAAGGGAATCTCTGGAGGTCTGTCCTGATGATCTTCTGTGTATTTCTCTTTAATGGGAAATCGATTTTGATAATGACTTGTTACTGAATTAAAATCCCATTTCAATTCCTCCATATCGAATGTCTCCGTACAAATCGAAAGAGCTGAAGGATCAACTCAAATATTTAGTAGACAAAGGCTTCATTAGACCTTGTATTTCTCCATAGGGTACTCTGGTTTTGTTTGTGAAGAAAAAACATGGTTACCGTAGACTGTGCATTGATTATTACCAACTCACTAAAGTCACTATTAGGATCAAGTATCCTCTACCTTAGATTGAAGGCTTGTTTTATAAACTCTAATGAGTAAACTACTTTTCTAACATTGAGTTTAGATCGAGGTATCACCATTATTGGGTGAGAGATGAGGATATACCAAAAATGGAATTTTGTAATAGATATGGTCACTATGAGTTCTTAAATGTCCTTTAGTCTCACTAATGCCCGGGAGACATTTATGGATCTCATGAATAGGGTGTTTCGAAGTTATCTAGATTCATTTTTCATTGTCTTCATTGACGACATCTTTTTATAGTCGAAAATTAAGGGTGATCATATGAACAATTTGTGGGTGGTGTTACAAGTTCTTATGGAGAACAAATTATTTAAAGTGTATAGAAAATGTAAGTTTTGGTTGAGGTCGGTGGCGTTTCTTGGTCATATCAGCTCTAGTGAGGGAGTTGAGGTTGATCGAAGGAAAAGTGAGGCACTCAAGAATTACCGTAAACCATTAACTCCGACCAACATTAGAAGTTTCTTCGGTCTAGGGGGTTATTATTGAATTAAAATTGTCCGAAGGGCCAAAATGAAAATGGTCTAAATACTGGTCCAGGAGGACAAAAATCGAATTTTGTCACAACTCCCTCTTTTCCTCCTTACTACTATGCTTAATTCACTTACTAGTATGTGTCGTTAATTTTGATGTTTAAAAGTTCATATCCATGAGGACGTTCATTTCGTTTTTTAAACAAATTAACTTAATTTATAGTGTCTCT
Source organism: Solanum chmielewskii (assembly GCA_027704785.1). Lineage (NCBI taxonomy): Eukaryota > Viridiplantae > Streptophyta > Magnoliopsida > Solanales > Solanaceae > Solanum > Solanum chmielewskii. The sequence goes on along the minus strand of JAKWIX010000324.1, from coordinate 37,496,781 downwards.
AAACGGAATAAAAAGTAATAATTTTTGCAAGTAAAAAACCTTGCTTCGATACTAATCTAACATGTCACTTTCAAAGGTTTCCAAATAATTTGTAAATCAAGATTAAGTTAATGTTATTTTAGCCTAACAAATTAATTGTCCTGTCACCACATTAGTGGATATTTTCGGTGTCGTTAAACCCTTCCTAAAATAATAATGATAACCCCCAAACCCCTTTAAAATGTTTTCAATTGATTCCCGTTTTGATATATTGAAAATCTATTTTCTTAATTTTTCTTCACCAATTAAGTGGCAGATATGTAACTAAAATATTTTTCCAAATAAGACAGAATGACCACTCTTCTGGGACTTGAATGGTTATAACCTTAAAATTAACTTTTTTTTGGCTATATGTGTTTAATTATTTATTTTTTTTTTCTAGTTATTTTACTAAACTGTCGTATATCATGGCATCAATTTTGTCGAACGATAAATAGAATGCATTACGACCAAGGCAGTTATATAGCATACCATGGATGTCCATTAGAAACACATAAGTCAATTTTTTTGAAGTGATAAACAATAAGTTGGCTTGAGGTCATCGAAAGTCGTTTATTATTCTTTACCTCGTTGTTTGTCAAACACGGGTAACCATCATTTTCTATACCAATTCTAAAACCTATAGTAGAGAAGTGAAACCATATCCAAATTTAAAAATTACCCTAAGACAAATTAATTCCCAAGTTGTATTAAGTCCATTAGTGAAACCGCCAAAATCATGTCTAAGGTCCTTGACCTAATGACATATCATGTTATTTGAAATTTGAAAGACTTATCTGTGGGAACCTGATTTGAGATGGGTAAGCTTAACCGGATTCTATTTTTGTTGGTATGGATTGTTTTCCTAAATTTGACATAGTTGTTGAAGCCCCAGTTTTTCTCAAGATGTGGTATAACGACCTTTATAGGGATCACAAAGAACCCTTAACAAATGTGTGGGTGCCCTAACATAACTACTCAACATGGTTGGTCCCTCAACAAATATGTGGGTACCCTAACTAAAATACTCAACATGGTTGGTTGGCCGGAACTGATTGAAGTCCTCATAGTGTATTGGGATAACGAAAAAATGATATTTTAATTTGGAACCATGGAAATTACCCCGACAGTTTAGGAAATTCTGGACATTATTGACACAGTTGGTACAGTGATAAAAAAGAGAGTAATGAAACAAGTTGACATCTTATTCCCTGACAAGCCTTCTGTCAAAGATATTACAAATTTTCTTGGATTAGGAAAGGATTACGGTTAGTCGGCCAAAGATTTTAGTATCTCATTTATGGACCTGTATTTTTTATTCTGGAAAGCATTCTTTTATGCAAACTATAATCAAGAGTTCTAAGATACTTATAGAAAATGGGCCAAAATTAGACCTTTACTATTCATCTTCGCGCTATTGGGTACTATGGCTTTTACAAATGGCCCAAGCCTTAGTATCAACACTCGAGTATATTTCTTGCACACACTCTTTTCCATGGACACCTAAAAAAAGGAAAAGTGAAGTATTATTCCATTGCTTTCGTCATTCTGTCAGACATATATCGAGCTTTGGGTAAATGCAAAAAGGGGAATCATTACTTTTAAGGTTGTATGTTGCTCCTCTATTGGTGGATACTGATCCATTTGGAGAAAGGACATGCAACTCAGAAACTGCATACTCTTGCTGAAAATACTCATAAGGATTTGAATGATTGGCTTTTGGACAAATTTAGGGAACATGAGGACTAAGGGAAGATGGCCTCAAATTTTTCTAATCTAAGAGAAGAAGATATGGAATGGATGTTCGATCGCTTCATCTCGATGGACGTCATTGTGAGGGGTTGCAGAGAACTCTTTATTCCATTACCAGGTATTCGGGGAATTTTTCATTATGCACCGTTTAGAGTCATAATACAACTTGGGAGAAAGCAAGTCACACCTCTAGAAGGATACTATCGTGTCTACGTGTATGACATTGGGGATGATAGAGTAGATGACACTCGAGACATGCTGAGAGAGTGGAGAGGGGCCGTGTGAATGAAAAAAGACACCATTGCTCCAGATAAGGTTAATGTGGGGTATGATAAAACTTATCAAGATTGGTTAAAAAACAATGTACAAGGTATCTCCTTTTCGGTCACAAACAATTATCGTGCTGTGGAAGATAAATAGGCCAAAGTTGTGATCGAGCTAAGAGAGGTAAAACGGGAAGCTAAAGAAATGCAAGACAAATTTCTCCAAAATCAATGCGTCATCTAGAATACAACTCAAGTAGTGGAAAGCTTAAAACACCATTAAGAGGAGCTTGATTAATGGGTCAATGATATGTTAGATGGGATGCAATTCGAGGATTGGGAAGAAAAAGGACGCCAGAGGGAGTGTTATATACTAATGCTATGGTACATATTTCAGCAGTATAAGTGTCACATCCCGAAAAACACGCCCTAGAAGATAGGGGCAATCTCGGATTGCAACCAGTGTACTTGACCTCTCAGAGGTCTTGTACAAGATCTTGCATATCATTCACCACATAAACATAATGAAAAATAGTGCGGAAATAAAACCTTTAAAAGAAGATATCATAGTCTTTAAAACTCTTTCATATAAAGTCATAGGAAATAGTAAATCTCAATCTCATCAAAGTTAAGACACGAGAATACTTGGGACATGTCCCATAATCAAGGCCATGATCATTACATTACTTAAAATAATGTCGATAAGGCCACATTAATTGCAAATTATTCACATAACACCACTACAATAAGTGGGCAATACCAATAACAACATAATTGAAGTATAATTAACATCAAAGTAAAGGAAAATAGGTAATCTTACAACCACATTATCCTCAACCCCTCAATTCGACGTTAAATCATCCAATTCAATACCATAAGGCCCTTACCAATGACCATGAAAAATCATTCAACGTAGAAATTATGATAACCAATCAAACTAGGTAACTTTAATAAAAATTAATCAATATAATACAACCTAGATATAAATTAAACATAATTCTTACATCATTATATAACCCATAGGAATCTACACTAGAATTCATAAACATTAAGTCAATATCAAGTAACCCATAACTTTGTCAAAATGTAGGTTTCATACAATTCATGGGTTCATAGGTTATTTAGGTTAGAATAACCAATTAAATAACAATTATAACATTATTCAATGTTTATAAATCATTAGTGCCTAGACCAATGGTAGAATCATGAAATTCAGACAATTCAACTTGAAAACTTTAGAAAATTCTTGAGAGTTAGGATCCTTGATGAAGAGTGTTTGAAGGATTAAAATCCAAACCTCAATGATGATAATTGTTCACTTTTATGAATAATATCCACACAATTCAATAATCCAAGAACTTCATTGACTTTGGACTTCAAGGAGCCTTAAGGAATTTCTATGGGATTTTTGGGGTTTTGATTTAGAAGAATGAAATCTTCTAACTGTTAAACACTTATATACACATTTGAAATTCCTAAAATACCCTTGAGTAACCTCCAAACCTATTATTTGTAAGTGGGGTGAATTTGCAAGTTCACCTCTCACTTGGCAGTGAACTGAACGTAAGGACAGACTCACCAACGGTTGGTAGTCGACGGACCGTTTGTCCACAAACGGACTATCCTCTCCTTCCGTTTATTTGTTCGAACACTCAACAATTGTCTCCTATATCCCAAATAACAAGTCCCAATCGAAGACACCCTACCAAAGGAGTTTCAATTGACCCACTGGGCATCGACTGCCTCCGTGATTTGGGCTGTCTTGGGCAGCGTTGGCAACTATTTTGGGTCATTTCAAGGATGTTCTTTGATGGTTGACCTCCAAACTCAACAAAACTATTCCCACTGCCTATATAAGCTATAATAAATCATTAAAATAACTTACAACATCATGAATCACACATAAACACATAGAACAACATATGAGGAACATAAGTGACTTAGTCATCGAACGTCCTAATCATCCCTTAACGTTTGACTTCAAATGAACCTAAACTCTTAGACACTACCTAAATAGGACACTTTAGACCTATTTAGGACGTGATGCCATCAATACAAAAATGTTAGGATCTAGTTCACCTAAGTCATTTTTAAGGTCTTACAATAGGACACAAAGAAGCAACGCACAAGCAGAGTCATTAGGGACGACATAGTGTATTTTGCCCCTGCGTGGGTTTTCTATATGTATTTCTGTCATTTTGGTACACTTTCAAATGTCCCCTTCGTGGGCCTTTCCTCTTTTTATTTTCATTTGTTCCCGGTTTCCCTTGCTTATTCCCCTTCGAAACGTTCACTATTGTATGTGAAATATTCTGGAGGGGGGGGGGGGTAAGAAAATGGTTCAATTCCACAAGTACATCTTTAATTGCTTTTGTGATATTGTTTCTCTTAATGATGTTGTTTTGTCCCACTCCCATTTAAAAATTCAAGAAAATATCTACAATATCAAATAAAACTGGATACCTCAAAAATTGCCGGACCAAAAGTCCACGAGTCTTGAGTTTCTCAGCCAAAAATAAAATTCTACCATCAAATCCTAAAACATTACTCTATCATCTCAGGAAATGTAAAATTGCGGCTATAGAAAAAGGTAGGAATGCCTAGGTGGATCCTACTAGAGAGGAGTTACAGAGGACAATGCAACAAATTACGCAGCAGAGAAAGGGATTTAGCCACTACTATCTTCAAAGCCACAACTACGATGCCTAACAAGGATTTAGAAGTTAATGTAGCGAAAGGGAAGAACAACGAGACAGAGCTAAGCGCGGAGGATTTGATAGAGAAATTGGAGATGCTCAGACAAAATAATTAAGAGATGGGAAGATGAGAAAAAGAAGTAGATCTAGCCACCGCAAATGAGCTAGCAAACAATGCATCACTAGACGAGTAATTGGCGGCAGAGATGGCGGAATTCTCATCCATGAGGTGAAAACAACTGCTAAGCGAAGGAAAACAAAGCTTTCAACAAGGACATAATCGCAAGACTTCAGAAGATACGCGGGAAATACTACATCTTCAATCTAGAAGCTAATAGTTGTCCCAAAGACACTAACCCTAAAGCAACCGAGGAAGATATCGACGAGGATATCATCTACATTCCTCTCTTCCTAAGACGTCTGAAAGGAGGAGACAAATGGATAACTCTCCTGGCTTATGAGTTTACACATAGCGTGGGGGCAAGAGTCATGTCGTACTCTCTCTCGTACGAGCATCTTAGGGCTTCACAGATGTTGAAACATCATGAGGGAGTAACTTTGGGGTTCGGGCATGAAAACCCTCAGAAGGTGTGTGCCTTCCACCTAAACCAAAGAGGACACACCATAGATGGATTTTTGTAGCTTATGGCAAAAATCTGCAATCTGATCGACACTGGAAAGATCCCGCATATGTGAGGTGAGAACATCGTCCTTACCTATGACTAGTTAGAGCCCAATGTGCTAGTAACTAAGCACACCCATTTTCATTGTCACTATTTCTCACTGTTCCAGAAGAAATTACTGCACATCTATAGTGATTTTTTTTTAAAATGGGGCCTCGGCCTCTATTTGAAAGGATGACGGAGCGTCCGATCCCATTGGAATGGAGATCTAGATTACCTATTGTTATCATGATGCTACATATAATAGCATCAGGAGGTGCCTCTGGTCTCGCTACGATGTGGAATAGCTTGTCAACATAGGAAAAATTCATGTCGAATTTCATTCTCCTGGCTAATGTGGCAGTGAAGAAAACACTGTCTTGGAGGGAGCCACCATTGTGTTTTAGAAGCTTGAATGTATTTCTTTCACTATCCTTGTAACTGTAAGAATTCAATGAATGAAAACATGTCTTTTCTTTTATACTAGAACTACGTAGGGACTGAATTCTCCTTGCGAGATACATAGGCAGCCTTTCAAGGCCCGACCCCTTATCTTTCAAATTTTCATTGTCCCCTTTATTCTACAAGAAAATATAAAGTCCAGATCAACAGATGTTGAAAGATCCAATAGAAAAACCATAACTCGATGTCTTTGAGATTGTCTCAAATTAAAACAAGTAAATTCGTACTTGTTCAAAATAGTTTCCCCTTATTGGTGGATTAGCATGTCGTCAAACAAATAATTTTTTGTGTGTTTACATGACCTCTATTTGATATTTTGCATTATTTAATCTAAACTTAAGCTAAAAAATATGACTTTGTGTTGTATATCCCGTACAGGTACTCAAAACTTTCCTGTGTCGATAAACATGGTGATCATCCTTATTTCACAAGATCTAAAGGCCCTACAGATTACTTTTCTAGCCAAAGTTCACGTAAGGGAAAAAACAACAATAGGTGATAACAATGAAGAAATCAGGATTACTGATGTTGTGGTGACTCAACCCTCCATCGCCTATCAAAATAAACTGATCATGCAGTTGATGTAGCAAAATGCCGAGATGAGAGTTGAGATGCAGAGAAGGAAATATCTGCCTCCACCAGTTTGAATTGCCAATGTTGTGACATATAGAAGGGCTCCTCTTTACTTTCCTTCTTGAAACGTGGAACAGACATACAACCTACCTTCCTATCTAACCACCCAGAATCCTCAATATGCCCCCGTCTCCTATCTAACTAAACAACCACCTCAAAATACTAACCCTCAAATGCAACCTCCCTCTCAAAATTTGAACCCACCAAATCGGTCAACCCCAACAAAACAAAAAAACTTACAATCCCCAAATGTCCTTCTATTAGAAAAATCAACACACTAATCCCCCAAATAATCCCTCAAAACTACACAAAAAACTTCTAGTCCTTCCTTCGCTCTACCTCTACATAAAAAAAACCTTCTGAATTCCCATCCTCAATGAGCATGACACTAATGGTACTTAGCTCGATCACTATCAAGAGTATAAAATATAGTGGAGCTTGAAGAAAGAGACCACAAAGGTAGATATAAAGGAAGAGATCCAGAAGGCAATGAAAGAGCTACAACGTATTTTTAAGGTTACCAACTTGAGTTACAAGAATTTATGCGTTCACCCAAATTTGGACCCCGCCAAGAGGGATTCAAGGTGCAAAAGTTCGATGATTTTTGGAGGAACTGAAAACCCCTTAGAGCACCTTAGGTTCTACTGTGACCAGCTCGTGGGAGTTTGGATATATGAAGATGTATTGATGGGACTCTTTGGACGAAGTCTTTATAGAGAGGCTCTAGATTTGTTTACATCTCCTGAAACAAGAATGTGGCCTAACTAGAATGCCTTGACTAAGAATTTCATCTAACAATTCTCTTATTACGTGGTGATTGTTCCCGATCGTTAATTCTTGTAAGAGATGAAACATAAATCCGATGAAAGCTATAGATATTTTGCATATATATGGCAAAAGGAGGCACCCAGAGTTTGACCTCCTATGCCTGAGAAGGAAATCATTGAAGTATTTGTGCAGGTTAAGGAACCCGAGTATTATGAGAGAATCATGTTGCTTGTTGGATCAAAGTTTGTTGAAATAGTAAAAGTAGGTGAGACTATCGAAGAAGGATTGATAACCGGGCAGATTGCTCGGGGTTGTTCCCATGCCTTGATTCTCGGGTTTGTTGAAAAATAAAAGAGAATAGGTGTTTAGTATATCCTATAAGGGAATGAAGACCTAGAGGTTATCCTCGTCATACAAAGGTCGTTCTCGACCTTCACAGAGCTTATACCTGGCTTGTTATGCACATGTTGATTATCAAAACACCTCTCTCCCATGTTATCAAAATGCCCCTCCTCCCACTTACAAAAATAATCCTAGTTATCAAACTCCATCTCTCATCTACCGAAGTTCCTTTGTACCTTACCAGACTCCATTTCATCACTACGGAAACGTTGCTCCAAACTATTCCATTGAACAGATGAATAACCAAATGCTTCCCCTAATATATCGCGACCCAACTCCACTTCAACAAAATACCCCCCAATTACAAGGCTCTATCACCAAATCTCTAAAGTAACCCATATCAAGGATATCAAGCCCCCTCGTCCTAATGCTCCAAGCTATTGTCAGATGCCTCCTTCTTTTAAAAAGGAAAATATGATCCCTAACATCCCACATTTGAGAAGAAACCCGCCATAATTTTCTCTCTGCTCATCGAACGACGAACAAGGCTGTTCGAGTGATTAACTACAGAAGGATACATTTATCTAGTTGGGCCCAAGGTTGACACTAGTTAATATATTACAAACTTGATCAGAAGTTCGCGTATCACTCAATTATTGTTGGACATGATACAAATAATTGTATGAACCTTAAGCACAAGATCCAAGATTAGATTCACCAGAAAGTAGGCTTATTCTAGAAAAATGTGCCCAATGTCAATAGTCATCCTTTTCCAAATTATGTGGGCATCAATATCAATATGATAAAGATAGATGATGATTGGTGCATGACTAATGCAATAGTTCCGTTCGTTCATGAAGAACTGGAAAAGGTTGGAGCTTCATTGAGCATGAGAGAGAAGAAAGAGTTTGTGATTCTGACACTTGAGAAGGTTGTTGCCTTACTCTTGCCCGAACAAAGTTTGTGATTGAAACTTCTTCGGCAGAAGATTTGACCACGTACAGTAGATGTTACACACTAGAGAACTGTCTCAATGGGTAAAAAATAAAAGAGTTATAAGGGAGGCCAAGTCTTAAGAATTTTTGAGGAAATCGCAGCCAAAATTTTATTTGAATATGAAGCATCTGAAGATGACTCAGGCTGTGGGCCCTGTTGATGAGTTTCCAGCTCAATATCCAAGACTTAATAAAGGCTTTGTTTGACACGTACGTGCTCCTGGGTACCAGCAGTGACAATTTAACAGCTATAATAAACCAGGTTATCTAGTGACACCAAATCAGTTTCTTTGACGAAAAGCTTTTCTTTAAAGGGAGGATGCACAACAAAGCTCTCCATGTAACTATTGCACATTGAGAAAATTTTGTAAGTCGCGTCTTGGTCGACGATGTATCCGATCTCAATATTTTCCCACTATCAATTCTTAGGCACTTAAAGTTTGACACGTAGAAGCTTCAGCAGAACTAAGTAAATGTTAAGTCCTCTGAAGTAGTGCAAACAGACACCTTAGGGGTAGTAAACTTACACATTCAGATGGATCTGACAAAGATCAGCATGGAGTCCTAGGTGTTGGACATCAACACTAGTTATAACTTGCTTTAGAGAAGGTCCTTCATCAGCATGGATGGGGTTGTGCCTTCTACCTTTCACCAACTAATGAAATTTGTCCGGAAGGAGCAGGAATTGTGTATTTTTAGTAATGGAAGCCATTCCAATGGGTATTCAATGATCGTTAAAGAAGTTTCTCGAGGATGTGATTTCTACACGGTAGAACTGGTAAATCCCAAAGGTGATAATTTTGCTCCACATTCCCTTATACCTTTTGTATAAAAATGATTGCTATTGTGATGCCTCATATTGGATTCAAGCCACATTTTGTATTAGGAAAGAATTTCCAGGGAATTGTTGAGCCTATCCAAATTCCCACCTAAGAAGTAAAGTATTGTTTGTGGTACGTCCCGTTGATGATGAAATAGAGATTAAGAGAAAGAATGTAGATCAAACATTAACTTGGACAATTCCTCATGTATATTAATCAATTCCAGTTTGAGAGTATGACGATGATGATGGCCTTGGGGAAGGATTGTAGGGTATTTTTGAAGATAATCACGTTTTAATTGAGGATGAGGTTGAGATATCTGATATTTACAATGTGGATCTAGGGGAGAGATAACAAAACTAGACCTCCACACCACTTTTGATTCCATGAACATCTTGGTAGAAAGGACATATGTTTATGCTTGTTTTAAGAATTCGTAGTAATGCAGAAGAGGCCCGAGATCCACCCTTTTGCATTTTCTAGTTGTTTGAGTTTTCTAATTCCCTATGATGTTTAAAAAGGAAAACTGGTCCTTCGCCATTTCCAATGTTTGTAATTTTTTTCTAAATTGAATGAAAGCCTCTTTTGTCGAAGACTTATTCATTTACTTATTTGTTATATGTACTTTCCTAACTTTGTTTGTTTATGATTTTTTTAATATTAACTTTAAACGTGCAAATGTCATGTCATGTCACGAGCCAAAAAAACAAAATGAGGTAGGTGATGGCAAAGGCAAAGAATATGAAGAATAAAATGAGGTACCGAAACATGTTGCTGAAGTGTTTCGGTAGTTTGAGGATCATCATAAGACGAATCTGGAAAAAACTGATATTTGTGAAACTTGGAGACGAGGTGTACATCAAAGAAGTCAAAATTAGTGTCCATATTATAGAAACTCAAAGAAATACCTAATTTATTTGCTTAGAGAATACATTGTTGTATTTGTGTTGGTTTACAACGATATGCTATGGCTGAGAAATAATGTGGTGTCCCACAAATTTCTAATTAATCCTAGTGTTAGTCCCACTAAAGGACTCAGAAGTTCAAGCCCGAGCTATGTTGAAATATTAAAGAAGATATTACCACACATATCGAGTCTTAAATCGTGGAAGTATGCAACCAATGTTGTTCCGGTTGCCACGATATATGGAAAAATTAGAATTTGTGTTTACTGCAACGATCTCAACAAAACAAGCCCAAAAGATAATTTTCCATTGCCAAACATTCCTATTCAAATTAACAACTACGCTAAGAATGAAATGCAGTCGTTCATGGTTTTTATGCGGGTTATCATCTGATCTTGATGGATGTAGAAGATGCACAGAAGAAAACCTTTAATATGCCTTGGGGTTTAATTCGTTGAAGGGTGATGCCGTTTGATCTCAAAAGTGTTGGTTCTTCATATATGAGGGATATGACAACATCTTTCATGACATGATTTACAAAAAGATTGAAGTATATGTACATGATGTCATAATCATATCATACGAAAGTTCATACCACTTGACTCATTTAAGGAAGTTTTTCAATTGTCAACATCGATACAACTTGAAGTTAAATCGCGAAATGTGCTTTTGGGGTGCCATGTTGCAAGCTGTTGGGATTTATAGTTAGCTAAAGGGGCATTGAGCAAGCCTCTTAAAAGATTAAGGTGGTTCAAGAATTACCTCCTCCGAAGATGAAGATAAAGTGGTTAGTTTTTTGGGAAGGTTGAACTACATTATTTAGCTGATAACTCAATCAACTATAGTGTATGAGCCTACATTAAGGTAATTGATGAAGGATTATTTGACGAAATGGACCGAAGAATGTCAGAATGCTTTTAAGTCCATCAAGAATTATTTATCCATTCCACTAGTGCTAGTTCCTCTGCGAGTAGGGAGTCCATTTTTGCTATATTTTTTTGTATCGAATAACACAATTGGGTGAATGCTTTTCAACATAATGAGACAAGGAAGAAAGATCGAGTCCTTTATTACTTGATCAAGAAATTCACTTTGTACGAGGCTCAGTATACTCTCTTTGACAAAATGTGTTGTTCTTTAACTTATATTGCTCAAAAAATTGAGAAAATATTTATGTTCTTATACCACATATCTCATTTCCAGGATGGACGAGTTGATGTATATTTTTCAAAAGGCAATGCCGATAGAAAAACAGAAAAATTGGTAAATACTTTGAGTGAATTTGATGTTCTGTATGTGACCCAAGAAGGCGATAAAAGTACAAGCCTTGGCTGATAATCTTTCAGAAAATCCAGTCGACAAAGAATATGAACCGCTGAAGACTTACTTCTACGTTGAAGATGTTAAGATGTATCGTTTGTGGGTGAAGATATTTCTAAATCCTACCCTTGTTGGGGGGTTTTCTATGATCGAGCCACGTATTATAGCGGTCTTAGTATCAGAATCCGGTCAACCCAATCCTATAGAAACTAAACTCCAATTTGATTGCACAAAAAATATGGAAGAATACAAAGCTTGTATCCTTTGTTTGGAAATGGCCATTGACATGGATGTTCATGAGATTCTAGTTATTAGAGATTGAGACTTGCTGATTTATCAAGTTGAAAAAGAATGGGCAATAAAGAACCCAAAGATCACATTCCACATGCACTATATACTGAAGTGTGCAAGAGTTTTTGTAAGATTGAGTTCAGGAATACTGCCAAAGCACAGAATGTGTTTGCTGATACTGTTCCCACCATCACCCCAATGATTAAACATCCAGATACAGATTATATTGATCTCCTAGATATAGAGGTAAGGGTGTAAAACTATAAAAAGTTAAGTCTTAAGATAGAGTCTCACAAGTTGATTTAATGTTGTTTATACTTTTCTAATACCTAATATAATTTTAGTAAGTCATCCGAGAAGTTTTCGAGCCAAGACATCAAGAAACGTCCATGACATTCTGAAGCTAGTCTCAATTGAAATAGTTGACGTCGCTAAGTTTGGTGAAGGGTTTGGAGGGTCAAATGAAATCTACAACTTGTAAAAAGACTTAGGATAGGTAGAGTTTAGTATAGAGGGTCTGAACTTCAAATAACGACGTCCCAATGACCACCTGAAAGGTCCTTGAGAAGGACCCCAACATGGGTGGGCAGGTTTCCAAAGCAGCCTACGTGAGTGAAGATCCAAAGGGCTGCTGCGCGACGCACAATCAACACATACCTTACTGCCTCAAATCACTTTTCAAAAAATAAAAATGGGAATTAGCATTGCGACATGGAGCCTCTTCCCAGATTCAGTAAAATCGTAATTCTGGAATATTACCTTCACAAAAAGACCAATTTCAGTGAGGGGCGTTTGGAGTAATTTAGGGGGTTACTATATATTGACTTGGGATCAGTTTTAAGCAATTTTGAAATCACTCAAAACCCAATTCCCAAAATAAAACAAAAAGGACTCATCTCTCTCTACTTTCTCTCTCTCTCTCTCTCCAATTCCTCCATCGAAAAAGGAAGAAAACATGAAGAAGAAGGTCAATTTCTCTAAGATTTAACTTCAATTTTGTGGATTAATCTTAATAAAAGAATGGGTCTTCACTGTTGAGATTCATTTGCCCAATAGTTCCTTTCTATGTTTATTCCTATATTACCCAATTCCATGGGGTTTTTCATTTCTAATGGATTTCTTTCTAAACATCAAATTGATGATAAATTGTGATTGAAAATGACTAATGAGTATAAATTGATTTTTACTTGATGGTAATTGATGCAATTTCATATAGATCATGTCCCTTTTCACAAATTCCCCAAATTTATGATCTTGATTATCAATTGATTGGAATTAAAGAATGTATTGATTGTTAGATTGTAAGGTGTTGAAGATTTCATTTTGACCCTTCTCCACTAATCCTAGGCTATGAATTGAAGTTAATTGGATAGTGATGATGTAATTTACCTAGTTCGTGTGTTAACCACTATTGATTGATGTTACTACACCTATTATTGGATGTAATTGATTGGTTGATGGTAAGACCATAATGATGGATTTTTGAAGGAAATTTGGTAAGTCTTCATGATTTTAATCTTTACATCAATTATGATGGCTTGTGATTGATGATGTAGTTAAATTGAAGTATGTCTTGTGAATGGCGTAAGTAGGTGTGCATGATGTTGAATTGTAATGTCTCGACTATGTGACATGAGATTATTCTTTAGATGAAATGATATAGGATTGGCTATGAATTGCCTATGTGCCTTATTATGATGTGATAATGATGATATGCTAATCTCACATATGAAGGTTTCCATGAAAGGATATACTCATGCAATTCTTATTGAGTTGTGATGATGACATTTATAAAAGAGATGTACCCTATCAACTACATCAAGCTATGATGATTAACAAATGTATTAAAGACATTTCAAAAAGGGACTCTAGCTTACAACCAAGTGAACTAGAGTGATGAGTGTCCCTTCCAACATAGAGATGATAGGATCACTAATGTACTTTTGATATTGGAGACTTTAATGCATTTAGCATTAAGAGGGTCCCAACTATATATCCTAGTTCTTGAACTATGTTTCCCCAATAAGAATAATAGCTGGTGGATCCACGTAGTTGCTATATTAATGTTTTTGTAATAGTGTAGCAAGTAGTTCCCCTTCATTAAGTGTAGTGTTCCATCACATCAAATTCAACATTAGATCGTGTGGTCTATGTAAATTAAGGCAAGATATTCCCATAAGGTAAAATGAATTAAATGATTAAACTCTAACTAAGATGAACTAAGGGGTTTATCTTAGTCTAGGTAGGGGTATGGGACTCTACCCAAACATTGCACTAGTTATCACTGAGAGAAGTCTTAGGAGGATGTTCTTATGTATGTATATTCTTATAAATATAAATGATATGTTTATGATTATCTTACATGTTAAGGATACTATGTGATGTTAATTTCTCTCATGAACATGTATTTGGTCTCTATTGGTAGAGTATGATATTATGTACTCTAAATGTTATGTTATGTGAAGTTGTACATTGGTTATAGTTCTTGCTAGGTTTACTTGATTAAGTTTATGGGGCTTTGCTTAGTTATTGCACAAGTGGACTTAAAGAGTGTCATAAATAATGGTCTTGCTTTGATAATGTTTAAATGTACTCTTATTCATATTTATTGAAGTGTTATCTTGATGAAAAAGTTTCTTGGCTACGTGTTCAATTATATTTTATGAAGGTTGACTTGACTACACTTAGCATTGTTGGTATTGTGATGTACGTGCCTATGACTTGATAAATATGTTTTTTTGATTGGTATGGTCTTCTTGAGTGTGCATAAGACTTTCAAAATGTAAAATAGCATGTTTTAATGAAATATCTCATTTGAGTATAATTTCATGATATGTGTACATCTTGTAACTTACTAAGTACAAGTAGTGTACTAACCCCATTTTCCCCCTTTTTCCCTAACATTTGAGGTTCCAGTCGTTTAAGGGCTTTGAGATGAGTTTGAAAAAGATGTGGAATTCTGAATCATCCAAGTTGGGTAGGTCCTCAATTAGGGCAATGCCAATATAAAGCTTATAGAGTTTTTTTAGTTTTAAGACTCTTATGTTCTTTCCTTTTCATTTGAGTACTAACCGTTGTATGACCTATATGTGGTCTTATTTAATTTATGTATGGATAGACCGAAATTATTATACTCTTGTTAGATGGTTATGAGATGAGACGACTATTTGAGACTATATTATATTTTATATATCTATGTTCAATAAAAGTAGAAGAATAAGTAATATTCCTATACAAAGGGTATATCATACTTGTTATTAGTATTATGTTATGTTGAGGTCAATGTAAACATCAATGTAGAAGTACTGAAAAAGATTTTATGATTCCGCATTTTAACCGATGAATGTAATTATGTAAGCTAAGAGGCTAGTCTTAGTCTTCAAAGAGGATGACGACACCGGTTACGTCTAAGGGATGCTCCCTGGATCTAACAAACTTGGTATTACAACATGAGGTTTAATATATTTGAGTTGATGTCACTCTCAACCAAGTCTATGAAGATTCGTATTCATAATTATGACACACGCAACACTTATTGATAGTAACCTATGTGAGGCTTAGGAAACTCTCTTTTTCTTTGAAGTCTAATATAGTACCTTTATATTTAAGATTTATGTTCTTTTAGCATATAATCCTTTTATTGTGATTATAGGCAATGAATACTCGAAGAAACGCAACAGAAAGACTTGAAAAAGAGGTTGCCAATGCGAGAGTTCCTCCACGTGATGCTCAAGTCAATTTTCTTGAAGAAGATGTTAATGATTAACAAGCTCTAGTCGATCCTCCTCATTTGACGGATGGTGCCTTATGGGATGATCGTTTCCAAATGTCCCATGATATTACTACCCAAGAACAAGCCGCCACTACCCAAGGTCAAGACATGACGACCTAAGCCATGAAGACCCACAAGAGTACATTGATGAAGTTTTCAATATCCTCTATTCTATGGGGTTTACCACTAGTTAGAAGGCCGAGTTAACCACATACCAACTCAAAGATGTAGCCCAACCTTGGTTAGTCCAATTGAGAGACAATAAGACTTTAAGGGGTAGACCGGTGACTAAAGCGATTTTCAAGAAGACTTTTCTTGATAGATTCTTTCCTTGGGAGAAGAGGGAAGCCAAAATGGTTGATTTCATCAACCTTCGTCAAGGAGGTATAAAGGTGCTTGAATACTTTTTTAAATTTACTAAATTTTCAAAATATGCTCCTTCTTTGGTTTCTTAACATAGAGTTGAAATGAGCCGCTTTGTGTTGGAGGTGTCACAAATCTTGCAAGTAGAATGTCATTCGGGTATTAAACATGAAAACATGAAAATTTTTCATCTCATGTTCATGTTCGAAAAGTGTAAGATACAAGGGCTAAGGAAAGATTAGAGATTCAAAGAGGGAAAAGTCGTATAAGGGTGGTTCGTCAAAAGGTAGGCTTGATGTCCAAGAAAAGCTAGGTTCAAAAAAAGATTTGATAATTAATTCCAATTTATCTAAGGCTAGTTATTATAGGGTGTCTAACCCTAAGCCCAAAAAGTGAAAGGATACTAGTTCACCAACAAAGAAGACAACTTGTGGAAAGTTTGGCAAGAAACACTATGGTGATTTCCTCAAGGGAACAAATAATTGTTTTGGTTGTGGTAAAAGTTGGCACAAGGTTTGAGATTTCCAAAATGTAAAGGGACAAGACAATGATAGTGAGAAAGCAAGTAGTACTACTAATTCTCCGAAGAATAATCACTTTTGTGCACTTATCTCGAGGAGTGCGTAAGAGACTTCTCCCGACGTTGTGACCGGTACGTTCAAAGTCTTTTTCATTGATGGATATGTTTTACTTGATCCTGGTGCTACACTATCCTTTGTTACTCCTCTAGTACCTAAAAAGTTTGAGATTTTGCCCGACATTCTAAATGAACCTTTAATGATGTCTACCCCGCTGGGTGAATCGGTGGTTACAAAGAGGGTATATAGATATTGTCCTATAATGTTGACCAATAGAGTTACTTATGTTGAACTCGTAGAACTTTATAGGTTGATTTTGATGTTATTTTGGGTATGTATTGGTTGCATGCTTGTTCAATATATTGTAGGGGTAGCGTTGTGAAGTTTAACTTACAAATGAACCCTTCTTAGAGTGGAAGGGGGAAATTGTCTTCCTAGGGGTCTGATCATTTCTTTTCTAAAGGCTTGTAACATGATCTCTAAAAGGTGTTTATACCACATTATGAGAGTCAAAGATTAAGAATCCGAAGTTCCTTTTATTAAGTCAGTCCCCATGGCAAGGGAATCTCTGGAGGTCTCTCCTAATGATCTTCTGAGTATTCCTCTTGATTGGGAAATCGATTTTGATAATGACTTGTTACCGGATTAAAATCCCATTTCAATTCCTCCATATCGAATGTCTCCGTACAAATCGAAAGAGTTGAAGGATCAACTCAAAGATTTACTAGACAAAGGCTTCATTAGACCTTTTATTTCTCCATAGGATACTCCGGTTTTGTTTGTGAAGAAAAAGCATGGTTCCCGTAGATTGTGCATTGATTATCACAAACTCAATAAAGTCACTATTAGGATCAAGTATCCTCTACCATAGATTGATGGCTTGTTTAGTAAAATCCAAGGAGTAAACTACTTTTCTAACATTGAGTTTAGATCGGGGTATCACCATTATTGGGTGAGAGATGAGGATATACCAAAAATGGAATTTTGTACTAGATATGGTCACTATGAGTTCTTAAATGTCCTTTAGTCTCACTAATGCCCGGGAGACATTTATGGATCTTATTAATAGGGTGTTTCGATGTTATCTAGATTCATTTGTCATTGTCTTCATTGACGACATCTTAGTATATTCAAAAATTAAGGGTGATCACTTGAACCATTTGTGGGTGGTGTTACAAGTGCATAAGGAGAAAAAATTATTTGCAATGTATAGAAAATGTAAGTTTTGGTTGAGGTCGGTGGCGTTTCTTGGTCATATCATCTCTAGTGAGGGAGTTGAGGTTGATCCAAGGAAAAGTGAGGCACTCAAGAATTGTCGTAAACCATTTACTCCAACCAACATTAGAAGTTTCTTGGGTCTAGCGGGTTATTATTGGAGATTAGTGGATAGTTTTGAGTCCATTGCATCTCCCTTGACTACTTTTACCCAAATGAGTAAGGAATTTGAGTTGTTTGAGGCATGTGAGAGAAGCTTCCAAATCTTGAAAGATAGAGTTTACGAAGGGTACAAAGGGTTTGGATGTATATTGTTATACGTCTCGAATGGTTTTAGAGTGTGTGCTTATGCAACATGGGAAAGTAGTATCCTATGGTTCTAGGCAACTTTAGGTACATGAAAGAAACTATCCAACTCATGATCTTGAATTAGCGATCATGGTATTTGCCTTAAAGATATGGAGAAATTACTTGTATGGTGTTCATGTGAATGTTAATACCGACCACAAGAGTCTCCAATATGTGTTTACTTAAAAGAATTTTAATCTCTGATAATGAAGGTGGTTAGAATTATTTAAACATTACAACATGAGTGTTTTCTATCACCGAAACAAGGCCAATGTGGTTGCAGATGCTCTAAGCATATGACCATGGGTAGTGTGTCTCATGTAGAGGAAACCAAGAAAGACTTAGTGAAATATGTTCATAGGATTGCTAGATTGGGTGTAAGGTTGGAAGATTCTCCAAATGGTGGTTTTATGGTCCATCATAACTCTGAGTCATCATTGGTGGTTGAGGTGAAGTCCAAACGACATGTTGTTCAACCATTGATTGAGTTGAATAAATTGGATCTTGGTAATCTTAATGAGTAATTCTCCTTGGGGGGTATGGTGTCCTGAGGTATCAAGCAAGGTTGTCTGTTCCCAATATAGATGGTTTGAGGAACCAGATACTTCATGAAGCTCATTGGTTCCGTTACTGCATTCATCCAGATTCAACAATGACTATGACCTTAGGGAAGTGTTTTGTTTGGAAGGTTTGAAGAAGGACATAACGGAATTTGTTTCTAAGTGTCCAAATTTCCAACAAGTGAAAGACGAACACAAAAAATCCGTGTGGGTTACTTCAAGAAATCCAACTTCCTACTTTGAAATGGGAAGACATAAATGTTGATTTTGTGTTAGGGCTGACTCAGACACAAAAGAAATATGACTCTATATGGGTTGTTGTGGATAGGTTGACCAAATCCATTCATTTTATTTCCGTCAAGTCTACTTATTTGGTGGAGGATTATGCATGGATCTTCATATATGAGATTGTGTGGAATACCAGTATTCCATTATCCATCATATCAAATAGGAGTGCACAACTCACATCTAGGTTTTGGAGGTCATTCGAACATGGTTTGGGTACCAAGGTGAATTTAAGAACTGCTTTTCATCCTTAAACGGATAGTCAAGTGGAGTGTACTATTCAAACCCTTGAGGATATTTTTAGAGATTGTATTATTGATTTCAAGGGAAATTGGGATAAGCATTTGCATTTGGTGGA
This sequence comes from Solanum chmielewskii, assembly GCA_027704785.1. Classification (NCBI taxonomy): domain Eukaryota; kingdom Viridiplantae; phylum Streptophyta; class Magnoliopsida; order Solanales; family Solanaceae; genus Solanum; species Solanum chmielewskii. The sequence goes on along the minus strand of JAKWIX010000324.1, from coordinate 37,477,374 downwards.
GTTTGCTTACAACAATAGCTACCAGTCATCTATATTAATGTCTCCTTATGAAGCCTTGTATGGTAGGAGATGTAGATCTCCAATTGGATTGTTTGAAGTAGGTGAATCTTCACTTTTTGGTCCCAATTTGATTTATAAGACTTTGGAGAAGGTTCATATCATAAGGAAGCGGCTGCAACAAACCTATTGTCAGGAAAAGTCTTATTTCGATCGTAGGAGAAGGGAATTAGAGTTTGAAGAAGGTGATAAGCTATATTTGAAAATCTCACCCATGAAAGGGATGGTTAGATTTGGCAAGAAAGGGAAGTTTATTCCTCGTTATGTAGGTCCCTATGAAATCTTGCAAAGAGTTGGTAAGGTTGTATATGAGTTGAGGTTGCCTAGTAAGTTGGCATGGGTTCATCAAGTTTTCCATATTTCTATGATTAAGAAGTGTATCGGTGATCCAGAGTCTATTCTTCCTATTGAGGTTCTTGTTGTGAAGGATAAACGCTCCTATGAAGATGTTTCGGTTCAAATCCGTGATAGGCAAGTAAAGAGGTTAAGGAACAAGGAGGTGGCTTCCGTAAAGGTGTTATGGAATAAATAACTACTTGGGGGTGCAACATGGAAGACTGAGGCCGACATGAAGTCTCGTTACCCTGATCTATTTCATAATTAAGGTTAGTTATTCCTATTAATAATGAAAATAATGAGTTCATTTGATTTAGACTTGTTTTGTGAGGATATGCATTATATATGATAAAAAGATTTACTCTAAAATGAACTATCACAGAAAATTGGTCTTTTGGTTAATTTATACTGTTTGTATATTTGGTATGTTGTTTCCTTTTAGAAATGATATTGAGCATGTTAATATGTTGAGAAAGGAATTTTTTCATAATTGACTATTAAATAATATGTTGAGCTCATATTGTAGTGAGAAGGAAATTTCTCATGTTGTTATTGGAGCTCTTATATGTGAAAGTTAATGTTTTGTGTTACTTGTGTAAATGGTATGATTATGTGTTGAATGCAGTTGAACACTCCTTGAGTTGTAACTCATGTGGATATTGGATATTGGTTGTTGGGCTGCTAGTCTTGAGTGTATCTTTCCTGAAAAAATGTTTAGTGTCATTCGAGGGCGAATGTTCCTAGGGGGGTTAATGTAACACTATGAAAATTCAAGTCCTAATGTATATCCTAATAACTTTATTTAATGTTGGTTATAATGTTTTAATACCTAAAATAATGTTTATAATTCATTCGAGAAGTTTTAGAGCCAAGACATCAAGAAACGTCCATGAAGTCTGGAAGCTAGTCGAAGTTGAACTACTTGACTTCGCTATGTTTGGTGAAGGTTTCAGAGTGTCAAATGAAGTCTACAAGTTTTAAAAAGTCTTAGTATCGGTGAAGAGTAGCATAGAGGGTCTAAACATCCAATAAATATGCCCCAAGGACCACATGAAGGTTCCTTGAGAAGGACCCCAACATGAGTGGGTAGGCTGCAAAAGAAGCATGCTTGAGTGAAGATCGAACGGGCTTCTACGCATCGCGCAGCCCACATGGACCTAACTGACTCAAAAAATAATTTCAGTAATAAAAATGGGGATTAGCCTCGTGACGCGGAGCCATTTCCCAGATTTGGTTAAATCATATTTTTGCCATTTTGACTTCACAAAAAGACCATTTTTAGTGAGTGGTGTTTTGGGTAATTTTGGGGGTAATTATATATTATCATAGGTTCATTTTTAATCCATTTTTAACTCAGTCACAACCCAATTTCCAAAACAAACCCAAAAGCTCACATCTCTCTCTACTTTCTCTCTCTCTCCAATTCCTCATTGAAGAAAGAAGAAAGCTTGAAGAAGAAAGTCAATTTATCTAGGATTTCACTTAAATTTCGTGGATTAATTGTAATTAAGGTATGGTACTTTACTCTTGGTATTCATTTCCTCAAGTGATCCTTTAAATGTTGATTTCTAAATGACCAATTCCTTGGGGTTTTCCAATTCTAATGGGTTTTCTTTTAAGCATTAAATTGATTATAAATTATGATTGCCTATGACTAATTAAGTACATATTGTTGTTTAATTGACGTTAATTTATGCAATTTTGATATATATCATGTCCCTTGTCCCAAATTTCTCAAATCTTGTATCTTTGTTATAAATTGATGATAACTGAAGAATGTATTGATTGTTAGATTTGTTTTATCTATTCTTATGAAGTTACAAATTAATTAGAATATTAGGTTTGTGAGATTGGATCTCATTGTTGGAGAATTCATGTTGACCCCTCTCCCCTAAACATAGGTCATGAGTTTTAATTCATTAGGATACGTTATGATGTAATTAGCGTAGTTCTTGTGTTAATCAATATTTATTGATGTTACTACACCTATTAAATAATTGGTTGGTTAATGGTAAGACGATGAAGATGGATTTTGAAGGAGATGTGGTAAGTCTTCATGATCCTAACCTTTACTTAAATTATGATGGCTTGTGATTGATGATGTAGTTCAATCGAAGTATGTCTTGTGAATAGCCTTAGTAGGTGTGTATGATGTTGAATTTTAATGTCTCGACTATGTGACGTGACATTATTCTTAAGATGAAATGATATAAGGGTGTCTATGAATTGTCTATGTGCCTTACAATGACGTAATGATGATGATATGCTAATCTCACATAAGAGGTTTGCCATTAAAAGAAATACTCATGCAATTCTTATTGAAATAAGATGATGATGCTTGTACAAGGAATAGACCCGATGGACCTACATTAAGCTAGGATGATTAATAAAGGTATTAAAGACATTTCAAAAATGGGCTGTAGCTTACCACCAGGTGAACTAGGGTGAGGAGTGTCCCTTCCCACTTAGGGAAGGTAGGATCACTAATGTACTCTTAAGATTGGACACTATAATGAATGTAGCATAAAGAAGGTCCCAACTATATGTCCTAGTTCTTGAACTATGTTGCCCCCATAGGAATACTAGCTAGTGGATCCTCATACTTCCTATGTTCATGTTTTTGTACTACCTTGGCAAGTAGTCCGCCTTCGTTTGGTGTATTGTTCCATGACACTGGAGTCCTAATTGAATCATGTGGTCTATGTCGGTTAAGTCAAGATGTTCCCAAAAGGTAAAATGAATTAAATAATCTAACTATATCTAAGATTACCTAAGGGGTTTAGTTTAGCGTAGGCAGGGGTATAAGACTCTACCAAGACATTGCACTAGTTAACCTTGAGGGAAGTTTTAGGAGTTTCTTATGTATGTATATGCTTATAAATGTAAATGATATGTATATGATGATCTTACATGTTAAGGACACTATGTGATTGGTATGGTCTTCTTCAGTGTGCATAAGACTTTCTAAATGTAAAGTAGCATGTTTTATTGAAATGTCCCTTTTGAGTATGATTTCATTATATACGTGGATGTGGTCTCATACTTAGTACAAGTTGTGTTGTAACCCCATTTATTCCTTTCCCCCCAACATTTTAGGTTCCGGTTGTTGACGGGCTTTGACGACTTTGAAGAAGACTTTCAATTCTCAATCATCCATGTTGGGTAGGTCCTCACTTTCCGAAGGCAATTCCACTATCATGATTATGGAGGTGTTTTAGTTTTAAGACCCTTATGTTCTTTCCTTCTAACCATTGTATGACCTATATGTGGTCTTATTTATGATATATGGGCTATGACGCAATTATTAAACTCTTGTTAGAATGTTATGAGATAAGATGACTATTTGTGACAATGTTATATTATATATATCTATGTGCAAGAAAAGTATAAGACTAAGTAATCTTCTATACGAAGGGTCTATGTACACTTGATATAAGTATTATGTGTATGCATATGTTAATGTAAACCTTAATATACAAGTAACTAAAAAGTTTTTAAGATTTCCGTATTTTAACCTATGAATTTAATGATGTAAGTTAAGAGGTTCGTCTTAGTCCTCAAAGAGGATGCCGCCGCCGGTTATGTCTAAGGGGTTCTCCCCAGATGTGACAAAGGGAGAAACTAGTCCATTGTTTAAATGTTGAAGTTAAACTAGACGGTGATATCAAGAAGTATATATAGATTTGGATGTATCCTGAGAGTGCCACATAAAACCAGAAGAAGTCAGTAGATTATATGACACTCAATTTCTTTCTAAGTAAGGAAATCCTTTATATGAGGAATCCAGATTTAGGTCTTTTCAGATGCATTTGTTCTAGTGAAGTTGCAAAGTTTCTTGAACAAATGTATGTTGGAATTTGCGGTATGCACATGAATCGACTTGTTCTAGCAAAGAAGTTATACGCCCACATTACGTCTCCCTAAAGAAGTATAAGCGGTCATAATCAAGTAGAGAAGCCAACTAGTAGGTTGGGATCAATCCCACGAGGAAACTGGTTTAGACTTAACTTTAATTTACAATGACGCCTACTTAGTCAAGGTCATTCTAAAAGCAACTAATGGAAAGGTTTTTTTTTTGTGAAACAAGATTTTAAACAATTCTAAGTTAAAAAGTAAGGAAAAGTAAAAGATTCAGTTTTTATCAAGTTGTGAGACTAAATAGGGTATATGTGTTCCCCATTTGTTTATAATGTCGTATTCTAGCTATAACAATTGTTTCCTAGTTGTTTGCATGTAAAGTGTAAAGTTATGTATCTCTAAATCCTTGATCCGACATCTAGATAATTTCACGCTGTACCTTGGTCAGACAACGTGTGTATAGACTACTAACCTTACCTTTATCTCATATTAGACATCATAATCGATGTATGGCTTTTTTATTACTTCGCACCTATCGACCCTAGCCTATTAGGTAGTATCCCGCTGAATCTATGTTGATACCTATTTTCCTACTACTACCTCTTTGAAAAGGAAAGTAGAAACCAAGGATAGTTCTTACATGTTCACTCGTTAAAAATACTTCTAAATGAAAGAATATCAATACTTGCAAGAACCTATTTTGACAATTGATTATTTGCTAGGTTTACATTATTAATAACCAATGGTTCCGACAATCAAAGTTGCGGATTTAGTTACCCATGCAAGCAAGATTACAATTCATAGTTTGTAAATAAGAAATCATAAAATTACTTTATCGATAAAAAAACCTAGAAAATCAACTTGAAATTTTAATATAAAACTTCAAACCAAATCCTAAAATTGATTGATTTGCTAATGATTGCAAAAACCAATCTCCAAACAAAAGTAAAACAATACTAAAAGTTTCAAACCCCAAAAAATAATTTTGATCCCTCATTTATAGAAAACATTGTTCTAAATTAAAAGGAATTAAGATAAGGAAAGTTTGCTCAGTCCACACGGCTTCAATCTACGTACCAACATCAACGGTCCGTAGACGCATTCTGGTGTTCAGGACTTAGAATAATTTTTGTCTCCTTAGATGGCACCATTTCTAAATCAATCAATGGCCAATAACATGGATCATTGTCGCATCAATGGTCTGTAGATACCCTCTGTCACTCCATCCTTCAAATTTTTCCTTTTATGGGTACAACAACCTTATCTGATCAAAACAATGATCCACCAGTGCGGTCCATCAATCAATCGACGGTCCATCACTCTCTTCGTAGTTCCACACTTTGTAAGATTTCCCCGAGTTGTCTCCAAAATCCTATGTTGCTCATCCATGTTTCCCATCTACGGTCCATCGATCCAACAATGGACCTTTAATGGCCTCCGTATGTTCTATTCTGCGACTTTTTAAAGTTGATTCCTCATCTTGCCTCCTGAACATCTTTCTGTAAAACAACAAAAAAATATGTTAAAAATAGAACAATAAGGCTCTAGGAAAATGCAAATTTTAAGTAAAATGCATTAAAAGATCCGTGAAACCAAGGTACGTAACACCATCAAATTAAATTCGTTGTTTCTCCTCAAGTGACACACTATGACTCAAAACAATACTTGAACAAAATTATGCTCTTTTAAGATTTCGCAATCACATGGCTATCAATCCTAACTCATTCTTTGATTTCGTACAGGCTTACGATCTCAGGTTCGACAAGCAAAGTCATGTGGTTCACATCATGAGACAAACTCACAATACATAGACACCTCTTTTGTTTTTCCCCTCACCAAGGTACAAACTTTCCGACACCACAACTAGAGCCCTAAATTCAAAAGAAATCATCAATTTTTGCATAGTAATTTTAAGTTTGAGTACACTGATCTTTTTTCAACGTGCATTCTCAAGAACAAGTTCAAATGTTGTTAGTAATTGTCTCCATAGGCTTGCTTTGATTTTCGCTTCTTAGGTTCACCATATTAGACCCTATGATCATGGTAGGACTTTCTTGTATTTTAATGTAGGCTCAGGGTCAGGTATGGTACATATGAGTACATTTTAGTGACTTTTTCTCTCCTTGACAGTACCTCTAATCTTCCTACCTCTTTTCGTTGTGTTTTACATCCTACTTTCCCACTCTTTTCATCTTTTCCCTGCTCCCTTTTTTGGATATGACTCTTACATCTTTTTCAACTTTTTCCTTTCATTCTCTTTTCTTTTACATTTCTTTTCCTTTTTGTTCAATTGAGATTTTCACATCAATATCTCTCTTTCTCTTTTATTTTCAACATTCAAATCTTTTCATACACATTTTCGGGTCCTCACTCATAATAGCCACCCTCAACTCATGGCTTTTCCATAAGTTGAGGAACACGATACCCGAAATCGGGCAAGGGACAAGACGATATAATATTCTTCATTATCCACCCTCAACATTGTCTTATGGACAATGTTGGTGCACATGTCCAAGTAGGGACCGGGTCCAAAGCAGTAAACCTGGGAAATGGAGTTGGTGATAAAAAAAATTGGTCTATTTTAGTATCAACAGATTTGGATCCAAAGGGATAAAGATTTCATTTGGTTAACATCATTTTAGGTTAGATGTTTGCTAATTCGAACTGTTGCGTATGATTCTTTCCTAGTCTTCTAACACAAAATCCCTTTGTAGGACTAACTGGGCATGTTCTAGCTACGTACCAACTGTTGAACACTCAAAACTCCACACACTCTCTTGACACCTCATTACACTATTAGATTGTCAAATTTCCCAGTTTAGGCGTTAGTTGAGGATCATGCAGTGGGTGCCTATCTATATCATGATTAGAGCCAGTATTTTTAAATTATCTTCACTTATTAATGCAAGTTCTATGTAGGAAGAGATATCATTTATTTTCAGCATTCATGCTTCATTCTTTTGATGCTTTTATACTTTGACAAATAACGATATGTGGTTCAACAAAAAAATTAATCAGGCTCTTGGGAAATAAGAACACATGAAAGAAACCCCAAGAGAGGACTGTGAGTTGGGCTACTCAAACTTCAGCCTAAAATTCACTTTTCATTTACCCCACCCCTAACTAAAAGAGTATGCCCTTGTCCCCAATGCATAAAAAGTCATATGTATATGATGGTAGCTGAAGCAAACATGAGGCGCATACCACTAACGATCTCTCCACAAGTGGGAGGGTCCGGTTTCTTGAAACCTGCAACATCATTACTGAGGTCACCCTTAGTGGTGCCCACATCAATCTCCGCACCATCAGTGGTGTTGCTCTCACCGATCACCTGAATAGAATTGAACTCCCCAGCAGCAATCTCTCGTGCTCACATCTAGAGGGCATCCTCATCTACCAACGATGTCCTCCCAGCAAACACTAAATTTGTCTACTCTCTCTTATTTGCAAGGGCCTCACCACCGGCCTTAATATTGAGGATGGATTGGTGTCTCTAGGTGTGACCTCATGGCTCAACTGGAGAATCATCATAGGACTTGACAAGGCACAAATCACAGTGTCCTCAGTAGCTCGATTGTCTAACTCTCCAGTTCAGTCCCCCTCATCTCTAGAATTACATCTACATCAGCCCACAAACTAGCATTACTACACTCTCAAAAGACACTGGGTAAGACAATTTTAAAAGTTAACAACACAGTTCTATTTTCCGGATAAAAAAATCCTCTTAGCATTCGTCATAACATGTCATCAGTTAAAATTACTGAAAAATTTAAAACTTTTACATACTTAGGTGAAGTATACTTAGACTTCATACTTAACAATCATAATATCATACGATATTCTAAAAAATTTTCTCACATTTATAAATCCATCTAAAGAGTTCAAATTTGGACTTAGCAAATAACTAGTCAATATGCCATATAGGACTTAATACAAAAGAATTCAAAGAACATGAATGGAAATAGAATATTTTTAGTAACTACTTAAATTTTCATAAACTAAAACGAAAGATAGCATCCCCGAACATGAGGACCTACCAACACTTAGAGAAAGAGTTCCAAGCTTCTTCAATCGACCTTCTTAATCTTCAATGGCCGAACCCTACAGTTGTAGTAATATAAAATAATGGGGTTAGTACGCCATATTTACTAATTTTTGGTATATGCACATAAGATTTAAGGACCTGCAAGAAAAAGGATCGTTTATCATATCTTTTCAAAACATTTTAAGTCATATGAATGTCTTTAATGCACATGCCATAGAACATATACAAAGTAAGGACTTCATCAACATACAACATGATCATAATCTAAGACATATTACTATAGAGTCATGTTAACATTCATATTCAATAGAACGTATCAAAATTACATACAAAATACATACTAATGATCCCATTCCCAACCTTTAGCTGCAATGGTCATGTGAAGACCCATAACCCCACACAACCAAGAAGATAAGAGAGGAGTCTAGAAGTAAAGCTTTGCATCATATGACTTGTAGCATAAGTAGTCATCACAATATAAGCAATATTGAACAATAACATGTTCATTAATGTAAGCACTTCATATAAGAGTAACAACATGTATCATAAGAATCATGCCATTCATGTTATCAAATTACATAAGAAAAATCTCCTATGACTTCCCTTAGAGTCAAGTTGTACAATGTCTAGGTAGAGTCTCATACCCCTACCTATACTACGTAGACTCTTTAACCCACCCTAATCAATGTACATTTACTTGTATTTCATTATACATGAGGGAACATAGATCTTAACTAACATAGACAAAGTTATCTAAACATCGAATTCTGTGTCATAAAACCCCACACCAAAAATGACATAACATTCTAGGTGGATCCAGTAGCTAGTATCCTATGGTGGAAACGTAATTAAAGAATTAGGAGATGGATTAGAGAACCGTAGTGCAACCTTAAATTTCAGCCTCCATCTTATAAGATTCATTGTGAACCTACCTTCAAACTAGGGAAGGGACACCTCTCATATCTAGTTCATCGGTGCTTAGCTTAAGTCCCTTTCTTGAATAACCTCCAAGTTGTATTTTATCATAAACTTATCATATGTCATAGGACAATAACTCCTAATACAAATAGGATCATGATATCTCAAGTTCACCAGCCGAAGTAAAATTTAGACAAAGGAGAATTTTTGAAATGAGCGTTTGGGGGATTTGATTTGAGAGTGAAATGAAAGATGGGAGGTTAGTATTTGATGATAAAGGAATGAAATAAAGTAAAAAATGGTTTTGGTAGTGAATTTTAAAACAATTTGAAGGTGCGAATGAATATAAACCGTTATGTCCTTTAATATTACCGGTCGGGTCAGGTCACTTGTATTTTTGACCGACGGAACCCCATCAACTGGGTCCGTTGATTACTCTCTACTTAGAAAATTTAAGAGACGTACCTTGGAACCCTGTCGATGGTCCGTCGATGGGTTCGTAGACCTCTGCACCAAACCAGTTTCTGTAGATTTTTATTTGGTCCATTCACATGTAACACCCATTAGGTCATTCTTTTGCGTTTTTTGGACACTTTTGAGACACGGACCATAAAATAATATCTATCCAACACCTGTACACATGCAGGAATGAAATAAGATTAAAAAAAATGAAATAAGAAAATATGACATTTCCTACAATGAAAACAAAACATTTTTTGGGTAGAAAATACACCATGGGTTGTATTCCAAAGAGAACTTGATTTAACATTGCTGCACCATGAAGGCTCCTTGATTACTCAGGTTTTCATCAAGGTTATAAGCATCAACCGCTACATGGACATTCTCCGCTTTCCCCAAATATATCTTAATCAACTGCCCATTGATTGTGAATTTTGTACCCTCCTTATTCTCAAACTCAACCACTCTTGGGAGAAAACTTTAGTGATAATGAATAGCCCTGTCCACTTTGATTTGAGTTTGTCCAGAAACAAGCCTAGCGTAGAGTTAATAAAAAGCACCAAATCACCAACCAAAAATACTCTCTTTTCAATTCGTTGTTCATTATACTTCTTCATATTCTCTTTATAGATGGCTGAACTTTCATAGGCCATGAGGCGAAACTCATCAAGTTCATTAAACCCATTTAGTCGTTTTTTTCCACTTTGTTCCATTCAATCTTCAGTTTCTTCATAGCCCACATCACTTTGTGCTCTTACTCAACCGGCATGTGACAAGTCTTCCCAAATACAAGTTGTATGGAGACATACCTATGGGAGTATTGTATGCAGTACAGTAGTCCAAAAGAGCATCAACAAGCCTCCTTGACCAATCCATTTTATTTGAATTCACGATTTTTGCCAGGATTTGCTTGATCTCTGGATTTGACACCTCACATTGACCGCTAGTCTGTGGATGGTAAGGAGTAGCCATATTATGTTGAACCCATATTTTATCAATAACCCTTTGAACAAATTATTGCAAAAGTGAGGGATACCATCGCTAATAATGGCCCTAGGTGTGCCAAATCTAGAAAAGATAATATTTTTTAAGAACGTGGTGACAGTCTTTCCTTTATTGTTAGAAAGCGTTATTGCTTCAACCTATTTTTACTCATAGTCGACCGCCAAAAGTATATACTTCATCCCATGAGAACTCACAAATAGGACCATAAAATCAATGCCCCATAGATCTATTGACTCAATCACCTGAATAGAATTTAATAGGAGTTCCTGCCCCTTCAAAATTCCTCCATCTTAAATGCACCGATCACATGATTTGGAAAACTCGTGAGCATATTGGTGAATGGCTGAACAATAGTAACCCCACTGCAAGATCTTATGTGCAAATCGAATACCACTATGATGCTCGCCAACAATAGCGGTGCGACATGCCTCCAAAACACTCAACATCTTAGCCTCTGGTACACAACAACAAATTATACCATCGGAACAACCACGGTAAAAGTGATGCTCATCCCAAAATGACTTTTTCACATCATGCATGAACATTTTTATCTAGTTGAAGGACAAGTGCGACTGAACTACATCACTTGCCAGATATTTCGCAAAATATGCGAACCATGGGATTGAATCTTGAGAGGCGTCCATTACATGTTATTCAGACAATACATCGTCAATTTCAACCTTTTCTCTTAATTCACGCATAGATTTATTCTCCAATCTAGACAAGTGATCAGCAATTTGATTCTCAATCCCCTTTATATCTTTAACCTCAAAATAAGCTCTTGCAACAATAGAACCCATCAGATAAACCTGGGCTTTGCACCTATTTTATGCATCAATTACCGTAAAGTAGAGTGGTCTCTATGCACTATTACTATTGTCCAAGAAAATACGAGAGAATCTTTTCGAATGCTAACATCACCGCCAAAAGATCTTCTTCCGTGACACTGTAGTTTTTCTCAACTTTATTTAGGGTTTTACTGGAATAGTAAATAGGGTGAAGGAATTTTTGTCCCTTCTCTGTACTAATGAAACAACAAGTAAAATTCCACGTATATCATACATCCCTTCTAATGTCTCATGCAAATCCGGTGAAATGATAATGGGCATGTACACCAACTTCTCCTTCAACTCTCGAAATTCTTGAAGAAGGATTCATCAAAATAGATCTTACAATCCTTCTCGTGTAGTTTGCACAACGAATGTGCAATTTTCAAAAAATCCTTAATAAGGCTCCGATAAAAAACTTCAAGTCCAAGAAAACTTCTCACACCTTTTAGAATTATTGGTGGAGAAAGACTCTCTATCACTTCAACTTTAGCTCGATAAATCTATATCCCCTTCTCTAAGATGCGATGACCCAAAACTATGCCTTCCTTAACCATAAAGTAACATTTCTTCCAATTAAGAACCAAATTAAAATGTTCACATCATTTGAGAACCTTAATAAAATTACTCAAACACCGATCAAAGGAGTCTCCAACCATAAAAAAATTATCCATGAACACATAAATAGTATTCTCCACCATATAAGAGAATATTGACATCAGACAACATTGAAGGCAGTTGGTGCATTATATAGCCGAAACGAGATGCTTTTAAAAGCAAATGTCCCATATGAGCAAGTGAAAGTGGTCTTTTCTTAATCCTTATGGGAAATAAAGATTTTGTTGTAGCCTTCATAGACATCAAGAAAACAATACCACCCTTTGCCTGAGAATATCTCTAATATCTGGTATATAAAGGGCATAGAAAAATGGTCTTTCTTAGTTCAAGCATTCAACTACTTATAGTTTATGCAAAATCTCCATCCGATCGCTGACCACATTGGAAAAAGCTAGATCCTTTGACTAGGCACCACTATCATCCTAGCCTTTTTAGGTACACACTGAATAGGACACGTAGAACTACTATCTGCAATAGGGTAGATGATTTCGATATCCAACCAGTTGATGATCTCCTTTTTTACTTCCTGTTTCATAGGTTGGTTCAATCATCTTTGATGCTAAATACTTGGTTTGTGTCGAGCATAAGTTGGACTTTGTGGGAACAAATACCGGAAGGGATCCCAATAATGTCCGCAATAGTCCACCCAATGGCTTTTTAAACCTTTTCAATGCTACCACTAAACATTCCATTTGTGCCACATTCAAATCTGCTGCATTTATCACCCGCATAGTGTCCTCACTACCCAACAACACATACATCAAGTGAGTCGGTAAGCCTTAAGATCTAATTTTGGGGCCTCCTCAGTAGATGGTTTCGAGGGTGCAGCTTCACGATGATTCATATACTACTCTAGTTTCTTTTATCTTTATTGATACTCATTCCATTGAGTGCATCCACCAAAGACCTATACTTTTGAATACCATCATTGTCAAAATTCATGATCATTGATGCTTGTGCCTCGACACCTAGTCGCTCTTCAATTTGTACGTAAGATACACTCTGAACACTGTAGGATATAGCTACTACTTTCTGGATCTCACCACTCTTCTTAATTGATCTACATATATGGAAAGTTTATTCTTCATTGTTCAACCTAAACTTAATCTTCCCCTTTTCCATTTCAACCATTGCATGCCCTATTGCAAGGAATTGCCTCCATAGAATAATGGGAACCTCAAAATCAACCTCACATTCACGAATCACAAAATTTGCTAAATAACTCCACTTTAACAAGTACAGAGTATACCAATGGGCCTCTTCACTATTTGATCGGCCAATAATAACCGCATCGTAGCAGGCATTGGATCACCCAAACCTAACATTTTATAAATGGACAAAGGCATGAGTTTTATGCTAGCACGTATATCACATACTTCCTTAGCAAAGGGTAACAACCCTATCATACATGGAATAATAATAGCGCTACAATTTTCCTTCTTCTACACTAGAGACCTTATAGCAGTAGCACTATAATGTTGCATTTAGTCATCATCCTCAAAACTCATAAATCTCTACTTAGTTACAAAGTCCTTCATAAACTTAGCATAACTAGATATTTGTTCTAAAGATTATATAAAAACACATTGATGGAAAGTTATTTCAACATAGTGATAAATTGCCGGTATTTGCCATCCTCAGTTTTATTCACTAATCTCTAAGAGAATAGGGCTGGAGACCTAGAAACGTTCTGAGAGACCTCTTTTTCTTGCCTGTTTTGTCCACAAACTCTCCACTATCTGTTACTACCTCATCGTCTTTTCTTCTATCATCTTCTACCTTAGATGATAGAGGAGGGTCAATAGTATGCTTACATCCTCGAGTTGTGACTATCATACAATGCCCATTATTTTTCGGATTCTAGATAGTGTTTCTAAGAAGATTGGCAAGTTATCCAGGGTTTATAGTATTGGACAACTGAGTAATCTCTAACTCAAGGTGCTTAATCGAAATTGCATGTGCATCGTCCTTTTGTTCAATGTTAGCTAAGTCATTTCTCATCTCTTTGACAGTCTCGTCACTAGCGTCAAACCTCCTCCTCATTTTTGTAGCATATCCTAAACTCTTATCATACTACCTCCAACGTCATTAGGAAAAACCCCTAGGTTTGAGGTGGAACATAGGGCCTACTCTAATCATTGTTAATACCATAGTTACTCTTGTTAAAGTTGTTGTCGCAGTTGTAGTTCCCATCTCTTACATATTGACCCTTTCAGGTGTAATTACCATAATTCCAACCTTGGTTCCTTTACCTTGGGGACAATTTTCCTGATTGGATCCTTGGATGTTTGGTTGGAACCCCCCCCCCCCCCCCCCCGTATAATCATTCACTGCATATGTATCCACTTCATAATATTACTCATTTATCGGCGGTGATGGTTTAGTAAAATATTTCACCATATTCAACTTCTTTGCGCCTCCACTTAGATGTTTCAAAACCATCCCTAACTCAGTTCTCATCTGTGCCAATTCTCAACGCATCCCATCTGCTGATGGGTTGTTTGTATCTTGTACAGAAATGGTGCTACTCCCAGTTTCTTACATTCTAGTGTTCCAAGCCTTATTGTTATGAAATATCTTCTCCAACTTCTTTACAATGTCAGCATAAGTACATTCCCCATAGTTGCCACCAGCAATAGTATGTAGCACTATTTTGTTTTAATCGTCTTGACCTATATAGAAGTGATCTTTCAATGATTCATTATCAATGAGTGGGTTTTCAACGCCTCTCACAAAGGAGGTAAGTCTATAAAAAGAGCTACTCATGGATTCTCCCAATAGTTCCGCAGAGTTAGTCACCTAATATTTGTGGTTGAGCTTCTTATGCCTTGGAAAGTACTTTGCCAAAAATACATCTCTTAAATGATCGCAAGTATGAATACAATTTTAGGGAAGCTCAGTTATCCCTTTGGCGACATCTTTTTTCAATGATAGAGGATATACTCGCAAAACGCTAACATTTATATCTTAGTCCGGTCTACCAATACAACTTTTGCACATAAACCTCAGTTCCCCTATATGAGCATGTGGGTTTTCCGATGGCACTCATAAGAATAAGCCTTTCGTGGGGAGCATTGGCATCAAACTACTCGTCACCAGGAACGTGTGCCCAGGTCCAAAATGGGGTACGAAAAGAGGTCTATTAGAATTAGTTATGTTAATGTTTCCCCTATAGTAAACCATGAGGTCGTGGGATTGGATGTTGCCCCCTCAAAGCATTGTCCAATTGATTTTAAGCACGACCTTGTTTATGTGCTTCAACAGGTAAACGAGGTTGCTAGAATGACCCTTAACCTAAATTGGCTGGGTTATATTTATTGTCCATCCTTCTAAGAGTTTGGTTATGTTCGGGATCAAAAGGTATGAGTGGTTCTTCGCGGCTTCGTGTATTTTGCATACACTAGAGCTAAACCTGAAAGAAACAATATCAAAAAGAAAAAATAAAATCAGGAAATCGTTGAATAAATTTCAATACTGTGATTGAAGTTAATCTAAAAGCCTTAATTCCCCGGCAGCGGCACCAAAATTTGATATGCTCAAATTACACCTCCCTAAAAAAGTATAAGTGGTCTTAATCAAGTAGAGAACCTAACCTTTAGGTTGGGGTTGATCCCACGAGGAAAATGGATTAGACTTAACCTCAATTCAAGATCACATCTTATTAGTCAAAGTCTTTCCGAAAGCGAGTAATTAAAAGGGAGGGGGAAGGGGTTATGATATCAAGTTTCTTAAATGATTTTAAATTAACAAGTAAACAAAAGTAAACGATTGAGTTTTTATCAAGTTGTGAGACTAACTAAGGTATATGTGTTCTCCTTAGGTTCATAACGTTGTATTCCTAACAATAACAATTCTTCCCTTGTGGTTTTCATGTAAAGTGACAAGTTATGTATCGCTAAATCCTGGGTCCAACATCTAATGAATTTAACCCTGTACCTTGGTCCGTCTTCAAGTCTATAAACAACTAACCCTTACCTTTACCTCATATTGGACATCATAATCGATGTATGGCTTAGTCTTAACTTTTCACGAATCGACACTAGCCTATTAGATAGTATCCCACAAAATCTATGTTCATAATTCTTTTACTATTACTATCACCTTGGATCGGCAAGTAGCAAAAAGGATAGCTTTAATGCATTCACTCATTAAAAAGACTTCTAAACGAAAGAATTATCAATAAATGCAAGAACCTGTCGAGAATTGCTTTTTTGTTAGGTTTACATTGTTACTCACCCATTGTTCCCACAACCGTAGTTGTAGATTTAGTTTCCAATGGAGGTAAGATCATAATTCATAGTTTGTAAATAAGAAATCATAAATTTACTTTATCAATATGAAGAAACCCAGAAAATAAATTTTAAATAGCAAGAAAAAACTTCAAACAAAATCTGAAATGTATTGATTACTAACGATTGCAAAAACCAATCTCCAATCAAAAGTGAAACAATACAAAGTGTTTCTAATCCCAAAAATGAGGTTTTAATCCCCTATTTATAGAAGACATTGTCCTAAATTAAAAGGAATTAAAATAAGGAAAGTTTGCTCAGTTTTCGCACCTTCAATCTACGGACCTACTAATGGACCGTCGATCAAATCGATGGTTGGTCGAATCCTTCCGTACTTCAGAACATATAATAACTTTTTTCTCATAATATTACACCTACGATAAAACATTACGGTTGGTATATTCATTTACAAAGGATTGATGCCCTTCGTCTCTTCATCCTTAGAATTTTTCTAACTTCTAGTAGTGGAATCTTCTTTATTCAAAAGAATAATTCACCTATGGTCTGTCGATCAATTAACGGACCGGCGTTCTCTTTCGTAGTTCCACACTTAGTCAGATATCCTCTTGTTGTCTCCATAGTTCTGAGTTGCTCATATATGGTTCCCAACTACCGTCCATCGATCAATCGAGGGGCCTTCGATCGCCTCTACAAGTGTTACACTATCGAAAATAAGCTAGGTTGAACTAGAGCCTAACACTTGTTTCATGAGGTTTTAAAGTCCTACAAAAGATAATAATAGTGTTTAAAGGTATTACATAATCTTTGGTGATGTTTGGAGGTAAAATGTCCAAGAACATCAAAGACGTTCGAGAACTAGTTGAAGTTAAATTAGTGTGTTGTAGTATTTTGTGGTGGACTTTTGGCGGATCGTTTGAAGGTAAAATTGTGTATCGATGGTTCCTACACGTAGATTGGTTTTAAAAAAGGGTCCAAATGTCCGAGAACAACGCCCTAAGAACCAGCCTAAGGGTCTCCAAAGTGGACCCAAACTTGGACAGTGAAGCTGCCGTGCAGTTTTGGGCAGTGGTTGCGCGTCACACAGATGACACGCAATGGGAAAAATTCTTGCCCTGTGATGCGGGGCTCCTACTGTACGCTCAAATTACACTTACCTAAATAATTATAACCGGTAATATCAAGTAAATAACCCAATTATTAGGTTGGGGTCAATACCACGAGGAAAAGGATTTAGACTTAAACTTTAATGGACAATTACCTCTTTTTAGTCAAGTCATTTCCAAAAAGTAATAATTAAAGGGGTTTTCTTAAACAAAAGTGTTGCAATGTTGTTAAATCAAACAAGTAGAAAAATTATTGGTGTTTATCAAGTTTTGAGAGAATCTATGGTGTAAGTGTTCCCATAGTATCATAACGCCATAATTCTAGCTATAACAATTCCTTCCTAGTGTTTTGCATGCAAAGTGATAAGTTATGTAACTCTAAATCCTTAGTCTGGCTTTTAGAGAATTTCACTCCACACCACGGTGCAGCTACGTGTGTCTAAGTTACTAACCCTTACCTTTACTTCATATTAAGAATCATATTTGATGTTTGACTTATTTATTACCTTGCACCAATAAACACTAGTCTATTAGATAGCATCCACTAAATTTATGTCGATAATTTTTTCCTATAAAATACCCCCTTGGTCCGGCAAGTAGCACTACAGTGAAATCTAACGCGTGCATTGTTTAAAAAGTAATCTAGACAAAAGAATTATCGATACATGCAATAACCTATTTGAGAATTGTTATTTAAATAGGTTTATTTTGTTAATCACCCATGGTTCCCACAAACCTATTTGTGGAATTAGTAACCCATGCTTTGAAGAACACAATTCATAATTGAAAAATGATAAATCATGAACTTACTTTGACAAATTCAAAGAAAATCCAGAAATTCAACTTGAAATAACACAATAATCTTAAAAACAATTCCGTAAATTTTAATTAATTGCATAAACAAATATCCAAGAACAAAAGTATGAAATTAGTAAAAGAATCCAACCCCAAAAACTAGGTAGTTCACCCTATTTATAATAAAAAGAGTCCTACATTAAAATAATTCAAAATAAGGAAAGTTTGTCCTAAACGCGGCTTCAATTGACGACCCCCACACACGGTCCATCGATGAAATGACACACCTTCGATGAAACGACGGACCATCGACTGCCTCCGTCGGTCCAAAATTAGCATCTTTTTTAAACCTCTACTTTTCATCTTCTCTGATCCAACTGACGAATCAACAACACAGTCCATCGATTAATCTAAGGTCCATCAATGATTCTTGTTGTTCCATACTTAGATTTTCTTCAACTTTGGGTACTGGCTGATCACATTGATGATTTTCTAGGACGATCCATCGATCAGTAAACGAATCGTGGATCATGCCACAGCCCCACACTTGGTAGAAATTCCCCAAGTTTCTTCCAGAATTTTGAACCTTTAATCGAAGGTCATCGCCTACGGTCCGTCGATAGGACGATGGGCCATCGATGGCTTTGTGGATCTCTTCTGCACTGTTTTTCATATCCTTTTGCATTTTTGTGTTAGAAAACTTCCCGGCAAAACAAAGATAAAACATTTTAAAATTACCACAAAAAGGCTCTAGACACACACCAATCTTAAGGAAAAGGCATTGAAAGTACCGTGAAACCAAGGTAGAATCAACATTCTCAACGTAAATGCGTTATTTGTCCTTAAGCAAGGCACTATGACTCAATCACAACACTTTGTACACAAGTATATTTTATTAAGCTTCCGCAAATGCATGGCTATCAATCTCAACTTTTTTTTATTAGTTTAGTGGATGTTTATTCTCTTAGGATTGATAGGCTTGATTTTGTGGATCAGACCATGACACAAACTCACCATACACTCACACCTCTACTGTTATGCCTCTCATCATTGTACAAACTTTACAATATTGCAACTACTGTCCTCACTTCAAAATTCATCCTCCTTTTTCGCACAGTGATTTCAACTTCGAGTATAAGAATCAATATTAAACACTCAGGCTCAGAACAAGTTCACACCTCGTTAGTACTTCTTGCAATAGGCTTTCCCTTATTTTCACTGCTAATGTTTACAATATTAGACTCTTAGGATCACGATAGGAATTTCTTGGCTTGTAACTAATTCTTAAGGTCAGGTATGGTACATATGGGTATATTTTAATGACTTTTTCCCTCCTAGAAATTAAGCCCAAGCGACCTACCTTTTTGATTATTTATTTTGACTTACTTTTCTTGTCAACCTTATTTTCTTCTTTCGTTTTCTTTTGTGGAAGTGACTCTTATTTCTTTTTGTTCAACCTTTTATTTCTCTTTATATATATATATATATATATATATATATATATAATAGCCATCCTCAACTTATGTATTTTACATGACTCAAGGTACACATTACCCAAGGTGGGTTCAGGGCAAAGAAGAGGTCATTTTCTACATCGACCACCCTCAACTTTCGCTTTTGCCCTAAGTTGAGGTGCACATGTCTAAGGAGGGACCAGCACCAACACATTACACCCAGGGAAGTTGACTTGGTGAAGAAAATAAAGGTCTATTATTTTCTAAAACTATTTGAATCTAAAAGGGATAACAATTGGATTCGGCTAACTTCACTTTGGTCTAGATGTTAGCTAATTTTTACAAGGGCATATGATCCTTTCCTAATTGTCTAATACAAATAACTTTTCATGAGCAACCGAGAAAGTTCTAGCTAGTTACCAACATAGGAACAGTAAAATATGCTCAGACTTTTTTGACACCTCATTACACTATAAGATTATCGGTCACCTAGATTGAGTGTTAGAGTGAGGATCAATCAATTGGTGCATCTCTATGTCATAATTAGTGCCAACATTTCACATTTATTCAACCTATTCATGCAAGCTTTTTCTTAAAATGGGATATCATTCAAGTTTAGAAATCATGCCTCATTTTTTTTTCTCATACTTTGTGCAAGTTAGGACATATGTCGGTTCAACCGTAATGTACTCAGTCTCTTGGGGAAAAAGAACACAGTCAAGAAAACCATGAATAGAGGATCGTGAGATTGGCGACTAGGACTTCACCCTAGCACTCACTTTCTATTCACCCCAACCCAAACAAAAAACATGAAATCGTGCCCAATTCATAAGATAATACTTAAAGGGTGGTAGGTGAAGCAAACCTGAGGTGCGCAACACCGATGATCAAAAAGAAGGCGGGTTTGATATCCCGGAACACACACCCTCAGTTGGGATACCCTTACTAGGGTCCACAGATGTATCTGCACCATAGGTGGTGCTCCTCTCAACAAGCTCTAATCTAGATATAGACACCACAACAACCAACTCTGTAGCCCTCATCTGACGGGCCTCATCATCAAACAACGTAGCTCTCCTCGTAGCCTCCAAATCTGTCTACTCTTTCTTTCGAGCACAAGGATCGTCACCCTCACTGGTACGGATGGAACGCTGCCTCTTGACACGCTCACGAGGCTCAGAAGGTGGTGTAGTAAAAGTGGTGAATAGTGTAACAAGCATTGTATCCTTTGCTATCTCAATTGGAGTAGACTCTGGATCGGGTCCCCTCATATCAAGGATGTTGTCCATATCAGCCTGCAGACTCCGCACAACCTCCTGAAGAGTAGTCAGATAAATGGTGGGGGCTGGGTAGTCTAGAACTCGCAGTTAGAATGCATGTAAGCACTAATGAAGTACTCAAATCTTCAGCTCTGTCTGCAGATCAATCTTCTTCTCAATCCAATCCTCAGCCTTTGCAATACATATATGCATCCAAGGCTGGATATGTTGAAACAAGGTGGCCATCTTGGCCTCTAGTGCACGGGCAGACTTGGCCTGGGTGATATCGGTAGGATCTGACATGGCGTAATCATCCCCTTGGGCTCTTTCTACCGTATCCGCCAAGTTCTCACACAGTGGCACATCAACTCTAGGCCCTCTCCGTGCTACCTCCTCATTGTCCTCATCCCTGATGAGACCAATATCCACTGTTCCGGTAGGAGTATGTAGGAACCTCTGTGCCAAATGGTAACTCCAGCATCTCTGCACATTCGAAAAATCATACAGGCAAACTGGTAAGTGGTAGAGGACTTAAAATCCCTCTCATGGATGCTAGAGATCCATAATATCGTAACTTCGATCTCCAACCCCGCTACAATAATTGCTACCAAGATTGATTTATCCCAAGTGAGCATATTATCTACATCCATGGGGGAGAGGCGGTGGCAGAGCAAGAAAAATGAGGTCGGCCTTCCTGATAAGGCCTCTGGTGTCCAACGCCATTTTGCTCCCTCAACGTCCGTGAAAATCCACTATGCAATCCACCGCGTAGTGGACTCTCTCACTTCTCTACACCACTGAAAATGTATACTCTTTACCACGTCCCACCTTTAGTCAAACTCTTGCATAAGGGGAACCCCATCGAATTAGTTGACCCAGCATATAGAAAACGGTAGATGATAGAAGAAGAAATGTCCACCCGACAGCCTTGAACTTGAACATCTGTGAGTGGGGGTGTTTGGCGGGGTTCGCTCGCCTGTCCAAAGAACCTCGTGGAGCCGTTACGTTTGAACCGTATAACACTCACACTTTATCCTCATCTTAGGACCCCACACTCCTCGCTATCCACTCAAGCTGGTGGAGGGTAAACAAATCGTGTACCTAGGGACTTTGAGTAAGCTCCTTGTAAGAACCCGGCGGTCAATTGTCAACGCATGAGTAATCACCCCTTTATGATTTAGTAATTTTGCATCCATGTATATCTTTTAGTATCCATCTACGCACCACTAGTTGGGCTTATCAGCAACCACTGAAGAGACATCATTCTGGGATGTCACAGTAGAATCCAAACGTTGGGCATTACTAGATGAGGCATTGCGGACATGCCTAGCTGGGAGAGTTTCTCCCTGTGATCCGGAACCACAGGTTGTGTCCTTGTTCGACCTTGTAGAGTTGGCCGACTCTAAACGAAAATCCTCCTCGGAGCCAGATGCTCCTTAAAAATCCGAGCAAGACCTAGATGATGTGGCGATCAGTGTGCACTACTTATTAGACTGATAGGCAGTGACTCCGTTGGATGACACATTCTTGGGGGTGCCCCGAGTGACTCTAGCAAATGGTGTCCGGGTTTGGGTGCCTAGGAACACATATTCTGGATCACGTTGATCATCAGCAGGGACGGTGCCACGAACATTGACCGGCCCCTAGAATAGACAATATCCGATTTGGGGGCCATGAGTACCTGCAAATAAAGTTGTTAATTTTCATTGTAATAATCCTACACAATCAACATAATCGACACTGAACCTGGATACACAGGACACATGTTTATTCCTAAATTTAATAAGTGGGATACGGGCAGTTTCGACGGCCAATCAAAGAATTGATGGCCCATAGATAGTGTCAATCGGTGGACCCATAGAAAAATTTTAGAAGTCTACTTTCCACAGAACATTAAGTTAGAAATGACGGACGTGTAGGACGGCCCATATATCAATCGACGGACCGTAGTCCACTTACATCGTCTGACACTTACTATAATTCAGATTTGTTCAGAAATCAAGGTTTCAGTTAGAAATGACAGATGTACAGAATGGTCCGTCGATGAATCGATGGATCATAGTCCACTTACATTGTTCCACAGTTATGAAGATTCAAGGGTTAGCCATCGACAGACCCTATCGAGGATCTGTTGATCAACCGACGGTTCGTACACGGGGTCCCTTTTTGTTGGTCAGAGGGTTTTTTAGGACTTTGTTTTACCCTACAAATGGACAATTTCAAGCACACACTATTACACCCAACATGCAATAACAATCAAAAGGCAAATTCATCATCACTATGGCTTCGATTTTGAAAATTTCGACCACGGATACTAAGAGACTATGAATCACTATGTCGGAAAAACAACAAGCAAAAAGAATATACATAGATTCTACTGCCAACCCATTCACTTTCTATCATCCTAAGGGACATCGAACTAAATTTGTAACAAGTCTAACATTTAAATTTGTCACTAAATCAACATCCACATACAATCTATTCGTTTCCATAAGCAAATGAACAAGAATTCATTGAGCAAAGGATAACTAAATACCTGTAAGCTTTAGTGGAGTGACTGAGTGGGTGATCTTGGAACAACCATCCTATGTGCCGCCTACGAACACCGATTGGAGAAACAATGAAGTTTTAAGTAGAAATTGGGGAATATGGATTTTAAGGATTCTGGGATTTTGGGACAGTTTGAGTGCTTTGGAAGAGAATGGAGTGAATTTAATGTGGGAGTTAATGTTGAAAGAGGGGAAAAAGGGGAGGGAAATGGTTGGGGAAAGAATTTTAAAAGGTGTGGGGGTGGCTAAATGGGTTTTTTATATAGCAGTTGGGTCGGGTCATTGGTTTTTATGTACTGACGGTACCCCGTCGATGGTCCGTAAGTGACTCGACGGTCCTTCGACTTGTTCAAAGATTGTGTCCTAACTTATAAAAAATTTTAAGACATACATGGGACCTATGGACACAAATGACGGTCTGTCGATGAAATGACGGCCCGTCGGTTGGTCCGTCGATCTATGCACTAGACCAATTACTACAGAATTCTTGTGGCATTGTCTGTGAACATTGAACACCCATTTAGCCATTCTTTTTGTGTTTTCTGGACACTTTTAAAACATGGACCCAAACTACTCTCTAGTAAATATACTAAAAATATTAAATGGAAATTGACACTTAAATTTTAGTAAAACGAAATGAAACAAAAGAATGCAAATACACGTATAAAGAAAAGAAAAACGTATTGTTGTCTACAGGATAAACATTGGGTTGCCTCCCAAGAGGCTCTTGATTTGACATCGCGACACGACATAAGATCCGCGATTTCTTAGACTTCATCAAGGTGATATGCCTCAACCACTTCATTGGCACTCTCCCCATGCCCTAGGTAGATCTTGATTCTTTGCCCATTTACCGTTAACCTTGCACCCTCCTTGTTCTCCAGCTCAACCGCTACATGTTGGAACACTTTAGTAATCAAGAATGGACTATGTCATTAGGACTTTAGTTTACCCAGAAAAAAGCGCAACCTAGAGTTAAATAGAAGCACCAAGTCCCCAACCGCAAATTCACGCTTCTCAATCATTTGGTCATGGTATTTATTCATCTACTCTTTGTATAGGGATGAACTGTCATATGCTTTTAGGCAAAATTCATCAAGCTCATTCAACCTTTTAACTCTCTATTCCACTACTTCATTCCAATCTAGTTCACTTCCTTCATCGCCCACATGGCATTATGTTCTAAAGCAATCGGCAAGTGACAAGCCTTCCCATATACAAGTTGGCATGGAGACAAACCTATGAGGGTCTTGTATGCAGTACTGTAAGCCCAAAGAGCATCATCAATCTACCTTGACCAATCTGTTCTATTAGCAATCACCGTTTTCAGAAGGATCTGCTTGATTTATCTATTGGACATCTAAACTTGCAACTAGTTTGTGGATGGTACGGAGTGTATACGTTGTGGCGAACCCCATATTTCTGCAATAGCCCTTTGACCCCATCACTAATAATGGACGTAGGTGGGCAAAATTTAGAGAAGATGTTCTTTTTCAAGATTGCGGTGACACTCTAACCTTAATTATTCGCAAGTGCTATGGCTTCCACCCATTTTGACAGATAATCCACCGCCACAAGAATATATTTCATTCCATGAGAACTACGAAACGGGCCCATAAAGTCAATGCCCCATACATTAAATAACTCGATCACCAGAATGGGATTTAAAGGGAGCTCTTACCTCTTCGAAATGCCTCCATCTCTTTGGAACCTATCACAAGACTTAGAGAAATCATGAGCATCTAGGTGGATAGTTGGCCACTAGTACCCATAATACATAATCTTATGGGCATCCGGATACGACAATGATACACCCACAGGAGAGTAATGGCATGCATCAGAAAGACATAGCCCTTAAACTTCCGGCACACACCGAACAATAATCCCATTAAAAAAATTCTAGTATGAATAAGTCCCATTCTAAAAGAACTTTTTCACATCATGCATTAACTTTTTACTCTGATTGAATGACAAGTCCGATGGGACTATATCTCTAGCCAGATAATTTGACAAATCGGCGAACTATGGAATATAGTCATGAAAAATGGCCAATACATGATCATTAGGAAAGCTATATTCAATTTCAGCCTTTCTCCCAACTCTATCATGGCTTCATTCTCTAATTTGGAAAAATGATCGATAAATTTATTTTTTGTCCCTTTTCTTACTTTCACCTCAAAATCAAACTCTTGCAATAGTAGAATCCATCTAATCAACTTTGGTTTCCATCCTTTTTTGACATCATATACCTAATATAGGAGTGGTCAGTATACACTACAACCCTTGTGCCTAGCAAATAGGAGTTGAATTTTTTGAAGGAAAATACCACGCAAGGAGATCTTTTTTAGTCATAGTGTAGTTCTTTTGTGCTTCATTTCGGTATTTACTAGCATAATAGATGGGGTGAAGGAATTTATCCATTCTTTGTCCCAATACCACTCCGAGAGAAACCCCATTTGCATCACACATCACCTAAAATGGCTAACTCTAATTTGGGAAAATAATTACGGGTGCAGACACCAACAACTCGTTCAACTCTCCAAATTTCTTTTAAAAGGGATCAAAATAGAACTTTCATTCCTTCTCAAGTAACTTTCACAGTTCAATTTTTTATAAATCTTTAATAAACCTCCGGTAGAAGCCCGCATGCCGAAGGAAACTTCTCACACTTTTTACAGAGATGGGTGGAGGAAGTCTCTGTATACCTCATGTTTTTCTCGATCAACCTCTATCCCCTTCTCTGAGATGCGATGTCCCAATACAATACACTCTTTCACCATGAAGTGACATTTTTCAAAATTTAGCACTAGGTTGCAATCTTGACATGTTTTTAGAACCTTCGCCAAGTGACTAAAACAACGATCAAAATAGTCGCCAACAACTATAAAGTCATCCATAAACACCTCAATAGTGTCCTCCACCATATCGGAGAATATCAATATCATACTTCTCTTAAAAGTAGCAGGTGCATTACACAACCCAAAAGGCATCCTCTTGAATGTGAATGTCCCATAAGGACATGTAATGGTGGTTTTCTTTCGATCCTCTGTTGCAATAGAGATTTGATTGTAAACCGAATAACCATGAAGAAAATAGTACCATCCTTTCCAGCGAACCTATCTAAGATATGATCCATGAAGCTCATAGGAAAATGGTCCATCATAATCTATGCATTCAACTTCTGGTAATCCATAAGAAATCTCAATCCAGTCACTTAACTCATGGAACAAGCTCATTTTTCTCATTAGGGACCACTGTCATTCACCCCTTTTTGGTCACACATTTAACTGGGCATACTCAACTACTACGATGGGATATCTGTCTCCGACATCCAACCATTTAGTAGTCTCTTTCTTGACTACCTCTTGCATAGGTTGATCCAAAAGTCTTTGATTATCAATACTTGCCTTGTTATCGGGCATGAGTTTGATTTTATGTAAAAAAATACCGCGTAGGATCCCAATACTTTCTGCAATATTCCAACAAAAAGCTCATTTGAACCTATTTAACACTTCTACCGGACACTCTACTTGTTCTACATTAAAATCTGATGCAATGATTACCAACCAAGTGTCATCTCTTCCTAAGAACACATACCTCAGATGAAGTTGTAGTGCCTTAAGATCAAATTTTAAGGCCACCTCAATAGATGGTTTTGTGAGTGAAAAGTCGCGATGCTTCATATCTAACTCCAATTTCTTTTGTTTGAATCGAAAGTCTCCTCGATCAAGTGCCGCAATCAACGACCCATACTCTTCAATACTTTCACTCTCTAAATTCATGATCACTGACGCTAGTTCCTTAACACCAAGGTGCTCTTTGATTTGTACCTCAGACGTACTATAAACCCTTTAGGATATAGAAGATACCGTTTGGGGCTAACAAGACTGCTTCATGGACATACAAATGTTGAAAGTTGATTCTACATTGTTTAATCTAAACTTCATCTTCCCTTTTTCCCTGTCAACCAAGGCTCGACCTGTAGCTAGGAGAGGCCTCCCAAGAATAATAGACACCTCAAAATCCACCTCACATTGAAGAATCACAAAATTAATCGGAAGTTAAATGACTCGACCTTTACAAACACATCATGGGGTATTCCAGTCGGCCTCTTCACTGTTAGATTGGCTAGCAGTAACCATATCGCAGTGGGATTTGGGTTACCCAAACACAACTTATTGTAATTAATGAGAGGCATGTGATTTATGCTTGCACCAAGATCACATAGTGCTTTAGCAAAGTGCAACCACCCGATGGTACATGGAATAGCTAAACCGCCCAGATATTCTTTTTTTTGCACAAGACCATATATAGTAATATCACTACAATGTTGCATTTGCTCATCATCCTCAAAACTTACCGATCTCTTCGTAGTAACCATATCTTTCATAAACTTGGCATAATCAGGCATTTGTTCAAGAGCTTCTATCAAAGGGACATTGATGGAAAGCTATTTCAACATAGTAATAAAAAGACGATATTTACCACCCTCAGTCTTCTTCACCATTCTTTGTGGGAATTGTGGTGGTGGTCTAGGAACGGGGATAACCTTTTGGGGTATTCTAATTCTTTCATCGGTTTATCTACCAACTCATTATTATCTTCCACTACCTCGTCATCTTTTCTCACCAAACGGTATAGGTGGATTAATGATTTGCTGACCCCCTCGAGTTGTGTTCGGCATACAATGTCCATCATTTTTATGATTTTGAATGATATTGCTAGGTAGAGTAACTGGTTGACGAGGGTTCACAGTACTAGACATTTGAGACATTGCATGTGCATCAACCTTTTGCCCAATATTGGACAAATCACCTCTCAACTCCTTGGTGTGCTCATCACTAGAATCAAACCTTCTCATCATCTTTTGCAACGTATAATCAACTTGCACCATACTACCTCCATCATCCCTATGAGAAACTTCTCGATTTTGAGGAGGAACATAGGGACAACTTCGATCATTTTTGTTCCTATAGTTATCCCGGTTGATGTTGTTGTCGCGGTTGTAGTGTCCATCTCAAACATATTATCCCTCTCTATTGTAATACCCATAATTCTGACCTTGATGCTAATTTTCTTAATTGGAGTCTTGGGAGTTCGGTCAGAAACCTCCCATCTGCTCATTCACTGCATAAGAATGCTCTTCTTCATAGTAGTCATCTGTTGGCGGTGGTGGTTTAGTCAAATAATTCACCGCGTTTTCTTTATCTTCACCTCTAGTAATATGTTTCAATACCAACCCAAGCTCAGTTCTATTTGATCTATATCTTCACGGATCTCATCTGATGTCGGGTTGTGTGTAGCTTGCACTGCAAAGGTGTTTATAACAGTGTTTGACTTTCTAGTGCTTCAAACAATATTGTTGCGAGAGATTTCTCTGCGATCTCTCCATATGTGCACACCCAATAATAACAACCCACAATAGTATAAACTACCACCTTATTATTATCATCTTATCCCCGATAAAAGTAATCTTTCATCAACTCATCATCAATGTGGTGGTTTGGGACAATTCTAATAAATGAGGTGAAGCTATCCCAAGAGCTACTCACCGACTACCCGGGCAATGCCACAAAACTTGTTCACTTTATCTTTGTGGTTGAGATTTTTAAATACTGGGCAATACAGTGCTAAGAGAACATCCCTAAATTTCTCTTATGTATAATTTGAATTATAGGGAAACTCAGTGAACCTAATTGCGGTCTCTCCTCGTTAGTGAGAGAGGGAACACTCTTAATTCGATGACGTCCATGTACAAGTATGGCCTCCCTACACAAATATTACACACCTACCTTAGTTTGTTAATGTGCGCATGTGGATCCTCAGATGGTAACCCCAAAAACAAACCTGTGGGGTGATCATCTACAGAAAGCTACTCGTTACCATGAATGTATGACCTTGTGGTAGAGGAGGTAGGACAAGTGTCCCATAAGAGGTACTGACATTTATGTTTCCCTTATAGAATTCTTGAGGGCCTGGGACTGGAGGTTGCCTCCGCAAAGCATCATAACAAGGGTTCTCCTCAATCAGTTTGTTGTGATCATCAACCGGCAGAGGAAGTTTATGGTTGATCCCGTCACATTTATTGACACGATTCTGTTCATCATTCATTCTACGGATTGTCTGGTTATGTTGAATGATCGAATGGTACATTGGTTCTTCTAAGCTCCTTATATTTGACATACACTACAGCTAGACCTAAGACAAACAAAAAGAAAAGAAAAATTAAAATTAGGACATTGTTAACTAAAATTTAGTAATTGATATAAAGGTTAATCCAAAAGACATTTTTCCCGGAAGTGGCAAAAAAATTTGATACTCTTAAATTACACTTTGCTAAAGAAGTATAAGTAGTCTTATCAAGTAAATAACCCAACTATTAGGTTGGGGTCGATCCTACAATGAAAATTATTTATACTTAATTTTAATGTACGATTACAGCTTTTTAGTCAAGTTCTTTATGAAAACTAATAAATAAAGAGTGGTTTTGTAAAACCTAAGTTTTGCAATGTTGAGAAATCAAAAAAGTAGCAAAAGTGAATTACTTGTGTTTATCAAATTGTGAGAGAAATGAGTGTGTAAGTGTTCCCCGTAGATTGATAACGCCATATTCCTAGCATTAACAATTCCTTCCTAGAGTTTTGCATGCAAAGTGATAAATTTTGTATCTCTCAATCCTTGGTCCGGCATTTAGAGAATTTCACTCCATACCTTGGTCCGACTATGTGTGTCTAAGTGACTAACCCTTACCTTTACTTCACATTAAGCATCATTTTAGATGTTTGGCTTAATTATTACTTTACCCCAATCAAAATTAGCCTATTAGATAGCATCCACTAAATCTATTTCAATAATTCTTTTACTATTAACTACCCCCTTGGTCTGGCAAGTATCAATATGGCGTGTTCTAATGCGTGCACCTGTTAAAATGAATTCTAGATGAAAGAATTATTGATGCATGCAATAACCTATTTTAGAATCGT
Organism: Solanum chmielewskii; assembly: GCA_027704785.1. Classification (NCBI taxonomy): domain Eukaryota; kingdom Viridiplantae; phylum Streptophyta; class Magnoliopsida; order Solanales; family Solanaceae; genus Solanum; species Solanum chmielewskii. The sequence continues at coordinate 37,446,858 of JAKWIX010000324.1, read as the reverse complement.
TATTTATCATGGTTTATTTTGATAGTCACCCATGGTTCCCACAACTCTAGTTGTGGATGTAGTTACCCATTCTTAGAATAACACAATTCATAATTAATAAATAATAAATCATAAATTACTTTGACAAATTCAAAGAAAATCCATAAATTCATCTGGAAATCGCACAATTATCTTGATAACTAAATCCAGAACTTTAAACAAATCTCCAAAAACAAAAGCATAAGATTAGTAAACGAATTCAACCCCCAAAACGAGGTTTTTCACCCTATTTATAATATAAAGAGTTCTAAATTGAAAATAGTTCAAAATAAGGAAAGTTTGTCCAAAACGCAGCTTCAATCAACAAACCTCATAGACGGTCCATCGATGAAATGACGGACAATCATCTGCCTGTATCGGTCCACACTTGGCAAATTTTTTTAGTCTCCACCTTGGATTTTCTCTGTTCGAATAGACGGATCAACACCACGGACTGTTGACTCATCTACGATCCATTAATGTTTCTCGTCGTTCCGTCTTCAACTACATATATGAGGACAGTCTCTCATCACATCGAGGATTTTCCAGGATAGTCCGTTGATCAGTAGTCAAACTGTGGATTCTACCGTAGCCCCACACTTGGTCAGAATTCCCCGACTTACTTACACATGCCTTAACCTTCAATAGACGATCACTATCTATATTCCGTATATGGGACGATGGCCCGTCAATGGCTTCGTGGGTCACTTCTGCAGTGATTCTTCACAATTTAGCATTTTTTTTGAAAGCTTTCCTGCGAAAAAAAGAAATAAAATATTAAAATTACTACAAAAAGGCTCTAGACACACACAAATATTGAGGAAAAGGCATTGAAAGTACTGTGAAACCACGGTACATCAGTTAAGAACCATTCTGTCCAAGAATTATTTTAAAATGAAAATGCCTCCGCGATGCGTCATAGTTAACTCAAATTTGCGTTGGTTAATTTGTCCAATAAGTGTAGGGGTCTTTTGGATAAATGAGGGGCTAATAACTGACGGTTATAAGGCCTATTCAAACCACTAAATTCATCAAACAAAGAAAATACCATCAAGTAAAATCAAACCTCTCCATTCTTCTCTCAAAAACCTCCATTGTAGAAGCTTTGAAGCTCAAACCAAGAAGATAGGATTTCTCAAGTTTTTATGTATCAATCTTGTTGTCTTATCATCACAATTAAGGTTTGGTTACTCATTATTGAAGTCTATTTCATCAAGGAGTCAAGTCAAATGATTTTCAAAGATTATCAAAGCATGAATTACCAATTTTATGATCTAGCCATGGGTTCCTGCATAAAAGTTGACTCATTATATTAGGATTGAATTGATGTTAATTTGTTAATTTTAATCTTTAAACTCTATGAACCCATGCAAACCATGCACTTCTAGTTTTGACAATTTTATGGGTGAAGTGATCATGTCTCAATGCTTATGAATTTTAGTGTAGTTTTATTTAGGCTATTCAATGATGTAATAATTTTATTGGATTGATCCTTAGGCTGTTTTATATTGATTAATATATATATAATTGTTTTAGATTCATTGAGAATTATTTTTTTTGCATTTGATTGATGATCATGGCCATGGGTAAGAGCATTTTGGTATCGTATTGGATGATTCAGCTATGGATTAAAGTTACAGAATGGATTGGCGGTACGCAACCCTAATTCTCTTTATTTTATGTAATGTAGATATCAAATTATGTTGTGGTTGGTATGATCCACTTATGGTGGCGGTTCTATGTGATGCACTTGTGAATGATGTGGCCTCATCGACGTTATTTAATGTATTATGATGATCATGGACTTGTCGGAACTACTTGATGCATTATAATGAATTGTGTAGTTGATTTATGTGAAGTATGATCATATCTATCTACATGTGATTAAGGTCAAAGTATTTGTTCTTCTATTAACATTAGGAGATCATTTTAGACTCTGACTATATCCTTATGTGTGTACTCTTAGAGTAAATGCATGATTCTTCCTACTTGATATTGTGATTCTTGTGAACGTTTATGTTGATGATTCTATAGAAGTGAGTAGGATGACTAGCCAATATACTTAGTTATCTTTATGTGCTTGTTGAATTTTAGAATATATGTGATAAAATGATAATGAAGTATGTCTTGCTTTAGTATACCTATATCCCTTAGTTGATACATTTAGAATATGAACATCTTGACTTGGTAGGCTTATTCACCTTTGTCTCATATGTGTAAGGATGAATGTTTAATGAATATCTAGGTCAGTAGACCAAAGATGATGCCCTTATAAGTATGACTAATCTGTGGAATCTTATGAATAAAGAGAAGGTTAAGAATGATCTATCCTTGTATACCTTGACCGACATCCCTTGTGGAACTATTATTGGTAAGGTTTTTATGAGTTGGTAGGACAAAGAGAGGATACCTTCTCATATATGACGATTGAACTTACCCTATGAAAACAATGGCTAGCACCGAGTGAATATGTTATGGTTTATAGATCTACTTGAGAAGGAGACTAGAGTGCAATTTATCTCTTCTTGAAAAGGAAATTACAGTGCATAAAAGAGGTTGATATTCCTTAACCATGTGCCCACATGGGATGTGTCCTTGTTCTACCCTTGTAAAGTAGAACACCCTCCATCGGAGTAGGGTAGACTCCGAATTCCATTCTTATCTAGTATGGTCTATTTTGGTTATTTACTATTCTCATCATGTAGGATATATGGTTATGTGGGATAAGTACTAGGAGGTTTAGGTAGTGTAATGGGAAGTTGTCAATACATTATATGATTAGGCTTTCAAGATGTTAGTATGTGAGTCCCTAGGTCTTCTCCAAGACCATTATGTGAAAAACCTTAATTGATAAATATGTCTTAAAGGGTCAAATGAATATAATGACTTAAGTAAAATTATGTTAATGAAAAGGTAACAATCTAGGGTAGCTTTAATGGTTTCTAAGGTAGACTTGAAGAGGGTGTATGGGCGGTCTCTTCATGTTTTGCTCAAGTGAACCATACAGTCAATATAGGTTGTGAGCATATGTGAAAAAGGAATTATCTTACCTTAGGTAGTCTTAAGGGTTATTTAGGTTTTCTTGAATATGGTGTATGTGAGGTCTCTTCTTGTCTTAGTTAAGTAAATAATAGGATAACCTTTGGTAGGGGGGTCATATGATATATGGTTTGAAATTATACTAATGCTATATTATGAAATGTGACTACATGTCTTTATGTGGACTTGTAAGTGATATCTCATACTTATGTAATGAAGTTTTATTCAAAAAGAGCATGTTTATACAAATGTCTGTTTTTCATGACTTTACGCATTAAACCATACGTAAAACATGTGTTTGACCTAATTCCATACATTTTATCAATCTATAAAGGTGTAGGTGGAATTTGAGAGAAGTCTCAAGTGAAGCTTGGATTAGCATTTCATTCTAGCAAGAGTTGGTATTTCCTCACTAGATTCGAGGACATCATGATGTTTAGATTTCCTTTTTGAATGTATTGTCATAGACTTAGTTATTTTATATATGGTACCTTTGAGACGTTGCCTTTTGTTACGTTTTTTTATTACAGATATATTAAAAGTATTACTATTTCGTGTGAGATGTTCTAATTGTGCACTACTTTTCAAACATGTTGCAATAAACTATGTCAAAGGGCTTGTACAAGATCTCTGAGAGGTCAAGTACGCCGTTTTGCAATTTGAGAATGTCCTAACTTCTAGGGGTACACTCGGGTTGTAACAATAAGTCATGTTCTGCAATTTTTCTCTATTATTCGTCATCTTGCCGCCTGGACATCTTTCCTTTAAAACAAACACAAAGAAATATTAAAACTACTATAAAAAGGCTATTGGCACACGAAATTCTTAAGAAAAATGCATCGAAAGCACCTTGAATCTTTGGAACAATAGGATGATCCTTTGATCCTGTTATTTCTTGATGAATATTGATCATGATTATTGCATGTTTGTGAAGATATGTCATAAGTGTCAAGTGTGTGGACAGTTGATTCGAGTTCCGTTTCACAAACTCATTGCTATGAATTGTCTTTGGTCTTTTGTATCTTAGGGCATGGATGTCATTGGTCCAACAGATCCAGATGCCTCTAACGGACACAACTTTATTTTTTTTTCCATTGACTTATTCATCAAATGGGTGGAATCGACTTCATACAGGTTGGTGACCAAGAAAGTTGTAGATGATCTTGTTCGCAACAATCTTATCTGGAGGTTCAGATTACCAGAGTCAATCATTAACAATAATAATGCAAATCTTAATAGTTACTTATGAGATATATATGAGAGAGGTTCAAGATTACTCACCAAAACTGAACCACATATCGTCCTCAAATGGAGAGAGCTGTAGAGATCGCCAATACGAATATAAAAAAGATTTTGAGAAAAAAAATTACAATAACCAAGATTGGCATGAGATTTTTCTATACGCTTTGTTGGGTTATCGAACGATTGTGAGAACGTCTATTGAAGATACTCCATATTTGTTAGTATACAGATCAAAAGCAGTCATACCTGTTGATGTTGATAAACCATCCTTGAGAATCATCCAAGAAGCCGAGGTAAGGAAAGTTGAGTGAGTCCGCAGGTGAATTGATTAGTTACCATTGATAGTCGAGAAGAGAATGGTTGATGTTTGTCAAGGTCAATTATATCGACAGAGAATAATCTGCGCTTTCTATAATAACATGAGATCCATAATTTTTGAATTTGGTCAGTTGTTCCATAATCTTCCTCATCAGGATATGAACAAAGTAAATTTGCCCTGAATTTGCAAGGACCTTACATGGTTCGCAAGGTATTATGTGGAGATGCTTTAATTCTTTTAGATATGGATGACATCAAATGGCCCAAGCAAATCAACTAGGCACTGTCAAGAGATTGTACATGTGAGAACTTCATTTTCTGTTTTCATTATTTCCCTAGAGTTATCCTATTTTATTGTAATCGTCTTATTTATAACCCTATCTTCATTTGTATTTGAAGTATGTTTTACCTGAATTCTCGATAATGATATACGTAGGTGTCCTATCTCGGCCTCGGTTGGTTTCTTTTTACCTTTTTTTTATTGTTGTTTACCTTTGAGGGGGAACTACGTTTGACTTGATTCCTATCTCAACGGGATACGTAGGGTCCACAACGTCTCAATCATATCTCCCATAATATTTATATTTCTCTCGAAATAAAAACCAGACAGAATTGTTGAGAGGGATTAAAAAATTCTCGAGAAGAATATTTTTCCTCAACACGGTAAGAATGAAGTTACTTTGAGAGATTCACAACTAGGACAAAAGGTTTGAGACTATCTCAAAAATTCTCTGAATTTGCTCTACAACATAAAGATAAGCAATAATAGTAAAATTGGACAGGAATTTTGAGGATTTACTCAAAATTTAAAAATAAATTTAGCATCATTAAGGAGGGACTTTTTATAACTTTCCACAAAATAATCAGATAGACCCCAAGCATCAGCCTCAAAGAAGTTCGTTGATCTTGACGTGACATGACACTTGACAGTGAGTTTTTCCTAATACTACTTTTCAAAAATTGTAAAAACATTCTCTTTATGTTCTGTTTATTTCTTCATATTAAATATGTTTTCTTATCTATAAAGATGCAGGAGAACGAAGTAATCAGCCGAAGATAGAAGGACAAGGAGCAGAAAATTAAAGGGATCGACATAGATCAGATCATTTTAAAATAAACAATTTTCTGTGGATGCAACTTTATAATTTTATCTTGAAATCAGAAAATTCCCACAAAACACCTTCAAAATTCCCCTCCCCAATGAGCATGATGATAATGGTTATGAGCTAGATCACTATGAAGAAAATGAAATTGATTGGAGGTTGAGGGAAGAGGCTGCAAATGTGGATAAAAAAAAAGAGATCTGAAAAGACATGAAAGTGATTCATTATATTCTTGAGGTCGCTGGCTTAAGATATGAGCATTATGCGTTCACCCGCATTCGGACCTCCTGGAGGAATTCAAGGTGTCGAAGTTTGTTGTTTTTTGAGGAATAAGGATCCCCTTATCACCTAAGGGACTTGTATTACCACGTCGTGGGATTAGGGAGAGATGAATTTATACTGATGCGGCTCTTTACTCGAAGTCTTAGCGGAAAGGCTCTAGAGTTGTAAACATCTCATGAAACAATACAGTGGTATAACTGGAATTCCCAGGCTAATGATTTCATCAAACAATTTGCCTATGATGTGGAGATCGTTCCCGATTGTATTCCTTGGAAAACATGAAGCATAAATCCAATGAAAGCAATAGAGAGTTCGCATACATGAGGCCAAAGGAGGTAGCCAGAGTTTGACCTACTATGTCTTAGAAGGAAATCGTTGAAGTATTTGTGCAGGTTTAGGAACCAGAGTTTTATGACACAATCATGTTGCTTGTTGGAGCAAAGTTTGCTGAGATAGGTAAATTAGGTAAGATATCAAGGCGGGATCAATGTTAAAAACTCGGTTGCATTCCAATGGTCTGTCTAATTATCCTATTCTTAAACATTTTTGTCCCTTCATAGTTAGATATCCAGAGGGCTTCAAAATTCTTCAAAAATTGTGCGTCAAATCAATCTTACCAAACAACAAGTGGCCTAAATTATCATATAGCCCGAGATATGTTGGAAACCCATTTTGGGGTTTGGGCCATAATTCCTAAAGTATGTATCAAATCTCTTTCCTAAAGAAGAATATGTGGTCAGTCAAAATTTGTTTGGCCAATTTAATTTTCCTCAAATTTCTTGCATCAATAATAGTAAGATGAGCGGTAGTTGTTGAAACGCAATTTTGACCCTCCTTGATATAAATTAATATCAAGCTTCTTAAGTATCCAGCAATTTGAAATAAATGACTTTATAAAATTAGCGATATTTTTTGTGTCATTTTAAGAAATTTTGTCATTTTTGAAAAGCCTTTATAATTTCATGAATATTTAGTATGATTTATGGACATTCGAAATTCGCCTCAAAAAGGTTTAGTCTTACTTTAATGTTCGGATATAGTTTATTTTAAGTAATATTTTATTTCTAAACTAGTTAGGTTATAATAAAGATTATCTATCAATTTTGTTAAGATTAAGAAGCTTGTTAACTAATTATAACAATTAATCTTATTATTGTTTTGGCCGAATTCAACCCTCAATTTGATCAAACTTACAATTCGTGTCACTTTTCTCAAGTCAATGACCACATTCTTGGCTTCCCTTTCTACACCCCTTTTAACACAACTCCCAAAACTCCAATTCTTCAAGGTACCCAACAACAACACCAATCAATTTAAAAAATGACAGGCCTAAATACTTTAGCCTCAGCAGCCTACTAAAAGATACACATACAACGTACAAAAGTTCCAAAATATCCCAAAAAGATGTTGAAATGACCCGGCCCATCCCGCCTCTTCTTTAAAAGAAAAAGCCCAGAAGCGTATTGCAGCAATACACGTTGTCACAACGCCAAAACACAACAATAATAGTGCGCATAAACGGGAAAAAATGTCTTGTACGCTCCTCACCACTTTTCACGCTAGAACAAACAAATAATACAACGTCAAAATAGATGCAAAGCAGAAGCGACATAGGCAGTACACTGCTCCGTGTTGTCTTCTCTTTCCCTTTCTTAACAATCAATATGCGCATTACTTTCCCTTTTGCAATTTCGTCCTAATGTAGCCACGTCTTAGACCTTGTTGCAATGATATGAAGACAATTCAAGCAACGAGTACATTCGATCAATGCGGCGCATCCGTCTCTATTCTATCTGTTCAAATATTGGGGGAATCACTTGGAATATTTCTTTGTTTTATTTGTAGAATTTGGGTGTTAAACTCAAAATGTTGTGGGCCTGGAATTTAATTTTTCAGCCCTTTCCACCCTTTTCGAACCCTAATTTTATTGTATATAAATGTTACGACTCACAAGTGGACCCTAGAAGGAGGGGCAAACCTTGGGTCGTAAGAAGGTGTATTTGCCCATCGATGGTCTTGTACTACCCTCTTATATATCAGTCATTACATAAGACATGAAAAGTAGTGCCAAATTAAATGTTTTCATGGCATTACTAATAATAAGGATATATTTTTTATAAAAAACTAAAGAGTAGTCTAATCGTCATAAATCAGCTTAAAGACACAACTTATATATCGTAGGGACATGGCCCTTCACATTCGCAAGGAAATACATAATAAGTCTTAAAGTAGAGTAATCAAATAAAGACTATGTCATCGAATATATGAGTACATACGGAGTCCCGAGAGAGTCGATTCCCAAGTTTTCCCTACAAACTTCCACTTGGTTCCAACCTATAGTTATAGAGTATAGAAAAGTATGGTGTTAGTACAAACATTGTATTAAGTATGGCAATATGCAAAACATGCAAAACAAGACATTTTTGTAGGACTAAGCTTTTATGAAATTTAAGTAAAACCTTTACGGATATAAAAAACAACATATAAATTATTATTTAGCACATAGAATAGGACTTCCATAGTTTTAGCATCAAATTAACAGTAAACTGAACTGATGAAAACAATACAGTGAACTTATTTCATACCAACTCACAGTTAACTCATTTCCGTTGAAGATTAATTAACCAAGGTTATCCTAGGGCACACTAGGTGAGACATGAAGGAACCTCCGATACAATACCTTCAATGAAAACCTAATTGATCCTTAATACTACCCATTCTAATCCAAGATGTAACACTTAAAAAATCCAAGATCTGTTCTATAGACTTACATCAATGCAATAAGTTATAGAAATTGTTTTAAGGTCTATAATAATGAATATAAGTCATTTCAGAAGTCTAGAAACCAAAACATCCATGACATTTGGATAGTAGTTCAAGGAGGTACTAACGTGCCTTATCCTATTCGACTATCTTTTAGAAGTCAGAAAATGATAAAAATTTGTGGAAGGACGTTTAACATGTGTTTAAGTTGATTCATAGTATAAACATCTGGGTATGAATCCCAAAGGATCAATAAAGGGCCCTTGAGGAGGACCATATTGTTTCGAGTCAAACACTGCCTGGGTAATGTGCATCCACTAAAGGGCATTGTGAAGGCGTGAGTTGATTGACCTGGCATCGATATCATACATAGAAAAAAAATTAGCCAATTAATTTGAGGTCCTTATGTACACAGTCTCTAAACTCATCGATGAAGTGCAGCATGGAAGGAGGAAGAGCTCCTCTACTCACAGATGGACCGTCGATGAGGATCACATCTGTGAGGGGTCTAATTTTCTGCACATCTTTAAGAGAATCACATTAATTAATCAAGGTGTTACTTCTTTTGGTAGGGATTAAGGTAAGTCTTATAAAGTTAAAAAATCCCCTATATAAAGACCCCAACCCCATTAGACTAATGACAACTCACAAAACAAAATTGTCTTTCTTCTCTCTTCTTTCTCTCTCTATTGGAAGACACCATTGAAGAACAAGCTAGGGGAGGGTATTGGGGGATTTAAAGGGAATATTTTACAATAAAATATTCATCAAAAATTAAGGTGTGGTATCTAATTCACCTTTGAGACCTCTTTCCTCAAAGGGTTCCTTCAAAGTATTTACAAAAGTTATGTTTTCATGTGGGTCTTTCCCAATCTCGAAATTGATCTTATAAATTGATTATTTTATATTATATTTTGGATATTATGAATATATTAATATGTATTATTACCTAATTATAAGATATCTTCATGGTTTAGTCTAGTTTGTAGAAAATGACCCTTAACCCTTAACATATGTTTTGATCTTTATATGAATTGTATTGTATTTGTTCAATTGACTTGGTTATTGGTTGTATTACTACTAGATGATGTTGTTATACTAGTCAGGAACATATTATGTTTAACTTTATTCTTTCATGCTAGTTGTTGATATGATGATCTAGGTTATGAAGTAAATTGTGAATTGACCTAAGTATCTTGTCTTAAGCTATAATCTAGTATTTAATTATGATGTAGTGATTCTTCTTGCATTGATATCATGTTTATTAATGACTTATGATGATGTACGACAAAATTGGGTTGATTTTACTGTTTATTGTTAGACGTTGATGATGAACTATTAAGAAGCCTTGGTAAGTCCTGTGATCCCTATCCTTTACTTCAAATTGTGGTTATTTGTGAATAACTCTTGATGATATATTGGAGTATGCATAGTATTAGGAATGATAGGGTTGTATGATACTGAATTGAAATGTCTCGACTATGATTGTGAGGTGTTAGCTTAAGATGTAAATAAATATGGTGAATGATTTATGAAATGTGTTTAATCATGATTTGGGAATGTTAATGTGCTAACCTTACCTATATGAATTGTAATGAAAGGATTTATACTCATTCAATGATTATTGAGCTATGATGATGATGATTATATAAGGGGTAGACCCTATGACCTAAAATAAGTTATGATAATTAATAAAGACGATAAAGACATTTCAAAAAGGGACTCTAGCTCAGCAACGAGTGAACTAGAGTGAGGAGTGTCCTTTTGTAAGATTCAAAAAAAATGTACGGGTCTAAGTAAAGAGCCTATTAAGTTTTAAGAATGCCTATTGGGGTACATAGGCATCCCAATTGCCAATTTTGAGAACAATTAGGAATATTATAGAATATTGGCTTAAGGGTGTTAGACAATTTCTATGCATACACAAGTATTTAAAATATAATCCAAGCTTGTTTAAGAATTGTACCTTCAATGAATACCCTAAGCTAAATTTTTTGAGTTCATCGCTCACACACATTAGGTACTATGCATCCAAGTGTCAAAACTAGGTATCATAACACATAATCAATTAAAATGATCATGTAGAATAAGCCATGCCAAGGATATAGTGAGGATATTTGGGACAACAACAAGAAATGTGCAGCAACACATGTGCAAGAATTCATTTAGGGTGGTTAGGGAGCTTAGCTGCAAGGGCACATGTGGGGGTCAAGACATGTAGGGCTGAGCTTCCTAACCAACTATAGGCTCTAACTAACTTACCTAACTATATAACTAACCTAGGATTAACCGATATAAACTAACTAGTGCACCCGACAAACTAAGACCTAACAGGGTGACACTAACCTAGTAACTAACTCAAGAAACATCCTAGTACCTAAACAAGGACGGTCCAAAAAGGTTGGTTATGGTCCTAATGAATTTGGGGTACTTTAGTAATTACCCTAGTGAACTTAATTAATTAATTTAAATGGCCAAACCAATATATTTACACAAGACAAGTAACTAACTAAGAAACATCCTAGTACCTAAACTAGGATGGTCCAAAGGATTGGTTCTGGTCCTAACAACTTAGGTGTACTTTAGTAATTATCCTGTGCTACCTAATTAATTAAATTAAAAACATAATTAATTAATTTATTTGGTCAAAACCGAAACAACTAAAAAATTTCCATATTTCTGTTAAGTCAAGTGTACTTCTAATTCTAGTCAATTTAGGAGGGGCGTTTCAGTAATTAGCTATTTATTTAGTCTATATCAGTTCCTAAGACCAAGAAATCACGATTATTCACTAAGAAACGCACAACTCAGGGCAGTAAGCAGAATGTAGAAAGATAGAAGTTCTCTTAGGAGATTTCAAGGCATTCTAAAAGGTTTTCGTGCAAGGTGATCTTTGTAGATTTAAATCTACAATAAGGTATGTGTTTTCTATCATGGATTCTTTTCCCTGATAGGATTTTCAAACATTTTATGAATTCAAGAATATTAATACTAGGGTTGCTCCAAATGACATTGTTGAACGTCCATCTCCTTAGTTATCCTTGTTTTCGATCCTAATTGTATGTAGATGTAATCTCGAACATGTTGTATGTATGTGGTGCTAAGTGATCATTATGTGTAATTTTTATGTTACTTAATAATGTTATGTTGAGGCGCTGTTAGGGTAACTAACCAAAGAAGAAAGCTGTAGTAGTGACTAGACAAGATGATTATTAAATCATTATTATTTCATAATAAATAAGTATAATCCATTAAGAGGTTGGAAGGAATAAAAATTTTAGAAAAAATGAATAAAATGAGCACATATTTGATAGATAATGATGATAATTATAAGATATTACTACTCTATATATTAGAAGATCTGAGTACTGATATAAAAAAAGAAATTTATGATAAATTAGTAACATATGAGATAATAGAAATAACAACCCATGGTTGGACTGCGTTAACTATACTTTTTCGTCTACTGCAAATTCGTCTTTATTCATTATAATTTATGTATCATATTATGTTGTAACTCGTATTCAAGACAATCTATTTCAAATTTTAACAAAGATATATTTTTTCTTTGTGTTAGTATTGATTTATTACATACTTCTGCTAATATATTTTCTTCTAGCCTTCTTTTTCTATGTTGTAATTCTTGTTCTTTTTCAGCTATTTTTTCCGTTATTTTTTCTATTAATTGTTGTTTATAAATTTCTTTGTTCATACTGTTTTTTCAAATAGCAAACATATTTGTATTATGTGTTCAAATAAAAATACAAATATGGGATAAAATACTAACAATAGAAGAAATGTATAATTTCGAATTTACCACGAAAGATATGTTATTAGGAATGCCATTTCTAGATAGATTTTACCCACATATAATAACAAAAACACACTGGTGGCTTACTACGCCATGTGGCCATAAAATAGGAGCAAAAAGAGTAAAAAATAAACAACGAAAACCCATAGAATGGATTAAAGGAAGTGAAAAAATAAATCAAGAAATGGAAAATATAGATGAAAAGAAAATATCACAATTAGAAATTATTATATTTACAATAGATAAAGTTAAAATAATTAATGAACAGCTAGAACAACTATATAATGAAGACCCATTACAAGGATGGGAAAACATAAAACAAAAGTAAAAATTGAATTAATAGATGAAAATAGTATAATAACACAAAAAAACATTAAAATATAACTTTGATGATTTACAAGAATTTAAAATACATATAAATGAATTACTGGAAAAAAATTACATACAAGAAAGTAATAGTAAACATTCAAGCTCAGCATTTATAGTAATAAAACAAAGTGAACAAAAAAGAGGTAAAAGTAGAATGGTTATTGACTAAAGAAATTTAAATGCTAAAACTAAAACATATAACTACCCAATACCTAATAAAATACTTAAAATAAGACAAATACAAGGATATAATTATTTTTGTAAATTTGACTGTAAATCAGGATTTTATCATCTAAAATTAGAAGAAGAATCTAAACAATTAACAGCATTCACAGTACCGCAAGGATTCTATGAATGGAATGTATTACCATTTGGATATAAAAATGCACCAGGTAGATATCAACATTTTATGGATAACTATTTTAACAAATTAGAAAACTGTATCATATATATAGATGATATATTATTATACTCCAAAACACAAGATGAACATATAAGATTATTAGAAAAATTTATACATATAATTAAACATTCAGGTATAAGTTTAAGTAAAAGTAAAGCAGAAATTATGAAACCACAGATAGAATTTCTAGGAATACAAATAGATAAAAATGGAATAAAAATGCAAACTCACATAGTACAAAAAACAATTACTATTGATGAAAATATAGATACAAAAAAGAAATTACAATCATTTTTAGGATTAGTAAATCAAGTAAGAGAATATATACCAAAATTAGCAGAACATTTAAAACCACTATATAAAAAACTCAGAAAAGATATTGAATATCATTTTGACAATAAAGATAAAGAACACATAAAAATATTAAAAATTATGCAAAAAACTACCAAAATTATATTTTCCTCATGAAAATAAAGAGTTTATTTACATTGTTGAAACAGACTCGAGTGATCATAGTTATGGAGGAGTTTTAAAATACATATATAACAAAGAAAAAATAGAACATCATTGTAGATATTATTCAGGATCTTATACAGAAGCACAAATAAAATGGGAAATAACTAGAAAAGAATTATTTGCATTATATAAATGTTTATTAGCATTTGAACCATATATAGTTTACAATAAATTTATCGTAAGAACAGATAACACACAAGTAAAATGGTGGATCACAAAAAAGTTAGATGATTCAGTTACAACAAAGGAAATAAGGAGATTGGTATTGAATATATTAAATTTTACATTTACAATTGAAATTATAAAAACTAAATAAAATCTCGTCGCAGATTACCTATCAAGAAAAAGGAACACAAACTCAACCAGATACACCAGAAGATATACTCAAAGCTATTACTACACTTTCTACGAAAGTAGAAAGTCTGAGTAAAGAATTACAAAATCTGAAAACTAAAAGTCAGCAGCATGACTATAAATATGCGGAGCTATGTCGATCGGAAGACACAAAAATTCCAGAGCTACAAGGAGACGATGGGAAACTCCTTAAAACCCATAACAATGTTTGTTTAAATGCAGCTACAGCCAGCACATCTACAGCAGGACAATCTACAAGAAAGGAGGAGAATAAGGTAAAATATACAAATACAAATACGAACAAACTATTCTCAAAACCATACACTCCTCAAAATACCCAAAAAGATATATCTGTTACCCCACAAACAAATGCTTACAAAGCCAGCCTAGAATCCCAGAAGTAAACATACAACTACATCTCCAGGACATATATCGAAAATATATACAAAGTACAAACCTTTCTAAACCAAAACCCCAGAGATAAAAATACAAAAAATCCCAATGAAGACCATAAAACCCAACATTTACAAGGATATAATAAGCTTATTGCATAGCCAGGAACTAATCCAAATCTAATAGCTACAACTATGGCTTGTTAAGCACAGTATATACAGTGACAGGAGATGAGATAACCAAGATACCAGCACTATATAAAGCATTTTTACAATATAAGAGAGTAACCAAAGGTACTCTTTTCAATATAAAATTCTATGCACCTACGGCAGAAATATTATATGACGAAGTCAAACCTACAATCCAAGTTATAAAGATTGGATTAACAAGGGAAATGATAATCCCTGAAAAGATAGATATCCAGGAAGAGATACAAAAAGTAGATATTCCAGAATTTTATGCAAACAAAAGGACTATCGGAATAGCTACCATATTAAACGAGATAACAAATAATTATTTAAATGAAAATGCAATATGGACATATTACAACAGAGATCAGACAATTATTTATTCAAACTGCAGAGATATACGAGAAGCAGATATGGAAGAATTAAGGCAGTGGATACTAAGTCTACTCAGACCAGAAACTATGCCTACAACAAGAGCTATACGAAAGAATTTCATTTCTTTCAATCTAATGACAAGATACTGTAAATTGATTGGACAAAAATATCCGGATCACCTATGTTCAAAGTGTGAAGGAGAAGAAAACTACATACCAGATGTACAATTAGAATAGATAAAAAAAAATCATTTTGTAAATTGTGTCAGTCTTTTATTTTTGTCGTGTTGCGTCGGCTGTAAAAAAGCCAAATTGTATAAAAGTCGTAAAGTAAATAGTAAGTGTCGGACAATAATAAAGATAGGCCACTAAGTTTTTGTTTGTTTGTGTTGGCCGAGTATGCAAAGACCAAGTGTAAAGTAAAGTGTCGGCCATAATGGCCAAAGATGTAAGATTGTTGTGTATAAATAGAGGGTTTCCCTCATTAATAAAATATCAATCTTCCATCTTCCTCTTCTCTCTACAATTTGTCTTAAAATTTCTCTTCCACCACAAAATTGGTATCAGAGCTAGCTAACTAACTAAGCTAATAACAATGGAGAAATCTGGAGCTACAAATCTACAAAATCAGGTATACACTCTTAAATTTATGAGTAGCTAAATAAATTTATTCCTGAAAATCTCTTGTTGATTATAATTGTTTATCATGACTTAATAATGCTCTAATAAGCATCTTTAGAAGGTTTGCTACAGAAATATTCTTCGAGTACGTATGCCCAGACTATGCCATCCTAATGTTGTAACCGGTAGGCAAGAAGGCCGTTTAGGGGGGTAAACAAAGTTGAGGCGCTGTTAGGGTAACTAACCAAAGAAGAAAGCTGTAGTAGTGACTAGACAAGATGATTATTAAATCATTATTATTTCATAATAAATAAGTATAATCCATTAAGAGGTTGGAAGGAATAAATTTTTTAGCAAAAATGAATAAAATGAGCACATATTTGATAGATAATGATGATAATTATAAGATATTACTACTCTATATATCAAAAGATCTGAGTACTGATATAAAAAGAGAAATTTATGATAAATTAGTAACATATGAGATAATAGAAATAACAACCCAAGGTTGGACTGCGTTAACTATACAAAGTATACAGGATGAACTTTATTATGACATGTATGATTTATATGATGATTTAGATATTGGAGATTAAATATGACTGAATATTGGCTAAGGCGATATGGTAGAAATTACAGGTTAAAAAGGATTAAATATCCAGATAAATTAAGTAAGCTTTTTAAAATATTATATAAAGAATTATGATGGATAAAAATAAAAATATTAAAATAAAAAGAACCAAGATAGATAAAAAGGTTAGAAAAATATGGAAAAAATTAAAACCTTTATATATGGAATATAAAATATTACAATTAACTAAAGGAAGTAATAATGAAAAAGATCATTTAATAAATATAATTTCGAACACAGAATACAAATATGTTTGCTATTTGAAAAAACAGTATGAACAAAGAAATTTATAAACAACAATTAATAGAAAAAATAACGGAAAAAATAGCTGAAAAAGAACAAGAAATACAACATAGAAAAAGAAGGCTAGAAGAAAATATATTAGCAGAAGTATGTAATAAATCAATACTAACACAAAGAAAAAATATATCTATGTTAAAATTAGAAATAGATTGTCTTGAATATGAGTTACAACATAATATGATACATAAATTATAATGAATAAAGAAGAATTTGCTGTAGACGAAAAAACATATGAAAATCAAGACGGAATAATAATAAAAATAATATTTTCAAATCTAGGAAGGAGATATAAAAAAATAGGAAATAATCTATACTTAATATTAGAAAAAGAAACAGCAAAATTAGAAGATATTTTAACAGCTATGATAAGAATAACAAAAGAAAATGAAGAAACAGACAAATCAAAAGAAATTGAAAAAATAAAAATACAAGCAAAACAAGAAGTAAAACATTTAGAAGAAATAAAAAATACAAGGATAAGTGAATTAGAAAAGGAATTAGCTAGGTTAAAATTATTATATGAAAATAAGCAAACACAAAAGGAAAAAGATAAAGAGCTTGAATTAACTAATGAAATAAAAGAAATGGAACAAAAATTAAATGAAGATATTGAGATAAATGAAGTAAATGAAATAGATGAAAATGAAAATGACCAAAAATCAGAAATAAGTGACATAAGTGAGACATATACAGAAATCTTAGAACAGACAAATAAACTAAAAAAATTAGAAATAAACACAGGAGATATGAATAGACCTAGTACGTCAAGAGTAAAAACCCCAGATAATTGTAACGAACTGTTTAGTCGTTTTGAGCAGCAGATTTTATTCTGGAAAAACATGCTGAGGCAACGGACCCCACGACGGACCGTCATGGGCACGACGGACCGTCGCAGGGTCTCGTTTCAAAACACTTAGAAAATATGAGATTGGGTACTGAAAATCCACTCTCTGAACTTCGTAACGGAATGGCAGGACGGACCGTCACAGAACCTTGGTGGAAATTTGGGTCTCTGAACTATGCGACGGACAGCAGGACGGACCGTCGCAGGCGCGACGGCCCGTCATGGGCTACGCAATCCCAGTTCGGGTCGGATTTCTTTATACGTTTTAAGGGACGTTTTTTACTATTCCTGCTTTAATTATAAAGTTAGTGGGTTAATGTTAATAAGTCTAATTACTTGGGGGTTAAAAGAGGTAACCTTAAGTTAATTAGTGAGTTATTATTGCCATCTTTTATTCTTAATTATATACTAATTAGGGTAAAAGAAAGAGGGTTTGAATAAGAAAAATAAGAAAGAACAAAGAGAGACAGAAAAAGAAAGAGAACGAGTAGAGAGGGAGAGAAACGAAGAGGATAGCAAGGATTCTGAGAAGATAGCTTGTTGATCGCAATTCTTCGGTGGAGGTAGGTTATGGTTATTTTTATGCTATTTGTAGTAAACTCTTAATAGCGAATGATATGTATTGGTAGTATTGTAAACCCTTCTATATGCTTAATTGTATGCTTGCATGAATGTGATTATGTAATTGTGATATAGTAAGCATGATGAAGCTATTGAATCCTGAATCTTGAAAAGAAACCTACTATCTACTTTGTTAATGATGATGCCTTGGTATAAAAGAAGGCTTGATGAAAGAAAGTAGTGAGATTAGGGATCGGGTGCCACATTCCGGTACCAGGATAGAACATGAGGATCGGAGTGTCACGTTCCGACACCAGGATAGTATATGGATCGGGTGCCACGTTCCGGTACCAGGATAGAATATGGATCGGGTGCCACGTTCCGGTACCAGGATAGAATATGAGGATCGGAGTGTCACGTTCTAACACCAGGATAGTATATGGATCGGGTGCCACGTTCCGGTACCAGGATAGAATATGGATCGGGTGCCACGTTCCGGTACCAGGATAGAATATGAGGATCAGAGTGTCACGTTCTGACACCAGGATAGTACATGGATCGAGTGCCACGTTCCGGTACCAGGATAGAATATGAGGATCGGGTGCCACGTTTCGGTACCGGGATAGAATATGAGGATCGGAGTGTCACGTTACGACACCAGGATAGAATATGGATCGGGTGTCACGTTCCGACACCAGGATAGAATGAGGAGCGGAGTGTCACGTACCGACACGAGGGGAATAAAGATAATGAATCTTGAAAGATGATAATATATTCAAATCTAATGAACCTAATTCCAAAATGAGTATGATGAGGAGGCGTGAGTCCTCATTGATGTGCTTGGTGTTGTAACCAAGGGTTATGATAACTGTAAATGCTGCATGCTAAGGATTTAGTTGATTTTATGATATTGCTTAATATATACTGTTTTCTATTTTGAGTTGGTCGATGATATCTACTCAGTACCCGTGTTTTGTACTGACCCCTACTTTTATGTTTTCTTCTTGTTAATTTGTGGAGTGCAGCAAACGTACCGTCATCTTCAACTCAACCGCAATTCTAGCCAGTCTTCGTCACATCGGATCTTCAGGGTGAGCTAATGTTTCTAGCTTGGACTGGATCTTCTTCCTCATGTCTTGATGCCTTGAAGTTCCGGCATGGACTAGCTTTTACTTGTTTTAGCTTTTAGAATACTCTTAGTTTAGTCATTTGATTATAGATGTTCTTGTGGTGATGACTTCCAGATTTTGGGGATAATAATAGTTATTGATTTTATTAATGAGTTTAAGTCTTCCGCATTACTTTCTGTTGATATTATATTGAAATGTTAAGGTTTAGATTGGTTGGTTCGCTCACATAGGAGGGTAAGTGTGGGTGCCAGTCGCGACCCGATTTGGGTCGTGACAAACTTGGTATCAGAGCATTAGGTTCGTTGGTCTCATCACACAAGAACGAGTCTAGTAGAGTCTTAAGGAACGGTAGGGGGACGCCTTTACTTTTCTTTGAGAAGCTATAAGACTTTAGGAAAATTCCATTCTTTCATTCTTTCTTTCGTGCTATTACTTGGATCCAATTGGTATCTAGGTGATACAAATTGGTATCTGACCATCTTCACTCTATTTCGCAGATGGTTAGAACTAGAGCAACAATCGCGCCAGCACCAGCACCGGCGGGACAGGGTGCGTCTGCACCAACCACTGGGGCTGTGGCTCGAGGAAGAGTAACGGCAAGAGGTCGTGGCAGAGGTCGGGGGAGGACGTCCTCTAGAGGAAGAGGACGAGCACCTAGCCCATCTGATACTAGGGCAGTGACTCCTCCACCGACTGAAGAGGTAGTGAGAGAGGGTGAGGAAGGGGAAACTAAACAAGTACAGAATGAGGGATTGCCTCCCCAACCTACCCCAGACATGATCAATCAGGTTCTTGCTTATCTTAGCGGGTTATCTGATCAGGGTCAGGCACCTCCAATGTTTTCTGCACCAGCACCTAAGGCTCCGGAGGTACACCGTGCGGCTACTATGGCTCCCCGCATGGATGTTCCATTGGAAATAGGCACATTTCCACGTCTGACTACTAGGCCTATAATGACAAATGATCAGCATGAACTTTTCAGTAAGTTCTTGAAATTGAAACCTCCAGCCTTCAAGGGTGCTGAATCTGAGGATGCTTACGATTTTCTGGTTGACTGTCATGAGCTACTACACAAGATGGGTATAGTGGAACGGTTTGGTGTTGAGTTCGTGAGTTATTAGTTTCAAGGGAACGCCAAAATGTGGTGGCGGTCACATGTTGAGTGTCAACCAACAGAGGCACCACCTATGACTTGGGCATCATTCTCTAGTTTGTTTATGGAGAAGTATATCCCGCGGCTTTTGAGGGATAGGAAAAGAGATGAATTCTTAAGTCTAGAGCAAGGTAGGATGTCGGTTACTGCATACGAGGCTAAGTTTTGTGCATTATCCCGGTATGCCACCCAACTATGTTTCAGTCCACAAGAGCGGATTCGCCGTTTTGTGAAGGGGTTGAGATCAGAGTTGCGGATTTCAGCTTTACAGGTAGCGGCTACAGCGAAATCTTTTCAAGAAGTGGTAGACTTCGTAATAGAGGTAGAGGGAGTGAAGCAAGATGACTTCACCATGGTAGAGGTGAGTTTAATGGTTCTTACTCTAAAGGACAGGGTTCCGGAGGTTACTTAGTTCGACCCATTCAGTCTTCACTACAGACTGTAGTTGGGGGTCCACCTCCGACCGGTCAACACTTCTCTGAGAGACCTATGCATGAACCCAGAGAGTGCTATGGATATGGGGAGATTGGACATATTAAGAGATATTGTCCAAAACAGAGTTACAGACCTCCAAATGTTAGAGGTAGAGGTGGTCATGGTAGAGGCCGTCATTCTGTAGGACACGGTGGTCGAGGTATTGGTGGTCATTAAAACAGCCGGGGTAATGGGCAAACTGGAGCCACTACATCACAACATGGTAGGGGCAACGGACAGACAAGTAATGGGGCCCATTGCTATGCTTTTCCTGGGAGATCTGAAGCGGAGACATCAGATGCTGTCATCATAGGTAATCTTTTTATTTGTGATTGCATGGCTTCTGTATTGTTTGATTCTGGATCCACATTTTCTTATGTATCTTCCTAATTTGCTAATGGTCTAAATTTACATTGTGAATTACTTGATATGCCTATTCATGTTTCTACTCCGGTGGGTGAGTCTGTGGTAGTTGAAAAGGTATATAGGTCTTGTTTGGTGAACTTTGTGGGAAGCAACACTTATGTAGATTTGGTTATCTTAGAAATGGTTGATTTTGATGTAATTCTGCGTATGACTTGGCTTTCTCCGCAATTTGCGATCTTGGATTGTAATGCTAAAACGGTGACGTTAGCCAAGCCTGGAACAGATCCGTTAGTGTGGGAGGGTGACTACACTTCCAGTCCGGTGCGTATCATCTCCTTTCTTCGTGCTAAGAAAATGGTTAGTAAAGGGTGTTTAGCTTTCTTGGCACATCTCAAGGATGACACTACCAAAGTGCCTTCGATTGAGTCGGTTTCGGTGGTCCATGAGTTTCTGGATGTGTTTCGTGCAGATCTTCCTGGTATGCCACCAGATAGGGACATTGACTTCTGTATTAATCTTGAACCGGGTACTCACCCCATTTCTATACCCCCTTATGGAATGGCTCCCACGGAGTTAAGAGAGTTAAAAGCCCAACTTCAAGAGTTGTTGAGCAAAGGCTTCATTAGACCAAGTGCATCTCCTTGGGGTGCTCCTATTTTGTTTGTAAAGAAGAAGGATGGGAGTTTTCGGATGTGCATAGACTACCGGCAATTGAACAAGGTAACTATTAAGAACAAGTATCCTCTTCCTCGCATTGATGACTTGTTCGATCAGTTACAAGGTGCTTGTGTCTTCTCTAAGATTGACTTGAGATCCGGTTATCATCAATTGAAAATACGGGCAACGGATGTGCCAAAGACTGCTTTTCGAACGAGGTATAGGCATTACGAATTTGTAGTGATGTCTTTTGGTCTTACGAATGCCCCTGCTGCGTTCATGAGCTTGATGAACGGGATTTTTAAGCCATATCTGGATCTATTTGTGATCGTATTTATTGATGATATATTGGTATACTCAAAGAGTAAGAAGGAACATGAAGAGCATTTGAGAATGGTATTGGAAATGTTGAGGGAGAAAAAGCTTTATGTTAAGTTCTCTAAGTGTGAGTTTTGGCTAGATGCAGTGTCCTTCGTGGGGCACGTGGTTTCTAAGGATGGAGTGATGGTGGATCCTTCTAAGATTGAGACAGTGAAGAATTGGGTAAGACCTACTAATGTGTCGGAAATAAGGAGCTTTGTTGGGTTAGCTAGCTACTACCGCCGATTTGTCAAGGGATTCTCTTCCATTGCTTCCCAATTGAGGAACTTGACTAAGCAGAATGTTCCATTAGTATGGTCGGACGAGTGTGAAGAAAGCTTTCAGAAGCTCAAGACTCTGTTGACTACCGTACCCATTCTCACCTTGCCCGTAGAGGGTAAGAACTTCATTGTTTATTGTGATGCATCCTATTCGGGTTTGGGTGCAGTGCTAATCCAAGAGAAGAATGTGATTGCTTATGCTTCAAGACAATTAAAAGTGCATGAACGTAACTACCCAACTCATGATTTGGAATTGGCCGCGGTAGTGTTTGCACTAAAGCAATGGAGACACTATTTATATGGGTTTAAGTGTGAGGTCTACACGGATCATCGTAGCCTTCAGTATGTCTTTACTCAGAAAGATTTGAACTTGAGACAGAGGAGATGGATGGAGCTACAGAAGGACTACGACATCACTATTTTGTATCATCCGGGGAAGGCGAATGTCGTAGCGGATGCTTTAAGTAGAAAGACGGGAAGCATGGGAAGTCTAGCTCACTTGCAAGCTTCTAGACGCCCATTGGCTAGAGAAGTTCAGACTCTGGCTAACGACTTGATGAGGTTAGAAGTAAATGAGAAGGGAGGATTGTTGGCTTGTGTGGAGGGAAGATCTTCTTTTCTTGACAAGATTAAGGGAAAACAGTTTAATGATGAAAAATTGATCCGGATCCGAGATAAAGTGTTGAAAGGAGAGGCTAAAGAAGCGACAATCCATGAGGAAGGTGTTATGAAAATCAAGTGAAGGGTATGTGTACCCCGAGTTGATGATTTGATCAACACTATTTTAACAGAGGCTCATAGTTCAAGGTATTCTATTAATCCGGGTGCAACCAAGATGTACCGCGACCTAAAGCAACACTTTTGGTGGAGTAGAATGAAGTGGGATATTGTGTATTTTATTGCCAAATGTCCAAACTGTCAACAAGTAAAATATGAACACCAAAGGCCCGGAGGAACACTTCAGAGAATGCCCATCCCAGAATGGAAGTGGGAAAGGATTGCAATGGATTTCGTGGTTGGTCTTCCAAGGACATTGGGAAAGTTTGATTCTATTTGGGTAATTGTTGATAGGTTAACTAAGTCTGCTCACTTCATTCCGGTCAAGGTGACTTACAATGCAGAGAAGTTAGCCAAACTTTACATCTCGGAAGTGGTGCGATTGCATGGGGTTCCACTCTCTATTATATCAGATAGAGGTACGCAGTTTACTTCTAAGTTTTGGAAAACATTGCATGCAGAATTGGGTACTAGGTTGGACCTTAGTTCTGCGTTCCATCCTCAGACCGATGGTCAGTCTGAGCGAACGATTCAAGTGTTGGAGGATATGCTTCGTGCATGTGTGATAGAGTTTGGTGGCCATTGGGATAGCTTCTTGCCCTTACCGGAGTTTTCATACAATAATAGCTATCACTCAAGTATTGATATGGCCCCATTTGAAGCATTGTATGGGAGGAGATGTAGGTCTCCCATTGGTTGGTTTGATGCATTCGAGGTTAGACCTTGGGGTACTGACATTTTGAGGGATTCGATAGAGAAAGTGAAGTCTATTCAAGAAAAGCTTCTAGCGGCGCAAAGTAGACAAAAGGAATATGCAGATCGAAAGGTTAGAGACTTAGAGTTCATGGAGGTTGAACAAGTCTTGTTGAAAGTTTCACCAATGAAAGGGGTGGATGCGGTTCGGTAAAAGAGGTAAACTAAGCCCAAGGTATATTGGTCCCTTCGAAGTACTTAAACGAGTAGGGGAGGTGGCTTATGAGTTAGCCTTGCCTCCAGGGCTGTCCGGAGTACATCCTGTATTCCATGTGTCTATGTTGAAAAGATATCATGGGGATGGAAACTACATTATCCGTTGGGATAAAGTTTTGCTTGACGAGAATTTGTCTTATGAGGAGGAACCTGTTGCCATTCTAGATAGTGAAATTCGCAAGTTGAAGATCAAGGGAGATTGCATCCATCAAGGTGCAATGGAAGAATCGGCCGGTTGAAGAAGCCACTTGGGAGAAGGAGGCAGATATGCGAGAAAGACACCCACATCTGTTTACAGATTCAGGTACTCCTTTTCGCCCTTGTTTTCCTTTTTGTGATCGTTCGGGGATGAACGATGGGTAAATTGGTATCTATTGTAACAACCTGTTTAGTCGTTTTGAGAAGCAGATTTTATTCTGGAAAAACAGGCTGAGGCAACGGACCCCACGACGGACTGTCATGGGCACGACGGACCGTCGCAGGGTCTCATTTCAAAACACTTAGAAAATCTGAGATTGGGTACTGAAAATCGACTCTCTGAACTTCGTAACGGAATGGCAGGACTGACCGTCACAGACCCTTGGTGGAAATTTGGGTCTCTGAACTATGCGACGGACAGCAGGACGGACCGTCGCAGGCGCGACAGCCCGTCACGGGCTACGCAATCCCAGTT
Organism: Solanum chmielewskii; assembly: GCA_027704785.1. Taxonomy (NCBI): domain Eukaryota; kingdom Viridiplantae; phylum Streptophyta; class Magnoliopsida; order Solanales; family Solanaceae; genus Solanum; species Solanum chmielewskii. The sequence continues at coordinate 37,421,885 of JAKWIX010000324.1, read as the reverse complement.
CGGGTCGGATTTTTTTATACGTTTTAAGGGACGTTTTTGACTATTCCTGCTTTAATTATAAAGTTAGTGGGTTAATGTTAATAAGTCTAATTACTTGGGGGTTAAAAGAGGTAACCTTAAGTTAATTAGTGGGTTTTTATTGCCATCTTTTATTCTTAATTATATACTAATTAGGGTAAAAGAAAGAGGGTTTGAATAAGAAAAATAAGAAAGAACAAAGAGAGACAGAAAAAGAAAGATAACGAGTAGAGAGAGAGAGAAACGAAGAGGATAGCAAGGATTCTGAAAAGATAGCTTGTTGATCGCAATTCTTCGGCGGAGGTAGGTTATGGTTATTTTTATGCTATTCGTAGTAAACTCTTAATAGCGAATGATATGTATTGGTAGTATTGTAAACCTTTCTATATGCTTAATTGTATGCTTGCATGAATGTGATTATGTAATTGTGATATAGTAAGCATGATGAAGCTATTGAATCCTGAATCTTGAAAAGAAACCCTAATCTACTTTGTTAATGATGATGCCTTGGTATAAAAGAAGGCTTGATGAAAGAAAGTAGTGTGATTAGGGGATCGGGTGCCACGTTCTGGTACCAGGATAGAACATGAGGATCGGAGGGTCACGTTCCGACACGAGGATAGTATATGGATCGGGGTTCCGGTACAGATAGAATGTGAATATGATCGGGTCACGGATAGGAGAGAGAGGATATGGTGAGTGATCAGGATGACAACACACTAGGATATAGGATCGGTGTGGCCGTTCACGGTTCCGTACCAGGATAGAATATGGATCGGGTGCCACGTTCCGGTACCAGGATAGAATATGAGTCGGAGTGTCACGTTCCGACACCAGGATAGTATATGGATCGGGTGCCACGTTTCGGTACCAGGATAGAATATGGATCGGGTTCCACGTTCCGGTACCAGGATAGAATATGAGGATCGGGTGTCACGTTCCGGGATAGGCCAACGTTCCGGTACCAGGATGAATATGAGGATCGGTGCCACGTTCCGGTACCAGGATAGAATGAGGATCGGAGTGTCACTTTCGACACCAGGATAGAATATGGATCAGGTGTCACGTTCCGACACCAGGATAGAATGAGGAGCGGAGTGTCACGTACCGACACGAGGGGATAAAGATAATGAATCTTGAAAGATGATAATATATTCAAATATAATGAACCTAATTGCCAAATGAGTATGATGAGGAGGCGTGAGTCCTCATTGATGTGCTTGGTGTTGTAACCAAGGGTTATGATAACTGTAAATGCTGCATGCTAAGGATTTAGTTGATTTTATGATATTGCTTAATATATACTGTTTTCTATTTTGAGTTGGCCGATGATATCTACTCAGTACCCATGTTTTGTACTGACCCCTACTTTTATGTTTTCTTCTTCTTTATTTGTGGAGTGCAGCAAACGTACCGTCATCTTCAACTCAACCGCAATTCTAGTCAGTCTTCGTCACATCGGATCTTCAGGGTGAGCTAATGTTTCTAGCTTGGACTAGATCTTCTTTCTCATGTCTTGATGCCTTGAAGTTCCGGCATGGACTAGCTTTTACTTTTTTTAGCTTTTAGAATACTCTTAATTTAGTCATTTGATTATAGATGTTCTTGTGGTGATGACTTCCAGATTTTGGGGATAATAATAGTTATTGATTTTATTAATGAGTTTAAGTCTTCCGCATTACTTCTGTTGATATTATATTGAAATGTTAAGGTTTAGATTGGTTGGTTCGCTCACATAGGAGGCTAAGTGTGAGTGCCAGTCGCGGCCCGATTTGGGTCGTGAAAATAATAGTCCCAGAAATAGTCCTAGAAGTAGTCCTAGGTGGACAACACCAACTTATTATACAGAAAGTTATCAACAATCAGATAGAAATAATGCAATATGGAACAGTAGATTAAATAAAAATTGGATACTGAAACCAATAAGTGAACAATATAATTTCTTAGATTTAGATTGTGTCACAGACATAAATAAAGCAATATTACTATGGACAGGAAATATATCTAAACAGTTAATAGATAACAAAATAGAAACAACAAAAACACCGAGATACATAGAAAGAACATTTGTAGGAACAGCAAAATTATGGATAGAAAATCTACCCTCAGAAAGTTTAGAAGTACTTAGGAATGATAAGAAAATAGATGGATCCCCATCAGCAACAAATATAGATATACTAGACAAATATGAATCAGCAATAAGGAATGAATTTGGAGGTATGGCCACAGATATAAGAGAACAAAATAGACAAAAAATAATAAATAGACAACTTATGACAAAATTAGCTATAGGTAAAATGTGTTATATAGAAGAATATACTTGTGCATTCAAAGAATATTATTACAAAGCTAAATTCAATTTAGACGAAGCAAAAGAAATAAGAAAACAATATTTTACAAAATTACCAGAACCATTTAGTACAAAAATAATAAAGGATTGGGATGATGAAGGAATGGTAGATACTCTAGGAGCTAGAATAAAATTTCTATCTCAATGGTTTACACAATTATGTGAGAACCAAAAAGAAAAATTAAAAATGGAAAAAGTACTAAATATAAATTTATCATGTTCTAAAAATAAAATGGCACCACAGTTTGGGTGTACAAATAAAAAACAAAAATCCAGAAGATATAAAAATTATAGAAAAAATAAAACTAAGTATAAATATAAACAACCAAGACGAAGGTATTATGTAAAAAACTATAAAATGAAAAGATCATATAGACCTAAAAGAAAAATATCTCAATGTACATGTTATAATTGCGAAAAGATAGGACACATAGCTAGAGATTGTAAATTACCTAAAAATCCAAAAAGAAAACAAATTGCAGAAATAGTTATAGATGATGACAAATATATGCATATAGAATACATAGACTATGAATTAAGTGAAAACGATAGTATATATGAAGTATCAGATATAGAAACTGAAAATGGAGAAGAAAATCTAGATAATGAAATAGAAGAAGAAGAAATATAATAGTCTGAAAACGAAATAATATCTAAAGAGAATTATGAAGATGAAGAATCATCACACCAAAAAATTATATTTGATAATACACTTTTTGAACAAATAAAAGGAAAAGAATTAGATTTAAGTGTTGAAAAAATAATTGACATACCTATATTAAAAAACTGGTTTAAAAGACAGAAAGAAGAATACTATGTAGTTAGCCAAAAAGAACATATCATAGACGGAAAATATACAAGCGGAAAAGCATATATACCTATAATAAGCAAACGAATAATAAATAAAGAAATACAAAACATAAAAAATAAAGAAGCTATAAAATATGTACATTTAGGAGGAACAGAAATACTAATAAAAGCTTGTTTCAGAGAAGGAATAGATACGCCCATTGAAATATAATTAGCAGATGATAGAATAAAACATCCTATAGAAAAAAGTGTAATAAGTGCAGTTAAAGGAATTTTAATATACCAAAAATTTAAATTTATAATAAGTGCTAATTATACAGTAGCATTAACAGATACAAATATAGATAAATCATTAGTATTATATTGGAAAATGTCAGGAATAGAGTTAGCACCAGGAAGTAAGGTATTCACAGCAAGATGTAAAAATCTTTATATATTAACAACAAAACATAAGATAACAGCAAGAAATAAAATAGATAAAATAAAAATAGAAAATCCTTTTGAAAAAATAATTACGGTAATAGATAATAATGACTATAGTTATAAAGAAATGGGTACAAAAGAAGAATTGGAGATAGTAAAAGAAAGATTGAGTACTTCAAGCGTACCAAATACATTAACAAGAGCTTCTTCATCAAGAATAAGTTCATCTAAAAGAAAATATGAAATATCACAAGATTTTGAAGAAATGACAAAATATCATTATTTTATAACAGGAATAATGGACCAGAGAAAATATAAAATCTTGATAAACACAGGACAAGAAGAAAATCATATAACGAGAGAACTAGTATTAGAAGAAGAGATTATGAAAATAGGACACATATGCCCTGGATTACCTAGTGAAATAGTAAATACAAATGAAGAAACAACAGAAAAAGAAATAATTATAGGAGGAATTCCATTAAAAATACAATTTAAGATATATGAAGGAAATCATAATATCACATTAGGAATAAATGGTTAGAAAAGGTTAACCATACAGCATAGAAAATGAACAATTAACAATAACTTGTCAAAATAAGAAAATAATTATAAAAAGAACCAAAAATGATTAATGAAAATATTTGTACTTGCAAAAATTATTGCAGAAGGATATCACAACAGATATTATACACCTATGATAGATACAGGAGCAGAAGTGAATATATGTAAATATATTTGCTTACCAGAAGATAAATGGGAAAAATTAAAAACACCTATGGTAGTAACAGGATTTAATAACGAAGGAATATGAATCCCAATTAAGTTTCTCCATATCGGATGGCTCCGGTGAAATATAAAGAGTTGAAGGCTCAACTCAAAGATTTACTTTAAAAAGGCTTCATTAGACCTAGTATTTGTGCATTGATTACCGCCAACTAAATAATGTCACAATCATGAAAAAGTATCCTCTCCATCGTATTAGTTACTTGTTTTATCAAATCCAAGGGGCAAGTTACTTTTGATATATTAACTTGAGATTGGTGTATTTGCCTAGACCAATGACTCCAACCGACATTAGGATTTTCTTGGGTCTAGCATGTTATTATCGTAGGTTTGTGTATTGTTTTTCATCCATTGCATCTCCCTTGACTACTTTGACCCAAAAGAGTATGAAATTTGAGTGGTCAGAGTCATGTGAGAGAAACTTCAAAATATTAAAAGATAGGTGTACTTACACTCCGTGGTTGACTTTATTGGAGGGTACAAAGGGTTTTGTTGTGTAATGTGATGCATCCCGATTTTTTTTAGGGTGTATGCTGATGCAACATGCGAAGGTAATAGCCTATGCTTGTACCCAACCCTAGGTGCATGAGAGAAAATATCCAATTCATGATCTTAAATTAGCGGTCGTGGTATTTGCCTTAATAATTTTGAGAGATTACATGTATGGCGTCCATGTTAATGTGTATACCGACCATAAGTGTCTCCAATATGTATTTACTCAAAAGGACTTGAATCTCTAACAAAGAAGGTGGTTACAATTGTTGAAAGATTATGACATAAGTATTCTCTATCGCCCTTGCAAGGCCAATATGGTTGTGGATGCTATTAGTCATATGAATATGGGTAGTGTGTCTCACAAATATTAAACCAAGAATGACCTAGTGATAAATGCTAATAGGTTGGATAGATTAGATATGAGGTTGGAACATTCTCGAAAAGATGGTTTTATCGTTCATCATAACTCCGAGTCATCATTGGTCGTCGAGGTGAAGTCTAAACAACAGCTTGATCAATCATTGATGAAGTTGAAGGAATCGGTTCTTAGCAAGCTAAATGATTCATTTTCCTTAAGAAGGGATGGTGTTTTGAGGTACCAACAAAGATTGTGTGATCCCAAGGTAGATGGGTTGAGGAACCGAATCCTTGAGGAAGACAATGGGTCCCGTTACTCCATTCATCTAGGTTCGACAAAAATGTAACATGACTTTAGGGAAGTATTTTGGTGGGAGGATTTGAAAAAGGACATGGCGAAGTTTGGTGCTAAGTGTTAAAATTTCCAACAAGTGTAAACGAACATCAAAATTCATGTGCCTTGCTACAAGATATCGAAGTTCCTACTTGGAAGTTGGAAGACATTAATATGGGTGGTTGTTGATAGGTTGACCAAGTCCTGCCATTGATTCCCGTCAATTCTACTTATTTGACGGAAGACTATGCATAGATATTTATATATGAAACTATGTGTCGCCATGGTATTCCGTTATTTATCGGATCACATTTAGACTTTGGAAGGCATTTTAAGAAGGGTTGGGTACTAAGGTAAAATTGAATATTGCTTTTCATCCCCAAACAGATGGTCAAGCGGAGCGTACTATTCAAACCCTTGAAGATATGATTAGGGATTGTATTATTGATTTCAAGGGTAATAGGACTTTGGAGATCCTTCGATTCTATGTCCCTATTTTATCTATAAGACTTTGGAGAAAGTTCATATGATAAGAAATGGCTTGCAAAGGGCCTATAGTCGGCAAAATACCCATGTCGATCAAAAGAGAATGGATTTAGATTTTGAAGAAGGTGATAAAGTGTATTTAAATATTTCACCTATGAAAGAGCTGGTTAGATCTGGAAAGAAAGGAAAGTTGAGTACTCGTTATGTGGGTCCCTATGAAATCTTAAAAAGGGTTTGTAAAGTTGCCTATAAATTGAATCTTCCTAGTTACTTGGCTTCGATTCATCCGCTTTTCCGTATTTCCATGCTTAAGAAGTGTATCGGTGATACCGAGTCTATTCTTCCTATTGACGGTCTTGGTGTGAAGGATAACCTCTCTTATGAGGAATCTCTTATTTAAATCCTTCATAGACAAGTAAAGAAGATAAGAAATAAAGAGGTGGCTTTCGTAAAGGTTTTATGGAAGAAATAACCACATGATATCCCGTTACCCTCATTAATTTAATAAGTAAGGTTAATAGTTCTTACTAATAATGAAAATAATGATTAAACTTGAAATATATTTGATTTTTAGAGAAGTTTTGCAAAAGGTGCATATTTTATGTCTTTAAAATGAAGTACAGTGAATAATTGTGAATTTGTATTTGAAATTTAAATTATGCTTGCTATGAGTCATGTTTTGCATTTTGGCATAGTGAATCTTTATGAAATTATATGTAGCATGTTAATTGGTTGAACTTTTTGCATAATTGACTCATAAGTTCTATGTGGAGCTATTGTTGTTGTGAGAAAGATATTCCTCATATTGTAATGTTGAGCCTTATCTCTGTGTAATTGATGTTTTGAATTGCCTTATGTATTTTATATAATATATGTTCTTATGTATCGTTGTATTATTGGGATGGTAGTCTTGAGTCTATTCCTTCTTTCAAATGATTTTACTCTCATTCGGAGATGAATGTTCCTATGAGTGGAATAATATAACACTTTGAAAATCCAAGACGTGTTCTACAACCTAACATAATTGTCATACGGTATAGATATTGTTATAAGGTCCACTATAATGAATATAACTCATTTATGAAGTCTAGATACCAAAACATCCAATAACGTCCGAAAAGTAGTTCAAGGAGGTACTAGCGTCCCTTAGCCTATTTGACTAGCTTTCAGAAGTCATAAGATGGTTAAAATTGGTGGAATGGTGTATATAATGTGTTTAAGTAGATTAATAGTCGAAACATCTAGGTAGAACTCCTCAAGGATCAACCAAAGGGCCTTGAGGAGTACACTTGCGCTTGGAGGTAAACACTGCCTGGGTAGTGTGCCCCACGGAAGGGCATCGACGGGCGTGCGTTGATTTACGGGGCATCGATGTCGTCCCTCGATAAACACATAGAAAATTTATTAGAGTTCCTTACGTTCATAGTCTTTGAACTCATTGACGAAGTGCAATAAGGAGACATGGATCGTTGACTCACAGAGGACTCCATCGGTGTCTCATCTGTATGAGGTCCAGTTTTCTGCAAGTTTTTAAGAGACTCAAATTAATTAATTGAGTGGTTAAGTCGTTAGATAGATATTAAGGGTATTCTAATCAGGGTAATAATCCCCCCATATAATGAATCGAACCCCATTAGACTTATCACAACTCACAAAAAAAAAAACTCACCTCCTTCTCACTTCTTTCTCTCTTTATTGGAAGATACCATTGAAGGTCATGCTAGGGGAGGGTTTTTGGGAGTGTAAAAAGACGATTTCACCATAGATTCTTCATCAAACATCAAGGTTTTTGGGAGATTTAACCTTTGAGATCTCTTTCCACAAAGGGTTCCTTCAATATATTTTTTAAAGTTGAGTTTTCATGTGGGTCTTTCCCAATCTCGAAATTGATCATATGAATTGATCATTTTATAATATATTTTTGATATTATGAATAGACTAATATGAATTCTTACCGAATTATGATATATCTTTACGGTTTTGCATAGTTCGTAGAAAATGACGCTTAACCATAGGTTTTGATCTTGATATAAATTGTATTGTATTAGTTCAAATGACTTGGTTATTGGTTGAATTACAACAAGATGATGTTTTTATACTAGTAACAAACGAATTAAGGTTAATTGTAGTCTTTCATGCCAGTTCTTGATAAGATGATCTAGGATATCAAGTATGCTATGAAATGACCTAAGTATCTACTCTTAAAATATAATCTAGTATTGAATTGTGATCTCGTTATTCTTCAATCCTTGTAAGCATGTTGATTATAGACTTATGATTATTTATGCCCAACTATTTTTTACATGAGGGCTTACAGTAACACCTTGATGATGAACTATGAAGAAGGCATGGTAAGTCTTATGATCCTTTACTTAAAATTGTGGTTTATTGAAGTAATGATGTTTTATTGGAGTATGCCTTGTATTAGGATTGATAGGGTGGTATGATGTTAAATAGAAATGTCTTGACTATGATTGTGAGGTGTTATCTTAAGATGTAAATGTTATAAGGATTGTGAATGATTTACCAAATGTGCGTTATCATGATATGAGAATGTTCATATGATAACCTCACCTATTTGAACTGTAATGAAAGGATATATACTCATGCAATTTTTGTTGAGTTATGATGATGATGATTATATAAATTGTTTACCCTATGACCTACAATAAGATATAATAATTACTAAAGACATTAAAGACATTTAAAAAAGGAACTCCAGCTTAGCACCGAGTGAACTAGTGTGAAGAGAGTCCCTTCCAGATCAGGAAGGTAGAACCACTAATGTACACTCATGTTTGGAGACTATAATGCATGTATCATAATGAGTGGTCCAACTATTTGTTCTTGTTCTTAAACTATGTTTCCCACATAGGAATACAAGCTAGTGGATCAACTTAGCTGCTATGTTCATGTTTTGGTACAACCTTGGCAAGTAGTCCGCCTTCTTTCGGTGTAGGGATCTACGACACAGTATTCCACATTACCTAATGTTGTCTATATCAGTTAGGGAAAGATATTCCAAAAAAGTAAAATGAACAAAAGGAATGAACTCTAACTATGATAACCTAAGGGGTATAACTTAGTCTAGGTAGGGGTATGGGATTCTACCTAAGCATTTCACTAGTTAGCCTTGAGGGGAATCTTAGGAGGATGTTCTTATGTATGAATATTCTTATGATAATATATGATATGTACATGACGAACTTGCACATTGTTCATACTATATGATTATTAGTTTCACTCATGTATATGTGTTGGTAAAATGGTTAAAGTAAGATGATATGTACTCGTAAACGTTATGTTATGTGAAGTGGGATGTTAGTCAAGATTCTTTTTGGGCTACTTGATAGAGTAATATTAGGGGTATTTGCTTTCTAATTGTACTTATTGACTTGATAGGGGTTCAACGGTAATTGTCTTTATTTGTTTATGATGAAATGTACTCTTAATAGTGCTTGTTGTTAATTTGACTTGATGATAAAGTTACATTAATATGTATTCAATTATATGATATGTATGATTGACTTGACTAGACTTTATGTTGTTGTTCTTCTGATGTACATGCTTATGAATTAATAAACATGCATTATTTTTAGGTAATAGTTTTGTAGAATGTTTATAAAGGTTTTGAATGAAAAGTGTATATTTTACGAAATGTCCTTTCTTTTAGCATGTTTTAATATATTTGTGCATATGGTCTCATACTTAGTACAAGTGGTGTACTAACCCCATTTCTTCCTTTCCCCCTACATTTTAGGTTGAAGTCGTGGATGATATTTGAAGAAGACTTGAGTAAGCCTAGGATATCTTATTTATCCTAATAAGGTAGGTCCTCAATTTCCGAGTCTGATGCCACTATTTAGCTAATGGAGTTATTTTGAGTTCAAGATTATTATGTTCTTCACTTTTCATTAAGTATAAAACATTGTAAGTCCATTTGAGGCATTCTTACTTTGATGTATATGTTATGCTCAAGTAAGTACACTCTTATTAGATTGTTATGAGATGAGACGACCATTACGACTATCTTATATTTTATATACTCAAGTTCAATAAAAGTAGAGTACTAAGTAATCTTCTTATATATGATTTTATGTATACTCGATTTATATATACAATGTTTATGTAGAGGTCTACGTAAACCTTCCAGTAGATGTAATGAAAAGTTTTAAATTTTCTGCTAAATTTGACCTATGAATGTAATGATGTAACCTAAGAGGCTTATCTTAGTCCTCAAAGAGGAGGAGGACGGCGATTATGCCTAGGATCGATTCTCGTATGTGACATCTTAAGTTCCCTTGTCCAAGTAGACTTACCAATTGCATAAAGTGCAATGTGGATGTAGCCTCCCATACTACTACTCCCACAATGTGCACCTTGATTATTCCATGGGCTTAGGTACACCCCATTCATCTTTCATAAATTTCATCATATAAGACATGACTTTCACATGCATTCTTGACATTATACAGTAACTAACATAACTCATTCACATAACACTAAGACTCCTGTTTAAAGTGCCTACTCGTTCAATGGATATATAACGTCTCATACCATCACCATCCCTAAGTAGTACACTTTTTAGAATATTTTTTTCATTATATTCTTTTGTCGGGGATAACATTATCTACCATAAACCATGAGAGATAGATATAGAATCCCGGTATTAACCCTTACCGGATAAGAGATCCCCCCTTTTCCTAGGGTAGGGCCATAAAGAATCTTCAATAGCTATACATATGTGGGTTCATAGTTAAGGAACAAAGAGATTTCTTTTATGAACTCATTATGTACCAAGGAGAAGTACTCATCTGCAGGTGTACATTGGATACAACATCTCAACTAACAAAGTGTATCCACCCCTTCATTCATATCCACTCAGTGCTAAGCATAACTCGCCACGGAGACTTAAGCCTTCATTACTAATGTTCAAGGGATAACTATTCCATACCACATCTCAACACACGAAGATTGTCCATCCTCTAACCCATATTACAAATATATTTGAAATAGTAAGGTTGATTCTAATTACTTCATCTCAACTTGCGAAGAGTGATCACCCCAAAAATCCCCTCTTCGTTACCAAAGACTTTTAGGAGGAACAGAGAATGGTCTAGACAATTTATTACTACTCACGAAGAGTGTTCACCCTAAGATCCCCCATTCACGTTCATTAGCTTCATTCATTCAAATTGTGTGTGTGAGTGTGTACATGTGAGTGCATCTTTCACATAATCACCGTCCGCATATCATTGACCTCTAAAAATTCTTACATCTTCATTTATAACATTTTACACACTAGCATTCTTCACATATACACATACTCCAATTAGATATAATCTACACAAGCTACAAAATTCAAAAGCTTCATAAAGCATATCCACCTGAACATCATCATTATCACTTTGTTCCATATGGTATTCCTTCATGGACATACTCAGAATTTGCATGAAATTACATAGTTAAATATTTCAAGTAAACACTTCCACCAAAGGTCGACCATACCACTTAAGAATATTTCAATGGTGTAACACCCTGTAGCCAAAATAGACCAAAAATCATTTTTTCAATAACAAATATGCCGGTGTGACCAACGGTGGCAGCGACGGTCCTTAGGACAGTCAACAGTCCGTCCTGCACAACTGTCGATGGGATCAGAAACTCCCAAAAACACATCAGGCAAAAATTTGTCGTCTAGATCGATGGACGGATCGACGGTGTGTACGACAGACGATGGTCCTTAGTCTGTGACTGTCGATCAAAACCTCCATCCACCCACTATCTTGCAAGAGCTACGGATGATCAGCACGATCCATGATTTTACCTAAGGTTCGTAGGTGGAAACATTTTAGACAGTTAAGGGGAAATGCAGTTAGGTCAACTTCAAATGGTCATAACTCTTTGCATGAAACGAATTATGTTTTCCATGAAATACCCATAGATAGATAATTGAACTTTCTTTCCATATCCACAAGACTTTTTAAAACACACCTCCGAATAAAACGTTATGCTGATTTTCATAAAGGCCTGTTGAATAGACCCTAACGACGGACCCAACTATGGGGCAATGAGAATACGACAGATCGTCAGTCCTGGACATCATTTGGCATGACAGCAACTTTCCCAGGGGTCTTTTGGATCTTTCCCACTTCGTTTAAACCATAAGTTATGCTCTTTTTACCCTAAATCATCATACTATAGTAAGATTAATACTAGAAACATAATTAAAACAAATCCAAGTAAAATCATTTAATGGAAACATAGAAAATTTGAAGCAAAAGAGAAGAAAAAAACTAATGAACCCTAGTTGAAGAACGCCAAAAGTTCCAGATGTTCCTTCCTCGAAACGTAAGTATTATTCCATGTATTTGATCAGACGTATGTCGGATTTCACTAGTGGATTCCTTTAACCAATTGGGTCCCTATTTTTTCAGTCAGATTCTTGATTCTTTTGTCATGATTAAACCTAAGGTTTCTATACTTTGATAGAACTTTATGAATTTATCAATTTTACGTTCCATATCAGATTATCATATTATTATGCAGTTTATTGCATGAATTTCTGAACCCTAGCTTTGTATTTCTTTAGTTCATTGATTATACATGCTAGGTCAGATATTTCAGACACTTAAGATATACATGCCTAAAAAAAAGAATAATTACTAGATTAATTGTTGTATTCTCAGGTTGCATGTTCAATTCTGAGCGATCCAGTATTTACAGAAATTCAGACATAAACAGTAAATTTATAGAATTCAATGGGAGTAGCATAATACCGTGTTGGACTAGGGTTTAGCATACCCAATAGTCCCAAAAATACTAGCCAAGTTGGTTGTAAGTACCCTAGTTGGGCATTCAATTTAGTGATCACACCATCACACCTTTATACCTTTGGCATGGTATATTGGGTCCTCTTGATAGAGCGTATATACTTGAAAATAAGGGCAAGCTTATGGCAAAATGTATGAATGAGTGTGACTTTGTTATGAGAGTGAGTGTTGAAAAGTAAGCCTTATACTCAAACTGAAATCATTGTGTGAAAATGGAGGATTTTGTTTTCAAGTGAGGACACTAGTTACAATACCGGAATTGTTAGCACCTCGGTGAGAAATAGAAGAGGATAGTGTTAGTGCGTGGTAAGTCTGTGTAATGTTCTGATCCCACAAAATTCAAGCCTAACATTTATAGCATGCATAGATGTGATGAGATTAATCAGGATTGATAGACAAATGATTGCAAAGGATAAAACATGGATACTATTGTACAAAGATTCTATAGTGAGTCATAGTGCATCGCTTGAGGACAAACAACGAATTTAAGTTGAGGGTGTTGATATACCATGGTTTCACAGTATTATTAATACTTTTTCCTTAATTTTAGTGTGTCCAAAAGACTTTTTGTGCTAATTTTTATATAAGTTTCTCTTTGTTTTGCAGGAAATCTGTCCAAAGCTGAATGCGGAGATTTTGAGCGAAGAATTGCAGAAGAGACCACCTACGTAGCTTATGAAGGTCCGTCGTGCTTTTGACGGTCCGTAGGTGGCGGCGTAGTGCAGCTGCTGAAGGAAGATGGGGAAGTCTGACCAAGGGTGAGATTACAAAGCTTGTGACGGTCTGTCGTGGCTATGACGGTCCGTCTTGCAGGTTCGTTGTGAAGTTCAGAGAAGTGATTCCAGTACCCAGATTCCTAGAGTTGAAGTGTTTTGGAACGAAGACTCTCGACGGACCGTTGTGCCTATGACGGTTGGTAATACTTACCGTCGAGGGGAAGGAAGATAGCAGTAGAAGAAATTGCCCAAGTATGGGACGACAGAGTCAAAAACGGTCCGTCGCGTGGTCCGTCGACCCAGCCGCGTTTTGGCAGATTTCCATCAATTAGAATCCTTATTTAATTAGGGTTTTTTTTGTAAATAGTTCGAAAAACCTCGTTTTTGAGGTTAGACTCTATGAGATTACACATCAGATTTTTAGACTTTGTGTATTAGTGTTGGATTTTGAGATTCTTGCAAGTTATTTTTGGATATTAATCAAGCAAACTTTGGATTTTATTCTTTCTCATTTATGTAAGTACATGAGTTCGTATTTAATATATGCTAATATTGTGTTTATGGCTATGAGTAACTAAACTCCATAACTAGGATTGTTGGAATCATAGGCAAATAATGAGATAAACACAAACTAAAATAACAATTCTAGATTAGTGTCGTGCATGTATTAATAATTCTTTCGTTTAAAAGTCTTTTTAACGGATGACAAACGTTAGAACTCGCCTTAACGCTACTTGCCTGACCAAGGAGATAGATAATAGGAAAAGGATTATTTACATAGATTTACTGTATACTATCTAATAGGCTAGTATTGATTGGTACGAGGTAATAACTTAGTCAAATATTGAATAAGATACTTACTATGAGGTAAGGATAAGGGATAGGATAGAAACAAACGTAGCCGGACCAAGGTGCGTAGTGAGATTTTGTAGATGCCGGACCAAGGATTTAGAAATACATATCTTATAACTTTGTATTCAATATACTAGGGAAGAATTGATATAGTTGGAATTATCAAGTTATGAACCTGTGGGGAACACGTAAACCCTAGTTACTTTTATTAATCGATTAAAACCCAACATTCAAAAGCTGTTAAGTGTCTCTGTCAAGTTCGTTATTTATTTTCACTCATTTAGAAATAGAAACCCCTCTCTATTGTTTTTACTTTCCAAAGAAGTCATTGACCATACAATAGTAATAACAGGTTGAAGTTAAGTCTAGACTATTTTCCTCGTGGGAACGATCCCAACCTGACTAGCTGGGTTATTTACTTGACACGATCGCTTTACTTCTTATTTGAGAAATAAGTTTGAGCGTATCAGGAGTCCGCGTCTTCTCCACAATGCTGAGTGACTTTTTGGTCACCAGGGTATGATGTCCGCGACACATACTTTTTCATGACCCTATTCGACATTTTCCTACTTAGTTTTTAAGCCTCCGTTAATCTAAAATCTTATATCTTCCATAAAATCATTTTAGATCCAAATACCTAATATTTTACTCATGAACTAAACAATAAAGGTGAATTCAACCCAATTCAAGATTACATTTTAATTCAAAAAAGTAATAGCAATGAAAATGCACTTTTAACCATTTTTAGGACAACTTTTACTTAATTAAACACGTTTGGAACATGGGTTAACAAACCCAACAACTATGAGAGACTCACATACCTTTTTAGGTATTACCCGTGAAGAAATCCACAACCAAACGATCATTCATTGAAATTCTTGGTTTTCCTCTTCTCCTTATTCTTGAAATAATCGTGAATTCTCAATCATTCTTAACTTAAAAATGTTTGGTTTTACCCCAATTAAGTCATTAAAATGAATTATTTTAATTAGGTTAAATTAGGTAAGGGAAAAACAATGTTGTCCTTCCCAAATCTTGAATGAGTTTTGCTTAATTCGACAACCAAACTTCCGAATGACATAACTCATTATACAAAATCGAAATCACACAAACTTGGTGTCATTGGGAATATTGTTCCAAGGCCATTTCAATAATATTTGAAACTAAATCTAACTTTTCATGATCTAGGAGTTATTAATGTCTGAAGTTTACCAAATCTCAAGTATAACCTACTATGAATTTTCCTTATTTCCTTCTACTTTCCAAAAATGAAAATTTCCATATTTTAAACTTTATCCTATTTGTTTCTAGTTGCAAGATGTTGCAACATCTTCGTCTTTTGAAAATTCATCAACGGATGAGTTTACTCTTACTATGTAAAGAATGGTAACATCAAGTTAAAATACCCAACAATCAATGTAATCAAACAACATGCTTACTCATAATTCATAAAATACTAAGAAGAATATCGTTGCTTGGTCTACATTTTCTCCATATATAAAGAGATGTGGATATCTCCTAAATTTTTTGAGTAGCTTCTTCAACAAATTGGTTCCTCCCTAGGATCTTGACTGACACTACTTCCTTTATCCTCAACTTGAAAACATAGCGATCTAGAATCTTGAAAGGAATCTTCTCATACTACAGAATATCCTCAATCTAAAGATTTTGAGTTGCAATTATCAATAAAGGATCGCCTATGCACTGCTTCAACATACAGATGTGAAACACCTGATAAACTGCTACTAACCCTTGTGATTACTCCAACTCAAAATCTACATTGTCAATCGTTTTGTATATGAGATAAGGTCCAATATATCAGGAACAAAGCTTTTTTTCTTATAAAACCACATCACACCCTTCATGGGTAAAATCGTTAAATATACCCAATCATCTACTTCAAACTTTAACGACCTTCTCCTAACATCTATTTAGGATATTTGATGAGTTGGTACCATTTTCAACCTCTCTTAAATCACCTTACTTTCTATGTCTTGATGAACTAAATCTTGTCCTATGAACCCTGCTTCACCAACTTCAAACCATCTAAAAGAGGATCTGCATATTCTCCCATAAAAAGAGTCATTTAAATTCATTTATATGATTGACTGTTAACTATTGTTTTTGGAAAACTCAACGAATGATAGGTGGTAATCCCAATTCCATTCGAAATCAACAACACAAGACCTAAAATATGTTCTAATGTCTAAAGTGTACGCTTTTCTTGCCCATATATTTGAGGATCAAAAGTAGTACTCAAGTTAACCTTTGAACCTAACCTTTCTACAATGATTTCCAGAATTGTGCAGCAAATTATGCACTTTTATCTGAAATACTTGAGATCGGAGCTCCATGAAATCTTACCGCCTCTTTTGTATACAAGATGGAATAATCTTCTTCTCAATGAGAACTCTTCCCAGCAGAATATGGGTTGATTTTTGCATTATGTTTACAATCACCCAGAAAGAATTATGCTAACTGTGAAATCATTGTAGACCTGTGATGAAGTCCATAGTAATCATCTCCCACTTCCATATTGGAAGTTCTATATTTTGAGCCTAACCACCGACAGTTTGGTGGTGTACTTTCAATAGTTTGCAATTTGGACACTTAGCCACAAACTCTTTAATGCCCTTCTTCATGTCATTCAACCAATAC
Organism: Solanum chmielewskii; assembly: GCA_027704785.1. Classification (NCBI taxonomy): domain Eukaryota; kingdom Viridiplantae; phylum Streptophyta; class Magnoliopsida; order Solanales; family Solanaceae; genus Solanum; species Solanum chmielewskii. The sequence continues at coordinate 37,404,767 of JAKWIX010000324.1, read as the reverse complement.
ACTTATCTAAAATTGTAATACACCTTAGTTTAACCTAGATGAATGGAACATGTTGATCTATGAGCTTCCTCTATTTTCCACTAATTGAGTTCATCCACCATTGGTACTCAGATTCTATCTTGGTAACTCAACACACCATCTCCCCCTTGTGTAAAGTCTAATACTCTTTGCTAATGAACATTTTCCTTCAATTTAAGCAAAGTGGGATCCTGATCGTTCTTTTCTTTAATATTACTAACGATTCAACTCCATTCATCACCACTATTCCTTCTTCTATAGAATCCTTATGCCTGACTCCGAAGCATGCAAGTTTGTGCATATATTTTGTTAACTCTCTCTTTCCTTCCTCAACAAGGGAGATTCTGCCCATTGACAATCTTCTTAAATCATCATCAACAACAATAGCCTTACTTATGTTGTTGAGAATACTATTATTATAATAATTGAGTAATCTACCTCATGCTGAAAACCAGAGCAACGAACTTTATATCATCGGTTGGTTAATTTTTGTCGTGAATTTTGAACTATCGAGAGTCATAAGATATAACTTATAATTATGTATTAGAACATGACCCAAACAACCTATCGATTCATCACAATGCATCACAAAACCGCGAGTACCTTATAGTAAGGTCAAAACTAGGTTAGTAATCAACCTCTTTTTCAATTACTTAATACTGTTGTCACAAGCTTCAGACAATTAAAACTTAAATATCTTATCCATCAATTTGGTCAAAGGATATGATATAGATGAAAACCCCTCTTCGAATCTTCTATAGTAGGCAAGCAAACCGAAAAAACTCCAAATATAAGTTGGAGATGTGGGCCTAAGCCAGCTCTGAACCGCTTCTATGTTTGGTTTTAGACTCCAATTCCATTACCAGAAACTATGTCGGTCAAGAATGCCAGACTCAAGCAAAAACTCACATTTTGAAACATAGAATATAACTCCTTGTCTTTCAAAGTCATAAAGACTCTCCTGACGTGACAAGCATAATCTTTTTTATTCCTTTTATAGATTATTATGTCATCAATTAATACGATAACAAACATATCTGAATAAGATTTGAAGATATTATTCATAAGATCCATTGATGATGCATGCTCATTGGTCAACCCAAAGGACATGATCAAATAATCATAATGCCCATACCTTATTCATAAAGTTGTCTTTCGTATATAACATTCCTTAACTTTGAACTGATGGTAGCCTGATTTGAGATCAATTTTCGAGAGATAGGAAGCATCATGATGCGGTTCGAAATGATCACCAATTCTCGGAAGAGGATACTTATTCTTGATGGTGACCTTGTTCAATTGACTGTAGTCTATACACATCCTAAGGGAACAAATATTTCATTATAAGAATGAAGGTCGGAATGCCTCAAGGTTAGACACTTTGTAGAATAAAACCTTTATCTAACAGATCTTCCAAGTGTTCTATCAACTATTTCAACTCTGTTAATTCAATTTTAGATGACATAATATATATAGGAAGTGTATCTGTAATGATTTCTATGGCGGATACCATTTCTCTCTAAGGAGATACTCTAGGTAGATAATTTGGAAAAACTTCTCGATACTTCTTTACTGTAGAAATTGACGAAATAGGAGATACCTTAGCATTTGAGTCATTAACTAAATTAAGTTATAGCTACAACCTTTTGAAACTAAATTTGTTGCCTTAAGGTACAAAATGAAACGACCCTCAAGCACTACTAAACTGATTTTCCACTCTAAGACTGGCTCATTAGAAATCTAAAACTTGACTACTGAAGTTCAACGATGATTTCATGCATAATAGGAATGAAGCCAATCAATACCTAAAATTCTATTAAAATCTACCACGTCTAACTCAACTAAATCAACTACGATTACATTACGATTGATGGAAATTACACAATCACGATAAAATCACTAAGCTTTAATAGACTCCCCGACAAGTGAAGTAACACAGAAGGGTTCACAAAGTTTCTTAAGAGTAATATCAAACTTATTTGCAACACAAGGGGTTAGAAAATAAAAAATTCCTCCTGAGTCTAGAAAAACATAAACATCAAAAGCAAATACTTGATTACATCAGGGCCAACTTGTGGAGTGTTCCATTCTCTTGATGGCTCATGATCTCATAGAGGCGATTTTCTCCCTCGCTAGTAGAGGAAATAGCTCGTCTAGTTGCAGCCCTGTTAGGTGGAGAAACAAATGAAGATTAGGCTCTATTACACGGCTAACGATTACCTCGCTTGCTCTGAGGATAGTCTTTCATAAAGTCACCCTCCTTCCCATTCTTGAAATAAGTTTTATATTATCACGACACTTACGAACCTACCGAGCACATGCAATGAGCCATGTTACCTCTTCGTGATTATGTGGGTCTAGCTCTAAAGTTATGCCAATTCTGAATAATTATATTAACTTTTCATAGTAGGTTCAACTGAACTAGAAAGATGATTGTCTAGGCCCCTTTGCTTTTGAAAGGACAAATGATTCACACTGCCCTTTTACTGCCAGACTCATTTCTTGTGTTTGCCTTCTTATTTAAGAAATCTTACTTGTCTCTTAACTTCACATCCACAACCAGCTGCACATAAGCTATCAACCTTGATATGTCCATGTCTTCTATAAACATGGATGCCCTGCCTTCTTTCCCTGATAAACGCCAAACCCAGCGACAAATAAGTTGAACCTACTCCTTATGTCCTTAACAATTTTTGGAGCATATCGAGATAATTAGGTGAACCTCTACACATACTCACGTAAACTTATGGAATCCTTATTATGTGTAAGTAACTCACGTACCGTTTCATATTTAAGTTTTTGGTTAAAGAAACACCGCAAGAAAGCCTCATCCAAACAAGCACAACTCGCAAGTGTTGTATTCCTCTACCCTATCCACTGATCCAACCACGTTTTATAAATTCCCTTCTACTTATATGATACTATATAAACTCACGCAGTATCAGCAATATGCATCACGTCGAACACCTTTTTAAACTAATAATGAAATTCTCTAGATTCTTAGTAGTGATCGAATTAGTAAAATATGGAGGATTCATCCTCAACAAGTCATGAATCCTCAAGGTTTCATCCTCCTCTGTTGAGATTCTCTTTGGTGCAAATAATGATTTGTCACAATTTGACTAAGCTTCAATATAGACTCACGGAACTCAACATTGCTAACTTCCCCTTGGTGTTTCACTTTAGGTGCATGAGATACACCTTCTTCCTATAAATTCCTCCTAGATGGAAGACCTCTTCATATTCTTCGTGGAGGCATGGAAAATCATAAAATATGCTTAAACAAGAATCAGAGAAAAACTTTTTAGAAATAGTACTCAACTCTAACGCACTAAAAGAATATTAATAAAGTAGAGAAAGTCCTAAATCTTCTAGCGTCCTAATTATAGATGTGGATCCCTTCACATCAATAAAGAGGACTCTAAAACATAGCTTGATTGAACCCCAATGACTCTTGAACTCTGTTCTATTATACCAAGTTAATCACACCCCGAGCCTACACCATGGATATAGCCGATAGTCGAAAACCATTAATGGATGGGAGCGTACCTTTAACCTTGCTTACTAAAATAAATGCATGAATCTAAGCATTCTTACAATGATACAATGCACTTACTCATAAAATTTAATAGTAAAACTTAAAATGTTAAACATCCAAACATTCACTTGGACGAAATTGAAACTCAACTCTTTAACATTAAATAGTAATGTAAATAAAAAGGAATTATTAACTATAAGCCTTAAAGCAGTTGAGAAGGATGTTGGTAGTATCCCCACAACATCGTAATGAACAATATTAGAAAGTAAAGAAAAGTGTCCTCGAGAACGCAAGGAGGCTAACCAACAGACACTAAGTTCTCAAGCTTGATCAACGAGGTTATTGATGTTGATCATGGTTACTTGCATCGGCGTAATAATAGGATGCTCGAAAGTGACATCTGTACATTTAATGTACGACTATGCTAGTAGGAAATCCTAAGAAACACAGGCTCAAAAGAGAATATGCAAGAAACACTTACCTTGACCATGACTCATGTCAACTCATGCATACATCATGGAAGCTGAATTCTAGTATGACGACATTATATCTCATTATATGATTTCTCATTTCATCATTAGTATTAACTATGCATTAACTTCAATACTTTCATTAGATTGTTCATAGAGATTGGTCTCTTTATTAGCTTTACACTCTTATAGGTGAGTACATTTTGGAAACTTTTACTTAGGCTCATTTGAGATTTCTCTCATCTTTAACATTATCCTCTTATCATATTGTCACCTCATTCAATAACTTTAACACATTTGCTTTTCATATTTTCTGACCCCTTCTCGTGAATGTTCATTTCATCATATGCCAATGCACTTGGTCATTAAGTGTGTTTCACACTCTTACTTAACCCTTCTAGGGTTACATCATTTTATCACATATATCTTAGTCTCATTTTCTATTAAACGAATGATAGACTTACGAGTCCACACATACAAATTATGAGGCTTCATTCATAGTTTGTCTAAGTGATTCATGTTTACCCAAGATTATGTGCTACCAGACTTATGCATCTGGTAGATATGCGAAGATATTAATTTTGATCTATAGAGGCAGCATTCATTTAATATTTACTTAGGTATGACTTATGTGTCCAAATGAAATTGGGCAAGGGAACCCGATTTCGAATCCTTTGGACAACACTTAGTCTAATTTTAAACTTGATAATTGCATTTTTCAGGTTTGGGGTACCCTAGTTTAATCCACATCAACCCCATAATATTTCTTTTCTACTTCTCCTCTCCTTCTTAGTTTAAGTCAATGAGGTTGTAGGTTCAATCCCCCACAAGTTCATTATTTATCTTTTAATTTATCTCTTAACTTTCTCACCTATCCAAGAGGTTGTGGGTTCAATCCCCACTCTCTACATTTAATTTCTCCTTTATTTTTCTCCTAACACTCTGATCCATTTAAGAGGGTGTGGGTTCAATCCCCACTCACCACATCTATTTTTCCTTGAATTTTTCTCACAAAATTTTTATAATATTTTCATTTGGTGAGATTATGGGTTCAATCCCCAACGACCTCACATTAAAAAAAAACTTAAGTCGAAGTTAATTTTTTAAAAAATTGGGTGAGACTAATTTCCAGAAAGTTGGAAATTTTGTCTCCTCCAATCCATTTTTGTCATTCTTTTGTTAAATTTTTTTGGTATCTTTCATGTAATTATGTCTTGGGTTCCATCCTTAGTGATTTCACTTATTTAAAATTCATTTTTAATTGCATTTTATAACACTTAAATTGGCCAAACCCAACCTACCAAATACTGGAAATTTGTTTACTATTTTAAGCTCCTTGTTATCGTCATTTGTACGTTAGATCTTAGTAAGTTTCATGAATCATTTCGTGCATTTATAAGTATATTTTTTCATGGTCCTATTAATACAAGAATAAACATTAAATCCAGCAACGTTACACCACTTTTGCACATCATGATTTACACAAACATTTTCACAAACATCACTTTTCACATACTTTCAGTTGACATAAATTAACATGTTTACAATTCCTAACACATAATCATGAACACATAATAAAGAAAATCATACATCATACTTAAACTACTAGAAAATATACAAACAACATGATCTCTAACCTATTTCAGATTGAAATCAGAAGGATACTAGAGACAAGGAGTTCGACAAGAATGGGAACAACACTACTTTCAAAATTCGTTGAATTCGTTGAAAGGAAATTTTCTTGGACAAAGGAGTCCAAGAGAGAAACCCATACCTAACTTTGGTGTTGTTCAACACTCAAACTTTCTGCAGTAAACCGTCTCAAAAATCACGTCCAAATCCTGCAACTTCAACACAACTCGACTGAAACCTTACTTTTTCTTCACGTTTTTTGTTAGATTGTTTGTTTATTTTTTTAAAAGTTGTTTTTTCTGTTCTTGTACTTTGTTAGCAAATATCACGTTAAAAGAAAAAGGGTAGATCCTGAAACTGAGAAGATAAAAGTCAAAAGTGAGAGGTTCCTTCGGATTAGGAATTTAGTTTAACACATAGTCCAAAATAAGGTTTTGTTCAATTGCAAAATCTGATTTAATTTAATTACACGTGAAAGGACCATTACGCCCTAACAAAAATCATATTTTAAACCCCACTTTAATTCACTTGGGCTTCGCTTCCGTCGAGCATCAAACCCGTGACGTCCCCAACGCGAAAATGGTTCCCTCCGGGTTAACCCGACCCAAACCGCCTCATTTATTAATTAATTAATTAATTTATATTAATAATCAGATTTTCGATTTTCTTAGATAAACTTTTAAATATTATGCAATTAAATTAATTCACCAATATAAATAATCAACTTAAACCATTGCTCCCACCGATGTTCGAAGCCGGGTAGAGCAAGATTTTTCTCAACGGGCAATTTATGCCCTTTCTACCCAAAATGCCCCTCCACATTATTAAATAAAAATTAATTACATATTTAGGGTAATTCTGATACCACCCTTACCCTAGAAAAAGACCAGCTTACCCGTAGACCCTCCAAACATAAGATTTCCCCTTTTTAATAATGTAAAGACTCAAGGATTCAGAGGTCTGGTTCTAAGTGCATCAATCCGTGTGAACCTTGTCTAATCTAGTCATTCTAGATACATTACAACTTTCGACTTCAACATTCATCACCTTACCACTAGGTTCAAGGTTTCACATGAAGGACCCTCCGAACATCATTCAAGGTCTCATATAGTATTAATACATTTAAGACGAAGAGGCTTTAGCATCCTGAGTCAAGACATCACATATTTACTTTCATATATACATCCAGCTAGGGACACAAGTCAACCAAGACAAGACACCACATACTTCACTTAAGCTCATAATACTTGTCATTCTTTAATCCACTTAGGAATAACCATTATCATCTATAATTCATCCTATACTCTACCATATTATCAATAATATAATCATTATAAAATTATATAGTCAAGTAGGAACAACCATGCATCAACCCTAAGACTACATATAGAAGCACATAGTCATAGTCTACATGATTTCCTAAAATACATAGCAACAACACATACTTTCATATTTATTCAAAAATAGATAGATATATTCATACTTCACATTAAAAAACTACACAAAACATCATAGTACTTTATGTAGTGCCGACAAGCCATGATCACCATATTGGATAAAGTAACGCCGACAAGGCCACATCATTTCATAAAGCATCGCCACCATAAGTGGAACATACCAATAACAGTATAATTTAAGTCTAATAATCATAAAATAAAGGAAATTTGCCAGCTTACCACTACTCCCTCCTCAATACCTCAAACCAATGCAAAATCACCCAATTCGATATCACAAGGGCTTACCCATGACCATAACCAACAATTAATCATAACTATAACAATATTAATGAAACTAGGTCAATTTACTACATATTCATAAATCTAATCCAACCTAGATATCAATTTACTCAAATAATTACATTAATCAAAAGCCTATGTAAGAATACATTAGAATTCATAAACCCCAAGTCATTATCTATTCAATAAGCTTAATATTCAATATATCTAATAATGTATAATATTAAATTGATCAAACTGAAAGCCTCGGTGGTGAAACTTCTACTGAAATGATCTCACTTCCTTATTGGCAATACCTTTGAATTTCACTATAACTGGAGTCTCTTTAGTTCAGTGTAATGTTTTGTTTTGTTTACTGTATTTGGTTAAGTTTTTTTAAAGTGCTCAAATCAAAGAGAATCCTTTAGGATCACTAAGTGGGAGTAGTAATATGGGATGGTACTCTCATATTGCAATTAGTGTGACCTATAAGTACTATTGGAGAAGGGTACTTACACGATGTCCGTGCGAAGGAATGTTAGGTATATGTTTATTTAAGAGTGTGGATTTGATTCAAATATGAGGTAAGCATATTGTTTGTGGTCTTAAAGATCCCTTTTTTTTGACTTGAACGGGTGTATGGGCGGTCCATTCTTGTCATACTTTAGGGGATCTTAGGATAACTTGGGTTAGTATGGCTCAGTACGAGGCAACATGTACTGAGTAAGTATCATAGGTCAACCCAAAATATTAACTAATATACAAAGAATAATAGTATGAACTCAAATATAGAACTTAACATGTGATAAGCAATAAAAACCTGAACAAGAGTTAACAAAAATAAAGTAAGCATGTATTAAGTCAACCATATCAACATCACACATGAGGACTCATGCCTCGAAACCAAACCATTTTGGGAGTTCTTTTCATTATGAAATAGTATCTACTATTATTAAACCATATTTTTGCTTTAATATTATCATGTTTGAATGTGACACTCCGATCAAAGAATAACGTGTCGGAACGTGACGGTCTTATCAAAGAATACCGTGTCCGAACGTGACACTTCATTCCAACAATACCATGTCAGAACATGACACTCCGATCCAAGAATACCATGTCGCAACATGACACTACAATCCAATAAATACCATTAGTTTATTATTTAATATCACAACTTTTTCATTCGTTAATAATATTTTATCGAGCCTTCTTTATTTAAGGCATTACTTCGATAGAGATTTTTTAAGATCATACATTCCACGGTCACGGGATTTCACACTAATCACAAAAAAAAAACACGATCAAGCCACACAATCACACAATCATGTACATATAAAACTCCACAATATAAATCAATGCATATCAATCACTATTAAGAGTTTACTATCAAATAGCATAAACCCATACCGTACCTTCACCGAAGAACCGAAGTAAAGCAATCTAATTTTCCAACATTTTCCCTCTCCTCAATGCGTTCAAACCATTCCAATCTATCAAATCTATTTATATAACTAAGTTAACGAGTCTATAAACACTCATATCATATTATGTCTAGCCTAGACCCAAACACTCACCTTATTCCACAATCAATTTTCTAATGTTTAAACCTAATGGTAAATCTAATTAATTTCTCCAATTAGCATAATTTTAATGGTATTCAACTAATACAACACTCTTAATATTTAATTACCTATTTCAATATATTTAAACATAAATTTATTATATAGTAATGAAAGAAACCTTAAAATCCCATCAAATTGTACGACCCAATACTCAACTTTTAACATACAATAGGCAGAATCTTATTTCTTCTAGTTCCCTCATAATTTTTCCATTATGTACACTATCTTATTTCATTTCATATTTAACACCACACATACGAAAAAAATAACAACAACAATATTTAATTGATAGATTAGTTATGTCCTAAAATTAAACCATGAATTCAAATGGAACGAACCACAACATAAGGTTGCAATGGCAGTGCATACGTCTAACACCCATATTTTAATTCTCTTACCCTAACATATATGATTCCATTAACTAAACACATTACACATACATATATATATTATACCCATCAACACATATACTTACTTCTTAAAATAATCTCACTGGAAATCAATAGATTTATGGAAGCCAATCCTGTCTCAACCCAAGTCACTATTTACACTAACTGTTGTCCGTTTCCTAATTTTACAAAATCAATAGACATTAGCAGCAACAACATGCAACGTAAACATTGTTTATGTCAACTTAATTTTAATCAAACTCAATTTATATTAATATTATAATAATTGGATTTCCACCTATTCAATATATACATATATATTAAAGACTAACCTTTTACTATTTCCTTATGCACATGAAGTCGGAGGCAGCCACCCTCTTCTTGATCATTTGAGGATATTGGTCGCCCTAGACTGTTTCCTCTTTTCCTCTTTTCTTTTCTTCAACAGATTATTTATTATCCTAATTATCTAAAGGTGAGTTATAAAAGTAGTAAAAGTTACCCACTACTTATTTAATATTATTTTTTTTAATAACCAAATAATTAAAGTAGTAAAATCAACCCACTAATTTAAATATTATAATTACAAATAATTCAAAATACCTATTTAGAACTAATCGAAAAGTATTTTATGAAATAAAAAGTTCTAGTACTCTAATCGATCAAAAGGATCGTTACAATATATACCAATTTACCCATCGTTCGTCCTCGAATGATAAAAAAAATAGGCGAGCGTGAGAAAGAGCACAAGAATCGACCCAAATATGTGAATATCTTTTGTGCATATCATACTCAGCCTCCCAACGTCTTACCTCAAATGCACCAAACCAACCAATGTAAGAGTTACATCGCTTCTCTTAATATGCCTCAGATATGGTCATATCCATACCTAAAATCAAGAAACAACAAAAGGTATTTTCCATAACCATCAAAGCTAATCATACATACATATGAAACATGTTCTCAAGGACCTTGACACAACCATGAGGTGAAATTTTTTTTTCCCACATAATCACGATAAAATGTTGAATCAATAGTGACTCCAATCAGAAGTGAACATGAACCAACCACCGCACACTCATAATGCACAAATCACCAACTTAGTCCATATTATAATTGCAAAGATACTTGGTTTATCAAACCCAACATCCACTAAAGTTAATACTGTTAATACAAACAAAACCTTCTGACCACATGATAATTTTCATTACTCCCAATCATCATTAATGTAAAGCATTCTTATCAAAGATTTGTTCAATCTATGACTATTTTTTTCTATTAAAGCATATAATGACAAATATGAGTCCCAAACAAGGTTAATAATACTAATTTCAAATTTAGAAGTACAATTTTATCGAGATAAAACCATTAAATCACTCTCAAAGTCAACTTCACACCACTTTTAAATACCATCCTTTAGCTACCAGTTAACACCATCATATATCTCATGTAAATACTTGGGAATTCTTGGTCACTCAAATTATTTTGAATACAATAAGCTCATAACCTCTATTCACTATCAAATGTCTACGTAACGCATCTTAACATTCTATGTAGTCCCATAAGTAGTGTAGTATTAACCATACTCTAAATGCTTTATAACCAAGTAGAATTAGATATTACTTTGTATATCATTCTTTAGTCATGTATCACAATTTGAGTAATCTACCCCTACATAAACACTAAATTTCATACCTCACAATTTTCCATACAAACAAAAACTCAATATTTGTACTAAAAGTAAATTATAAACTCTTGGTAAGATTATGTTGAACCAATCCACACTTCGCAGTCATATCTATGTTATAAGAGAAAATTCATACAACATTAAACTTTGAATTATGGGTCTATATATGATACGTTTGATTATTTCACCGTAAATTATTCCCATGACTTAAAATCTAAATATCATAAACTCTTCAATACATCAGACTCTTGTTCCTTTTGTTGGCTCGCTTACCAATCTTATTATGTGGCCAAAATCTCTTGACAATTTTTACTTTAGCCTTTAGATTAAAACATTATATGAAGCCCCCTTAGGTCCTTTAACCATCAAAGTAATCATAAAATTTTCTTCTCAAACTATGCCAAATCCTTCCAAATGCTCCCTAATCAATTCAATTGATCATTTCTTATCTTACAATTTCATACCTTGATTAATATACCACTCAAATGTATACTTACTATTGAAATTTTAAATTTTGAATTCAACTATGCAACCTAGTCACCTTATTAATCAATATTAGCTCATACCTTGAAGATATTTATAACTTTGGGTATCGTAGCTTATTATTGGTCGTCTTTCTATCGACCTTACCTTATCCTTCACTAAATATTCAGCCATACATATTAATAAATTCAACACTAAAACATAACTTATCATCCCACTCGAGTGAACGTTTATACGCTCATTTCTGAAGTCTTATTCAATAACTTTTAACCAATTTTATAAACATGTGACAATAAAACCATGACCATATTAAGATATATGAAACCACATGTCATAAAATCCAATTCTAGACCTCCAAAATATACCTCTTTTATCCATTGCAATTAGAGAAAATATTTTTGTTCTCACCTCTTTCTGAAGATTGCACTACATCCCAATTATTTTATTTATTTATATATATATATATATATATATATTATTATTATCATGATTATTATTATTATTATTTCCCATTATGACTCTAACTCTTTTAAATTCAATTCAAGTGGTGTCCCCACTTCTCCTTACACTTTCCATACATGCTTCCAAATCGTTAGTACCATACAAAAACTCATTCAACCAACAATCATTATTATATGATTTCATCTCTGTCACACTCCCTCACGAATTTATCATCATGCTCATTTATCCTTTGTCATCACCATGAAATGAACCTTTTACTCGACCTAAAACTTAAACTTAGGCATAGCAATCAAATTCAAGTGACAAACCCAGTTTTATACCCACTTTCTTACTAAAATTTTCAAATACTTCACCTAAGTATACTTATTAGGACTTTCCCTATAAGTTTTTTCTATTGAAGCTTAAGATAAAATCATCAGTCCTCCATATGATTATACCGATACTCTTTTTGTCAAACTCCACATACTCTTCACATCAATCAACTTTCTACATCTAAGGTATTATGAAATAGCAACTACATAACTTAACAACCAAAAAAAAAAAAAAATTTGTTAGTTATACCCAACATACCAAAGTTAAAACCAACCTCTTTTCACTCATAAAAAGATATTATAAATCCTTAAGATGATATGTGGCCACCATCATAATAGCACAGTAGTAGCTATACAAAATCATGCACCCACATTTTTTTTGTCCTCTTCGCAGCAAATACTTAGCTCATCATTAGGTCATAAATGATCCATTAGTTCTTGTCCCCAAATTTTATATAAGGATACGGCACCATCAATTTATAATACATATTGTAAAAACACTATTTTCCTCCTAACATATCAACTTTACATGAATTGATGTGATGTAGTTCTTAACTGAAGGGCAGAGATGATGATACAACATGTTGAGCTTCTTGTAAACGACTTAATATTTCTCTTTATTTAAATGTGTAACCTAGTGGTCATAAGTCATTCTTATATATGGACCACAACATATGGATTATCATATAAATTATTGATTGAATCATCACTCACCGATTGAATTAATTACATTAAATAATCCCCCCTATCAAATCACTGTATTTAAATAAATATTTAAAAAAATACCCATTAAATATTCATAAATATCTTCAAATTCTTTCAGTGTTTACCCGCAATATATTTCAATTCTTTTATGTTGATAACAAAAGAAACACACTTCATAACTCTAATAAGTAAACATCAGTATTGTTTAATAGTTGTATCATGACACTCTCTGATATACACTAAATTTATAAAATTGAAGTAGTGATTCTAACTTCACTTAGCGCAACATAGTTTCATAATTCACTGAGAAATCTATATGCGTTACGAAAACTTCACTAACATGTATTTTTCTAGTAATGGTGTTCATTATCTAGACTTCCCTTTATGAAACTTCTGTAATGTTTTGACCTTATAAACGTCATCTGTATCACCCTATCTACCTCATATACATCAAAGAAAGGAATATATACTTCACCAGGAAGAAAAAGGAAAATGGTACCTTAAGTCATAGATACTACCTTCATTAACCTACACACAACATGAGATAATCACCACATTTTGCGTATCCTCAAAATTAGTACGTCACAAACTTAACACTAAGCCTCTCCTCTAGATTCATTTTATGATGCAACTCAAAAAATCAATAATGAAGGCATAAACATCTTTTGAATCGATATCCATGAAGAATAAGGATTTTAACCTTATGAACTTAATAAAAAACTATCCAAGTCAATAGTAATTGAATGCCTATAGTGAATTGTTGAAATATATATATTTTTAAGGGCATATTTTTTTTCTAGTCATGTTATTTCGACTTATAAAGTGCTAACCATGTGTAAAATAGAGTGAAGAAGTTCATCTACAAATTTTTATCACTTGGAGCTATTCGATTCAACTAGAAGCATGAAAGAAAAAAAGAATGAAGCTTTCCTAAAGTCTTATTGCCTCTTGTATAAAAAAAAGGTGTCCCCGTATCGTTCTTCAAGACTCTAGTAGACCTGTCCTTGTGTGATGAGATCATTGAACGTTAACTCTCTTATACCAAGTTTGTCACGACCCAAAATGAGTCGCGAGTGTCACCCAAACTTAACCTCTTAAGTGGGCGAACCAACCAATTTAACCTAATTACAAAATACAGGCATAACGCATAAACTCAAGTGTTACTAAATGTCATTTTGCAAAACCTGAAAGTCATCACATCAAGGATATCTAATCGCTAATACTAAGATTAAGAATATCAAATACACCAAAATAAAAGAATAAAATGGTATGTGTCTGAATGTATAGGATATCATGTCATGACCGAGACAACCATACACGACTTTAAAGGGATACCTCACCATGGAACTTTATATGCAGGAGGCTGACGAGAAATGAGGGAAATCAGAAGTCATAGGTATACTGGCTGCATGTCATTAAAGGAAAACAAAGAAGAAAACAAGTAGGGTTCAGTACGAAGCAACATATACTGAGTAAGTATCATTGGTCAACCTAAAATAGTAACTAATATACAAAGAATAATAGTATGAACTCAAATATAGCACTTTACATGTTATAAGCAACAAAAAACTTGACAAAGTGTCAATAACAATAAAGTAAGCACGTTTTAAGTCAACGGTATCAAGATCACACATGAGGACTCATGCCTCCAAACCAAACCATTTTGGGAATTGAGTTCTTAGGATTGAGTATTTTCCATTAATTCAACATATTTTTTCTTTGATATTATCGTGTTGGAACGTGACACTCTGATCCAAGAATATCGTGTCAGAATGAGACACTCAGATCCAAGAATACCATGTCGGAACGTGGCACTCCAATCCAAAAATATCGTGTCAAAACGTGACACTTCGATCCATGAATACCGTGTCGCAACGTGATATTTCGATCCAATAAATACTATTAATTTATCATTCAATATCACCACTTTTTCATTTGTTAATGATATTTCATCGAGCCTTATTTATTTAAGGCAGTACTTGGGTAGAGATGGTTTAAGATTATACATTCCATGGTTTCAGGATTTCAGACAAATCACAAAAAAACACGACCAAGACACACAATCACACAATCAACTACACAGAAAACATCACTATATCATTCAATGCATATCAATCACTAATAAGAGTTTACTATCAAATAGCATAAATCCATACCCTACCTCCACCGAAGAACCGAAGTAAAGCAATCTGATTTTCCAACATTTTTCCTTCTTCGAAATGCCTTCAAACCTTTCCAATCTATCAAATCTATTTATATAACTTGTAAGTTAACGAGTCTATAAACACTCATATCATATTATGTCTAGCGTAGACCCAAAAACTCACCTTATTCCGTAATAGTTTTTTCTAAATTTCAAACCTAATGGTAAATCTAATTAATTTCTCCAATTAGCATAATTTTAATGGTATTCAACTAATACAACACTCTTAATATTTAATTACCTATTTCAATATATTTAAACATAAATTTATAATATAATAATTTAAGAAACCTTAAAATCCGATCAAATTGTACGACCCAATACTCAACTTTTAACATACCATAGGCAGAACCTTATTTCTTCTAGTTCCCTCATAATTTTTCCATTATGTCGACTATCTTATTTCATTTCATAATTAACACCACACATATGAAAAATATAACAACAACAATATTTAATTGATCGATTTTTTATGTCCTAAAATTAAACCATGAATTCAAATGGAACGAACCACCACATAAGGTTGCAATGGCAGTGTATACGTCTAACACCCATAATTTAATTCTCTCACCCTAACATATATGATACCATAAACTAAACACATTACACATACATATATATATTACACCCATCAACACATATACTTACTTCTTAAAATAATCTCACTGGAAATTAATAGATTTATGGAAGCCAATCTTGTCTCAACCCAACGTCACTATTTACACTAACAATCGTCCATTCCCAAATTTTACAAAATCAATACACATTAGCAGCAACAACATGCAATTTAAACATTGTTAATTTAAACTTATTTTTAATCCAACTCAATTAATATTAATACAATAATAATAGGATTCCACCTATTTAATACATACATATATATTAAACACTAACCTTTTACTATTTCCTTACGCACATGATGTAGGAGGCAGCCACCCTCTTCTCAATCGTTGGAGGATATTGGTCGCCCTTGGTTGCGTTCCTCTTTTTCTCTTTTCTTTTCTTCAACATATTATTTACTGTCCTAATTATCAAAAGACTAATTATAAAAGTGGTAAAAGTGACCCACTACTTATTTAATAATATTTTCTTTAAACACCAAATAAATAAATTTGTAAAACCACCCAACTAATTTCATAATTATAATTACAAATAATTCACAATACCCATTTAGAACCAATCGAAAATTATTTTACGAAATTTAAAGTTCTAGCACTCAAAATGATCAAAATGATCGTTACATATATTCAAAAATTCTTGTGAATTTAAACATAGAAAATATTTAATTTTCATTGAAAAACATAAATCTAGGGTTAGCAAGAAAATCCGATTTGTAGAGTAAAAACCCTAGAAATTAACTTCTTGAAAATTTATCTTGAAAGGAGCTCCTGGAAAAAGGAATCCTAAGAGTTAAAACCCATACATTATAGATCAAGAATCCATGAAATCTTGATTGGAAACTTCGAAATCTTCGTCCTATTCGTTAAACTTTTCTTGTTCTTCAATGGAGTTTAAAAAAGAGAGCATCCTTGAGGGATTCAGAGAATTTCGTTTGATTCTGATTTAAGACGTGTATTTATGATATAAAACTAACCTAATATCAATATATACACTTCCCAAGAATATTCCTATTGAACCTCCTCTTAAATTTCCATAAACGTCCCTTCTAAATTGACTACAACTTGGAGAACATTCGACGTAGTCAAATGTAAAATTTTTCTTAAGAATTTCGTTTAGACCCTTTAAATTAATTAATTAAAGTTCTAATTTTATTACTTTAGGGGACTTGGTTAATTAAAAAAGTACACCTAAGTCATTGGAGCCATAATTAACCCTTCTGGACCATCCTAGGTTTATTACTAGGATGTTTCTTGAGTTAAACTAGGTTAGTGTAAGAATATCGATTTGACCCATTTAAATTAAGTAAATAAGTTTCTAAATTAATTAATTAGGTGACATATGGTAATTAATGAAGTACCCTTATTTCTTTTGGACCATAACTAACCTTTTGAACAATCCTAGATTAGGTACTAGGTTGTCTTTTTCTTGTCTTAACAAAAATCTGGAAATTACTTTGTGATTTTGGTTTTTTCCTTTTAAATTAATTAATTAAGCTTAAATTTATTAAATGAGTAACCTAGGGTATTTACTAATGTATCCCTATGTTTTTAGGACCATAACCAACCCTTTGGACCATCCTACGTTAGGTACTAGGTTGTGTTTTGCTTGCCTTAACGGGAATCTTGAAATTGCTTTTTGATTTATGTTTTTTCCATTTAAATTAATTAATTAATTAACCTAAGGTAATTACTAATGTATCTCTAAGTTTTTTGTACCATAACTAACCCCTTGGACCATCCTATGTTAGGTACTAGGTTGTCTCTTAGTTAGCTTTTTGTCTTAATGTGACCTGGTTATGTATTAGGTTGTCGGATCCCTTAGTTAGTTATTTTTTGTTGGTCCTAGGTTAGTTAGTATGTTAGGGACTTTAGTTAGGATCTTGAATCAGTTAGGGAGCTTGGCCCCACGTGATCCTACACGCCTGCCCCTTGACCACCCTAATTGATTCGGTTGGGGCTTGTGTCTAAGTCGTTAAAAACATGTTTTTGCACATGTGTTGCTTGTAATTTCCTAACTAACTATTATTTATGGTTCATTTGGAATGTTTACTTATTGTCCCAAAGATGCTCACTATGTCCTTGGTGACTGCTTAATCTACATGATCATTTTAAATGATCATGTGTTATGGCACCTAGGATTGACACTTGGATGCGTCATTCTAATGTCTCTATTAATTGATTATGAATTTTAGCCTAGGGTCTTCATTATAGGTGCAATTCCTTAATAAGCTTCAAAAATATTTTAAATTCTTTTGTATATATATAGAAATTGGCTAATACCCTTAAGCAAATATTATATTTTATGCACAGTATTTCTCAATGTGGGGCATTAGGATGCCCATGTATCGCAATTCCTATTCTTAACACTTAATTGGCTCTTTACTAGATATGTACATTTTTTGGAAACATAATTTTAAGCATTATTAAATAGTTTAAGCTCTAGTCTAAGTCATGGAATTTCCGAAGTGATACAAACTTGTTCCGAAGAAGAACGATAATAGGGTAAGTAACAAAGAAAAGAAGGTGGAAGAGGTAGTAAAAAGATCCATTGTTGAGGGACCCATTGCTCAAAATAAATTACCATCACCATTTCAAAAATGTTGAAAAAGCAGAATAAACATGAATGTTTATCTAAGTTTCTCTCTCCTTAAACAAGATCACATTAATCTAGCGTTGAATGATACCTTTTAGGGTATCCC
Source organism: Solanum chmielewskii (assembly GCA_027704785.1). Classification (NCBI taxonomy): domain Eukaryota; kingdom Viridiplantae; phylum Streptophyta; class Magnoliopsida; order Solanales; family Solanaceae; genus Solanum; species Solanum chmielewskii. The sequence goes on along the minus strand of JAKWIX010000324.1, from coordinate 37,386,210 downwards.
TAAGTATGCTAAATATGTGAAGGATATCATGGATATAAAGCGAAGGCTTATGGAGTATGAAACTGTAACACTTCATAGGAGGAGAACTCTATAATCATAAACATACTGCCCAAAGAGTTTAAAATTTAGGTAGTTTTACAGTGCAATTACAATTGGACAATGTGTTCATGCCCGGGATTTGTATGATGTAGGGGAGAGTATAAATTTGTTTCCCTTATCCGAAGGTTGGATATTAATTAACAAACAACTAATATTTTCCAATTCACCAATGGATCTATTTCTAGGCCTGAGGGGTCGTAAAAGATATGTTAGTTCAAGTAGGTTCATTAATTTTTTCCAGTAAACTTTGTGACCTTAGATTTTAAACCTGATGTTGAAGTTTCATTCATATTGGGACTACCTTTATTAGCAAAGAGAAGGGTATTGATTGATGTAGCAGCTGATCAAGTAACTATGAGGACTCATGGCAAGGTTGACGTATTCAATGTTTAACGCACTTTGAAATCTCCTTCTATCTATGAAGAGTTTTCTACTATTAGTGTGGTGGACCTAATATTAGAATCACAATTAGTTTTTCCATAAGGTCCTTTAGAGAGACTTTTAGTCGGTCATGAGGTAATTACAGATTTTGAGGCCCAAAAGATAGAGACATATTTGAATCTGGCCCTTCTAGAGGCTCACAAGCAGAGAGTGGAGCCATTAGAGCATGAGTTAGACCCCCCCACCCACAAAATACATCAATCGAAGAAGCTCCCAAGATGGATCTAAAAATACAACCGTCTCACCTAAGGTATGCTTATTTGGGTACTAAAGAAACTTTTCCTGTTATACTTTTTGTAGATTTTTCTGAAATAAGGGTTGAGGCACCATTGAGGATATTAAAGTCTATGAACAAAGCAACTAGATGGTAGATGGTTGATATTTATGGGGTTAGTTCAACAATATATATGCACAAAATATATGGAATAATATCACAAAACAAGTGCGAAACATCAATGCCGACTAAATCCTTTTATGAACGAAGTGGTACGAAAAATAATAATAAAGTTGCTATATGTTGGAAATGTGTACCCAATCTCTGATAGAAAATTGTAAGTGCAGTACAATGTGCTCCTAAGAAGGGAGGCATGTGTAAGACCCCAAAATGATTTAGGGTGTCTAGATCCTAAAATTATTGTCTTATGGTTCTAAGGTCATAAAATTACATATAATATGGTAGACAGTGTGTAATGTTTGAGGTGATTTGGAAGTCAAACGTCATGGGAAGTTTAAGACGTTCGAAGACTTGTCACCTATGTGCCTCATGTGTCTATGCGTGTTTATACATTCTATTTCATGCATTTATGAAGTATTAAAATGATTTATAATGATTCTTACAGGAATTATATGGTGTTTTGTGAAGTTTGGAGATCAAACGTCCAAGTACGTCCAAGACGTTTGATAGATAGCCCTTAAGACGCTAAAGTGTGTCTTGATAGGACTGGCTTGTTTGGACGTGTTACGTGTATTTTTGTTTGGTGAAAATCATGCGGGAGGTTTAAAAATTGTGAACGTTTGAATTTATGTTTGAAATGTCCTGGTACGACGTCTAAAGGGCCACGCAAAAGGGACCACAAGAAGGACCCAAGGCTGTCGAGACACTGGGCAGTGTCAATCGATGAGCCAAACACAGCCCAGTTTGTTGACCAACGGACCGTTGGTGGGGTCTCTTCGATGGAAACTTATATTTACCAAGGATCATCCAAAGAACGTGCCTAGGTCCTATCGACAAAAGCCACAGACGGCCAGTCGATTCACCTATGTATGTTGATGGTGTCGTAAATGGTGGCATCAAACAAGTGCCTTGCACAATGTTTTATTAAAAGGTGAATGGAAAATTCACCCCACGTCCTAAACTGACTATAAATTGACTTATTTACCTAGAACGTGACCAACCCATTCCCAGTCCCATTTACTAGAATTGAACCTTCCCTCCAAAACCAATTCTATCTACAAACCTCCATTGTTGTTGAATTTCAAGAAATACATGTAGATTGTATTCTCAGGGGTTCTTCACCATGTTTTTGAGGTTTTCAACTTGACAAAGGTATGGTGGTCCTTCATCTCCAACTAACCTTTCACTTGGAGAGTTCTTCTAAATATTTTCAAACAAATTTTCATTATCATAGTTCTTCTTCTTCAATGAATTTATTGGTTCTTACTAAATACATTTTAAATGGTTATATAATAATAAATTGATGTTAATATATTTGTTTTAACTTTATTTTTAGTCTAATTTCATGATGAACCCATGTCCCTTTCAAAAATAAATTTAGCCCTTGCATGGGCAGTGTGATCATGCATTGTTAAAGGTTTAATTGCGATTCTCTTATGTTGAATTGTAAAATCTACTTTTATTTACGTTACTTAATGTTGAATTGATGATGAAGGATCAATGTATGAAGGTTTAAACATTCCAAGCCTAGTGATCCTTGTGATCACTATAATGTGGGTCCTTAATTGTATAAAAGTTGATTTCGATCATGTTAAGTTGTTTGTATCTAGTGTTTTAGGTTAATATCATGTTTGAATTATGGGTATGAATCTTGTATGATAAATGTAAAGAATGCTTATATGAATTGAACTAGGTTCTTATAGTCTATCAAATGGTAACTTATGGTCTTAATGTTAGGTTACTTGTCTTGTGTCTCGATTTCATGGTAATTGGTTCATGATGTTGTATCGGGTAAATTGTATCTGGTCCATTGCTTATAGTATGGCATAATAATCAATTATGTGTTGGTATCCAATGTGTAATAATGCTTAAATACTTGATCTTTAATTACTATTTATTCTAATTCCATGACTGTTCACTGTAATCTTGACCTCATGGAAAACTGTAGTAGGATTTCTTCTATGCCATAGTATCTTTAAATTCTTACTTTTAGGTGTATTATTGATTAATTGTGAGCATGAATAATGGACAATTAAAGAGAGAAAGAATTGACAAGAGATTAACTTCCCTTTAAATTCTTTAAATTTATAATGCCATGAACATAATGTGATCTCAATTTGGGGTAGATGAAGCATGATTTAGTGTATATTACTATGTCTGTATCTACTTCTGTAAGTTAGATTTATTGGAATATTATGAAGTCTAATCATGGTAATCACAGTAAAGAATGTTAGCAAGTGATTTATAACTCTCTACCCTCTAGTAGAAGTGTAATGCCTTGTGTTATGTTATAGTATGACCCTGTAGCAACTTGTACATTGGTTTTTATATGCTTAAAGTACCTTTAGCTAGTTCCCTATACATGTATTATTGATGAAATGGTGTATTGACAAATGTTGATCAAATAGGGTTGTTGAATCGGTAATGCTACTCTTCCTCCCTACTTTTCAATATAATGTTGATAAAGCCTTGTTTGGCATTCTTTGGTATGGTCCTCTTATGGTGGATGTGTTTAATTTATTGTCATTATTTATGTGATGACCATGGCCTTGAAGTTAAATTGATGATTATATGAAGGAGGGTTTATGATGATCACCTTATGTGTAACTTGTGACTAGTCTTCTTCTCTAGTTGTGACTCTAGGTTATGTTACTATTGTTATGGGCATGTAAAAGTCTATGTTATATGTACTTTATGACTATGATGAGGTACTATGATTCTATATTTGATGTAGGGCTAAGATAGGTACATAAAGACTAAATCTTATTGTAAAAATGTTGTAAGTCATAAATAAATGAGTCTTATTCTCTTCTAACCATTCAATGGTGTTGTGTGATGTATCATTCTCTAGGTTGACTTTATAGATGTACTAGCATAGGTAAGGGTATGGGACATTGACTATGTATTGCACATGTGCACCTTGATTGGATAGTTCCTAGGTTGGTCTTCTAAGGACATGCATAGGATTGTATGAACATGTTATGACCATGATTTATATGTTATGATGTTAAGTATATGATATGATGAAGTATTAATGTGCATAGTGTCTTGGAGTGCTGATATAAAAGTATTGCTCATATAGGTACGCATATAGACATATGCATTGATATATGAACATTTATGGCCTTAATGTGTTATGTGAAAGGTTTGCACACGTATATGTATACACACACACATGAATGATGAACTAGTAAATAAAAGAGCCTTGAAAGGTGTTCTTAACTTTATCCTAAACTAGATAGTTCTAACACTTATGCTATGTCCATGTGATAGGATCTTCTCACATGATTTAGGTTGATGAACTTTCATCTATGGCCTGTGAGAGAATCATATGAGGGGATGACTCTCGTAAGCCTATATTTTATAAAGTAATGTAATAATGACCTTTCAATAAAGGGAACTTAGCTTAGCACCGAGTGAACTTGAATATTAATGTTGTCTCTTCCCGGTGTGGGAAGGTAGGTCACCATTTACCTCACGAGGTGGATAGACTCATGATCCAAAAGGTTGTTAGAGTGATGTCTCCATAAATAAATAACCATAATGCCCCTATCTTACATAAAGAGGGTTTTCACATGTACCTCAAAGTTCCATAACTATGCTTGCCACATAGGATCTAGAAATGTGATATCACTTAGTATGCTAGCAGGTGTTAATGTTCTACTTTTCCTAGGTAAGAACACTTACCATTGGTGTAAGCCTCTACAACACCAAATTCCATTTTTAGCACCCGTGGTCTTAGTTTTGGTTAAGGCAATAGATTCCCTAGAGTTGTTCTCAGTAACCAAATTTCCAGAATCTAAGTGTTTTGGATCGAGACCCTCTCGACGGTCCGTCGTGCCCATGACGGTTCATCGTGGGATCCGTCGACCCAGACAGTTATTACCAGAATAAACTCTACTACTCAAAACGACCAAATGGGTCGGTAGAATAGATACCAATTTACCCAGCGTTCGTCCCCGAACGATCACAAGAAGAAAAACAAATGCGAAAAGGAGTACCTGGATCTGACAACAGATGTGGGTACCTTTCTTGCATATCAGCCTCCTTCTCCCAAGTGGACTCTTCGACTAGCCGATTCGTCCGCTGAACCTTGATGGATGCAATCTCCCTTGACCTCAACTTGCGGACTTCTCTATCTAAAATAGCAATAGGCTCCTTTTCATAAGACAAATTCTTATCAAGAAGAACTGAATCCCAACGAATGATGTAGTTTCCATCGTCATGGTATCTTTTCAACATAGACACATGAAATACCGGATGCACTGCTGACAGTCCTGGGGGTAAGGCTAATTCGTAAACTACCTCCCCCACGTGCTTCAGAACTTCAAATGGACCAATATACCTCGGACTAAGCTTACCTCGCTTACCAAACCGCATCACCCCTTTCATGGGTGAAACCTTCAGTAAAACTTGATCGCCCTCCATAAACTCCATGTCTCTAACCTTTCGGTCAACATATTCTTTCTGCCTACTTTGAGCCGCTAAAAGCTTTTCTTGAATGCATTTCACTTTATCTAACGATTCCCTCAGAAGATTAGTACCCCAAGGTCTAACCTCAAATGCATCAAACCACCCAATGGGTGACCTACATCTTCTCCCATACAATGCCTCAAATGGGGCCATATCAATACTTGAGTGATAGCTATTGTTGTATGAGAACTCTGCAAACGGTAAGAAGTTATCCCAATGACCACCAAACTCTATCACACATGCACGAAGCATATCCTCCAAAACCTGAATCGTTTGCTCTGACTGACCATCGGTCTGAGGGTGAAATGCATTACTAACATCCAATCTAGTACCTAATTCAGCATGCAATGTTTTCAAAAAAATAGAAGTAAACTGCGTACCTCTATCTGATATGATGGAGAGTGGAATTCCATGCAACCGAACGACTTCTGAGATATAGAGCCTGGCTAACTTCTCTGCATTGTAAGTCACCTTAACCGGAATGAGGTGAGCAGACTTAGTTAACCTATCAACAATTACCCAAATGGAGTCATACTTACCCATTGTCTTTGGAAGACCAACCACGAAGTCCATTGCAATTCTCTCCCACTTCCATTCAGGGATGGGCATTCTCTGAAGTGTCCCTCCAAGCCTCTGCTGTTCATATTTAACCTGCTGACAATTTAGGCATTGAGCAACGAAATCAACAATGTCACGCTTCATCCTACTCTACCAAAAATGTTGCTTTAGGTCACGATACATCTTGGTTGCACCAGGATGTATAGAATATCTTGAACTATGAGCCTCTGTAAGAATGGTGTGAATAAAATCATCGACACGGGGTACACATACCCTTCCCTTAATCCTCAAGACACCTTCCTCATAGATTTTTTCTTCTTTAGCCTCTCCTCGCAACACCTTATCTTGGATTCGGATCAGTTTCTGATCGGTAAACTGCCTTCCTTTAATCTTATCAAGAAAGGAAGATCTTGCCTCAACATAGGCCATAAAATCCTCCCTTCTCATTTACTTCTAGCCTCATAAGATCATTAGCCAGAGTCTGAACCTCTCTAGCCAATGGGCGTCTATAAACCTGCAAGTGGGCTAGACTCCCCATGCTCCCTGCCTTTCTACTTAAAGCATCTTCCACAACATTAGCTTTTCCCGGATGATACAAGATAGTGATATCATAGTCCTTCACTAGTTCCATCCACCTCCTCTGTCTCAAATTCAAATCTTTTTGAGTAAAGACCTACTGTAAACTACGATGATCCGTATAGACTTCACGTTTAACCTCATATAGATAATGTCTCCATTGCTTTAATGCAAACACTACGGCGGCCAAGTCCAAATCGTGGGTCAGATAATTACGTTCATGCACCTTTAATTTCCTCGAAGCATAAGCAATTATATTCTTCTATTGCATTAGCACTGCACCCAAACCAGAATAGGATGCATCACAATAAACAATGAAATTCTTACCTTCCACTGGCAAGGTAAGAATTGGTGCACTAGTCAACAAAGTCTTGAGCTTCTGAAAGCTTTCTTCACACTCGTCCGACCATACAAATGGAACACTCTGCTTAGTCAGGTTTATCAGTTGGGAAGCAATAAAAGAAAATCCCTTGACAAATCGACGGTAGTAGCTAGCTAAACCAATTAAGCTCCTTACCTCTGTAACATTATTAGGTCTTACCCAATTCTTCACTGCTTCAATCTTGGTAGGATCCACCATCACTCCATCCTTAGAAACCACATGCCCCAAGAAGGACACTGAATCTCGCAAAAATTCACACTTAGTGAATTTGGCATAAAGCTTTTTCTCCCTCAACATTTCTAATACCATTCTCAAGTGCTCCTCATGTTCTTTTTTTTTCTTTGAGTATACCAGTATATCATCAATGAATACGATGACAAGGAGATCCAAATATGGCTTAAAAATCCCGTTCATCAAGCTCATGAACGCAACAGGGGCATTCGTAAGCCCAAAAGACATTACTAAGAACTCATAATGTCCATACCTAGTCTGAAAATCAGTCTTGAGCACATCTGTGGCCTGTATTTTCAATTGATGATAACTAGATCTCAAATCGATTTTTGAGAAGGTACAAGCACCTTGTAACTGATCAAACAAATAATCGATGCGTGGAAGAGGGTACTTGTTCTTAACAGTTACCTTAGTCAGTTGTCTGTAGTCAATGCACATCCGAAAACTTCCATCCTTCTTCTTCACAAACAAAACCTGAGTGCCCCAAGGAGATGCACTTGGTCTAATGAAGCCTTTGCTTAACAAATCTTGAAGTTGGGCCTTTAACTCTCTTAACTCAGCGGGAGCCATCCTATAAGGGGGTATGGAAATTGGGCGAGTACCCGGCTCCAGATCAATGCAAAAGTTAATATCCCTCTCCGGTGGCAGACTAGGAAGATCTGCAGGAAACACATCCAGAAACTCACGGACTATCGAAACCGACTCAATTAAAGGTACCTGAGTAGTATCATCCCTGAGGTGTGCCAATAAAGCTAAGCAACCCTTACTAACCATTCTCTTAGAACGAAGAAAGGAGATCATACGAAATGGAGTGGAAGTGTAGTCACCCTCCAACACTAATGGATCTGTCCCAAGCTTGGCCAATGTCACAGTTTTGGCATTACAATCTAAGATTGCAATGTTTGGAGAGAGACAAGTCATACCTAGAATTACATCGAAATCAACCATTTCTAAGATAACCAAGTCTACGTGAGTATTGCTCCCCATAAAAGTCACAAGACAAGACTTATACACCTTTTCAACTATCACAGACTCACCTACCGGAGTAGAAACAAGAATAGGCATGTCAAGCAATTCACAATGTAAGTTAAGACCAGTAGCAAATGAGGAAGATACATATGAAAATGTGAATCCAGGATCAACTAATACAGAAGCCATGCAATCACAAACCAAAAGATTACCTGTGATGACAGCATCAATGGTCTCCGCTTCAGATCTTCCAGGAAAAGCATAACAATGGGCCCTATCACTTGTCTGCCCGTTGCCCCTACCATGTTGCGCTGCAGAAGTTCCAGTTTGCCCGTCACCCCAGCCGTTTTGATGACCACCATTACCTCGGCCACCACGTCCTCCCAAATAACGGCCTCTTCCATGACCACCTCTACCTCTGATTATTGGGGGTCTGTAACTCGGTTTTGGACAATTTCTCCTAATATGTCTAGTCTCTCCACATCCATAACATTCTCTGGATTCAAGAATAGGTCTCTGTGAGAACGACGGAGTCTGGGGATAACCTTCAAACTAAGAGAAATATTGACCGGTCTGCAGTGGACCCCCAGCTACCGTCTATGGTGAAGACTGAATTGGTCGGGCTGGATAACCTCCTGAACTCTGCCCTCTAGAGTAAGACTCACAAAATTCACCTCCCTTACGAAACTTCTTAGTTGCTAATGCCATGGTGAAGTCATCTGGCTTCACTCCCTCCACCTCTATCACGAAGTATACCACTTCCTGAAAGGATTTTGCTGCAGTAGATACCTGTAAGGCTGGAATTTGCAAATCTAACCTCAATCCCTTCACTAAATGGAGAATACGCTCTTTTGGACTGAAGCAAAGCTGGGTGGCATACCTAGATAATGCACGAAACTTAGCCTCATACGCAGTAACCGACATCCTTCCTTGCTCTAGGTTCAGGAACTGATCTCTCTTCCTATCCCTCAAAGTCCAGGGTATATACTTCTCCATAAACAAGCTAGAGAATGATGTCCAAGTCATAGGTGGTGCTTGTGTTGGTTGACACTCAACATACGATCACCACCACATTTTGGCGTTCCCCTCAAATTGATAGGTCACAAACTCGACGCCAAATCATTCTACTATGCTCATCTTATGTAGTAGCTCATGACAATCAACCAGAAAGTCATAGGCATCCTCAGATTCAGCACCATTGAAAACTGGAGGTTTCAACTTCAAGAACTTACTGAAAAGTTCTTGCTCATCACTTGTCATTATAGGCGCTGTAGTCAATCGAGGAAACGTGCCTATTTCCAATGAGGCATCCATTCGGGGAGTCCCAGCAGTTGGATGTTGTACTCCCGGAACCTGAGGTGCTAGTGCAGAAAACACTGGAGGTGTCTGGCCCTGATCAGATAACCCGCTATGATAAGCAAGGACCTGATTAATCATCTCTGGGGTAGGTTGGGGTGGTAATTCCTCGTTCTGCACTTTTTCATTTCCCTCTTCCTCACCCTCTCTAAATACTTCCTCAATTGGTAGAGGAGTCACCTCCCTAGTACCAGATGGGCCAGGTGCTTGTCCTCTTCCTCCAGAGGACGTCCTCCCGCAACCTCTATTACGGCCTCTTGCCACTGCTCCTCTTTGAGCTACAACCCTAGTGGCTGGCTCAGACGCATCTCGTCTTGCTGGTGTTTGTGTTGGAGAGGTTGTTGCTCTAGTTCTAACCATCTGCGAAATAGAGTGAAGATTGTCAGATACCAATTTGCATCACCTAGATACCAATTGGATCCAACTAATAGCACGAAAGAATGAAAGAATGGAATTTTCCTAAAGTCCTATAGCCTCTCAAAGAAAAGTAAAGGCGTCCCCCTACCATTTCTCAAGACTCTATTAGACTCGTTCTTGTGTGATGAGACCAACGAACCTAATGCTCTGATACCAAGTTTGTCACCACCCAAAACGAGCTGCGAGTGACACCCACACTTATCCTACTATGTGAGCGAACCAACAATCTAAACCCCAACATTTCAAACATAATAAACAGAAAATAATGTGGAAGACTTAAAACTCATTAACGAAATCAATAATTGATTTCTAAAACTCAAAACTTATCATTATCCCCAAAATCTGGAAGTCATCATCACAAGAACATCTATCCTCAAATTACTAAGTCTAAGAGTATCTAAGAAGCTATAATAACTAAACAGATAGTCCATGCCAGAACTTCAAGGCATCAAGACGTGAAGAAGAAGATCTAGTCCAAGCTAGAAACAATAGCTCACCCTGAAATCTGACGTGATGAGGACTGGCTAGAGTGGCGGTTGAGTTGAAGACGACGGTACGTTTGCTGCACTCCACAATTAACATAAAGAAAACATACAAGTAGGGGTCAGTACAAAACACGAGTACTGAGTAGATATCATCAGCAAACTCAAAATAGAGAACAATATATATCAGATAATATCATAAAATCAGCTATAATACTCAATGGGTAGCTACAACAAGTACAAGAATCATTGATAAATAACGCCAAGTACACCCATGAGGACTCAAGCCTCCATACCATACTCATTTGGGAAATAGGTTCATTTAATTGAGTATATTAACATAATTGAAGATTCATTCTTTTTACTATCCTAGTGTCGGAATGTGACACTCCGATCCCCTAATACTACGTGTTGGTTCGTGACACCCAATCCATTAATACTACGTGTCGGTTCGTGACACCCGATCCATTAATACTACGTGTCGGTTCGTGACACCCGATCCCCTAATACTGCGTGTCGGTTCGTGACACCCGATCCATTAATACTACGTGTCGGTTCGTGACACCCGATCCCCTAACCTCAATCCATTAGTTCATCAAGCCTTCTTTTATACCAAGGCATCATCATTAACAGAGAGGGTTTTAGTTTTAAGCTTCACAACCTTATCTTTCCAACCGATTACAATTACATAATCACATCATGCAAGCATACAATTAAGCGTATAGAAGACTTTACACTACAACCCAATACATATCATTCGCTATTAGGAGTTTACTCTGAAATAGAATAAAAACCATAACCTACCTCTACCGAAGAATTCGCGATCAAGCAAGATATCACCCAAAACCTTTGCTTTCCTCTTCGTTTCTCTCTTCTCTCGATCGTTCTCCCTCTCTTTCTCTTTTTCTGATTTTCCTTATTCAAACTCTTTTTCTTTTACCCTAATTACCATATAATTAAGTATAAAGGTGACCAAAGTAACCCACTAATTAATTCAAGGTTATCTCCTTTAACCCCCAAGTAATTGAATTATTAACATTCAACCTCTAACTTTATAATTATAAGCAGGAATAGTCCAAAACGCCCCTTAAAACATTTAACAGAAATCCGACCCAGTCAGGGTTACGCAACCTGTGACGGTCCGTCTTGCCGACGACGGTCCGTCCTGCTGCTTCCATCACAAAGTTCAGAGAGTTGATTTTATTTAAGCCTCTGTGACGGTCCGTCGTGCCTAAGACGGTCCGTCCTGCCATGTCGTTGCGAAGTTCAGAGAGTTGTTCTCAGTACCCAAATTTCCAGAATCTATGTGTTTTGGAACGAGACCCTCTCGACGGTCCGTCGTGCCCATGACGGTCCGTCGTGGGATCCTTCAACCCAGATAGTTATTACTAGAATAAACTCTACTGCTCAAAACGACCAAACGGGTCGTTACAGAATGTCTCTTTAAGGACATGTGTTATAGAAAAGTTTCATGTTTTATCTTCTGATTTGTATTAGATAAGAACTAATGTAATTGACGCACATTCTATGGTAAATTAGAAGTTTACTAATTCCAATACTCAAATTATGAGTAACATCTTGAGGTTATAATGGTGAGATGATCTGTACAAAAATAAAATAAATAACGATTAAAGAACCTAAAGATTCTTTAAATGGTTATTTTTGTTTTACCACATGTTAGAAAGGCAAGTTAATTTAGTGACCATCATAAACGAAAGTTGAGATTGAATCTCATGCATTCTTGGAACGCATAAATAGAGATATTTATAGAATTATTCACTAACTCAGTGGGTTGTTTATATACTTCATGTCCTAAATTATGATCCTTTTATATGGTCTCAGATGTTTCAATTGTCATCTCACAACTTTTACAAAATTATTGATACAAATAATATGATTACTAACAGAGTTTTTTGATAGTCAGATTAAGTCCATTCACCTTGATAAAATTTATTGTTTTCCTTTCAATCATTTAATTAATGATTGATGTCTATGTATTGGGATTGAATAAACTCAATACTAAAGTGAAGGGGGTAGTAAACAATCTTATCAATACGAATATGCATTTTATCGCGATAGTCACAACTCACCCTATGAAGACGTAGAGTGGTTGATATGAAATAAATATAAAATTTACTCGTAGAGTAATAAAATTCATGTTTACTCATATAGTAATAAATTAGAAATTTACTAAAGCAAAAAGTCACATGTCATTGTAAACTTGGAGTTTACAAGTAGTAATAATTTTATTAGTTGGCATTAATAATTTAGTCATTCCAAAGATGTGGATATTGTTAGAATCACAATAAAGAACTAAAGTATTCTTTAAGAATTGTTTTTGTTTCTTGTTCTCATGATAAGTTTATTGGATCAAAAAATGCTATGACTAAATACCTATTCTAAAAGTATAAATGGTGAATATGGGATCTTTCACCCATCATGTGATATGATAAATATATGAATTTTTAATATAATCACATGTGCGTTTATTATCCAATGTACTATGACATTAGAAAAATTGTATGTGCAACATAATTGAGTTAAGATCACTACTATAAGAATATGAAATCAGGAGATATTCATCTTAATAATATTGATACATATCCTAGGTGATGTGACATTCAATGTCTTAGATAAATACTCAATCATTGCATATGAGGACAAAGTTATACAGTAAATATAAATTATTACATACCAAAGTGGTTGTATGCATTATGCATCAGGCCAATAAATTATGATCAATTTTTTTTTCAGTAGATTGATGATCAAGGGTTAGATATTTTTCATGTAATAATTTGATTTGTCATATGATTAATGAATATATAATAACGCACAAAGATGGATTATCAAAAATATATTGAGGTATATGTTAGTCTAACAGAAGGGGAATATAAGAGGCAACATTAGAGTTGTAAATGCTCCTATTGAATGTTCCTAATGAATAGAGTCTACAAGATACATGAGGCATAAAATACTTATCGAATCTAAGTAACATATTCCTTTAAAAAAGGAAGAGGATCAAAGAATTAAAATGATCATAATAAGGAGACAATGTGCTCTTGAATAGCTTACGACATAACACTTCATGATACCTCATAAGAGAGGTACGTACAAGAAAATAATGAACTGACAAGATCTCAGTTTTCTCGTACTGTGAATAGATACAAAATTCTATATCGTTCATAATATCTTTGATAAAATAAAATGAAATATTATAAAAGATTATGAAGAAATGAATTAAATGTCTATTAAAGCAAGCTGGAGTAGAAATAATTTTCAAGTAACAGTGGAATGATTCAATACTTATATGTATAAACCTTATTTTACTTGCAATCTAGGAACTATAAGATGTCATAAATTTAATATTAAATGTTGTAAATTGAAAAAATTTATATGAACCAATGAGTTCAAAATCTAAAAGCATATATAAGTTTTTGAAGAACTTGTTTATAATCCTCATATATAGATCAAAGAAATAAATAATCTTTTTTATTATTAGGCAAGTTGATTAATTGAATTGAAACTCTTGAAGTGTTTTCAAAATCGAATCGATTATCTTAAAAATATGATTCATAAAAGGAGATAGATGGAAGAAAATTTCCTCCAACCTTTTCTACAGTCATGAGCTATAAAGAATGGTGATATATATCAATATACCATAGGTTTGTTCTAGTAATACTAGGTTCACCTATTCGCCAAGTCTCTATCAACTACAACAGATTTCTACACTAATGAACTCTCAATAATACTGATTTATATCAACATTCAATAGATTTTTGACTTATGTTCATATTAGGAGGAGTTAATACACAATGTACTCTTTTTACCTCACAAGGTTTTTGTCCCCTAAGGTTTTCCTTGTAACGTTTTTAATGAGGCATACATAATGTGTATTATTTGATGCGTACTCTTTTTCATTCACTATATTTTTTTCCCACTGATTTTTATCTAGCAATGTTTTCATGAGGCACATAATATACCAACATTCACAGGGGTGTTATAAATATATATGTATTATAGTGAATGTCTATTATTTGGAGTCCTTTCACAGAGTACTTAGGAATCCTACTTGTGACCAAGTTGGGTTTTCCTTATAAATAAAGGGGTTTTCCTTCATTGTAAATCTCAAAATATCCCTTATGATAATAAGAAGACTTCTCCCTTTTCCCATATCTTTTTCTTCTTCTAAATTTATGTAGTTTCATAACAGAGGTAAATTTCTTTGGTACCATTTTGTGTACAAAACAACCATATTCATCTACAAAATCAGTAATTTTATATTTTTTTCTCTATTACTTGCACATTCACTCAGAACTTTTTTTGATGTACACAATTTCTTCCTTTATAAATTAAACATAAAATGTTTATCCGCTAAACATTTGTATTTAATCATCTTATAATTCTCATATAATTTTGGGAAAATAGTTAAATGCCCCTCAAACCTACAAATCCAATTCCTAACTATACACTTATATTTCATGGTGGTACTAATACCCCCCTAAACTTTTTATTTTTGATATTTTGTTACCCTTAAATGCGGACTTGTCCAAGAAGGTGAATACATCTCTTGAAGGCGCATAAGGGTTCAACAAAAAGACATAAAATAACAAAATTGAACTAAATAGTCCATGTGGCAGTCTCTCAATGCAGATTATATAATTAATTCATTTATTAATTCTTTCCCTTTCTTGTATCACAAAATTGTTATACCCATATTATGATTTCTTCAAGTTTTTTCTCAAAGTCCTTCCATGGTAGTCTTCTAAATTTCATATCTAGCAGCTCTGAATCAATTTGTAGCTACTAATTTATTCTTAGTTAACCTTACATTAAGCGTTTTTAACAACAATAATCACCTAAATCATAAGAAACTTACATATGCAAAGCTCAAAATGGAATATTTCAAGTGTTTTCTTAAACCTTTCATAATTTAGGCCAAAAAAAAGAAGAAGAAAGAAGTAAAACCACAATGAATCGACATTTGTGAATTTGTAGGGTATGTTTTCACTTTCAACTTGTGTAAAATAACCAAATTCTTGAAAATAATGAGAGTCTTGGTAAGTGTGTCAGCATGTTGATTAGTGTAGGACACATGATGTAAGGAAATGAGTCCCTCCTGAAGATTATTGCATACAAAGTGACAGTACTTTAATTCGCTTTTTTCTTTCATTGAATAGAAGATATAAGCAATATGTATGGCAAATTGACTATCACGGTAAACAACAATGGGATAAGTAATAGGGACAGACAACTCAAAAGCAACTTGTGAATCCAATTCAATTCTCCTGGATACTAGTTTTATGAGTGACCTGTACTCTATTTCAAATGAGGACAGTAAAATAGTATCTTGTTTCTTGGACATCCAGCTGAAGGAGATGTTGCGCAAGCAGGACTAGATAACCATTGACTGATCTCCTTGAGTCTGGAAAAGAAGCCAAATCTTAGTCAGAAATACTTGAACTGTGGAGTTCGGGGTCATTAGAGAAATAAAATCTTGAGGTAGGATCCTTTTTACTATATCTGAAAAGATGATAATTTCTTTGTAGATGTGGATCTCTTGGATATTTCATGAACAAACTTAACTGTTTGACACAAAAGGCTTTGTCCAATCAAAAATTAGTGAAAAAAATTTAACTTGTCTTTCAAATTAATATAAACGGTGGGATCAGGTAGAGGAGTTCCTTTCTTGTCTCTTATCTTGATAGCAGGATCAAGTGGAGAAGATTGAGGTGTATAATCTAAGAAGTCATATTTTTTCAACAAATTCAAGATAAACATTCTATGTGAAACAAGAAACCCCTCTGTCGTATTTAAGTATCTCTAAGCCTATAATTTAATGTTGTTCTCCAAGGTGTTTGATCGTGAATCTATTGTCAAGGTATAGTTTGAGTTGTGCAATCTCATTGTGTCTATGCCTATCAAAATAACATCATTTACATATACTGCAACAAATATTACCAAGGATCGTAACTTCCTATAGTACAGTGATTAGTTGTAATGTGAGTGTGTGTACCCCTTAAGTGATAGTGACTAAATCATCTTGGCATACCACTGGTTGCTTGATTGTTTGAGTCCATATGGGAACTTATTTAGCTTGAAAACCAGTCCAGGATAAGTAATTTTAAGACCTTAGGCCCTATCATATTCACTTCATGAGGGTCTCGATGAATAAATACATTAATGAAATCAAGTTGAAATACAACGACCCTCTCCTTAGAACATATGTCACTAAGTTTATCAAAGGGGTCATCTTTACTACAGGTGAGTAATTATCAGTATAGTATGTATTAACCGGTTGTGTATGTCACGTCAAGGTTTACCCCTTAGACGTAACCGACATTGTCGTCCTCTTTGAGGACTAAGACTGATCTTAGTTTACATCATTACATTCATAAGTCAAAATTAGAGGAAAATTTAAAACTTTTATTACTTCTACATTGGAGTTTTATTTATATATATATATATATATATATATATATATATAAATATATATCGAGTATACATAGACCCTTCAAATAGGAAAGTTGTATAGTCTTCTACTTTTAATACGTATACATATATAAGATAAAAAATAGTCTCAAAGATTGCCTCATCTCATAACCCTCTAACTAGATTAGCAATTTGGGCATAGAGCATACATTATTGTAAATAGAGCCACATATAGGCTTTATTAATCGCTATTCAAATGAAAGGAGATAGAATATAAGAGTCTTAGAACTAAAATGACAACATAAACTCGATATCGACACCGCCCTCGAAAAATGAGGACCTCCCCTACTTGGATGACCAAAGGATCCAAGTCCTCTTCAAGTCACCTTCCAAAACACTTCAACGACCGGAACCTAAAAATATTGGGGAAAAATTAAGAAAATGAGGTTAGTAAGCCACTTCTACTAAGTATGAGACCGTATCCACATCTAAGATCAAGTAATGCTTAAAAGGGATATTTTATAATGTATGCATTTTCCCAAAAAAACCCGATATACACATCCAACAAGACCATACCAGTCAAATTTTCATAATTGTTAAGTTATAGAAATGCTCCACACAATACAACAACTTTCAAGTCTAGTCAAGTGAACCTATCATATCATGTAGATGGATACATACTAGATAAACTCTATCACCAAGTCTTATTTAATAAAATAACTATGAATAAGAGTACATTTCATTCTAACAAAGCAAGGTAACTACTAATGAATTCTTATCAAGTCAACAAGTGCAATGACCAAGAAAAGCCCCATAACCTTACTCAATCAAGAAACTCAACAAGAATCATGAATAACACCCTCCATCACATAACATGAAATTTAGATATATATTTCATACTACTTTAACAATATAACCCAACACACATTCATAAGTGAACTAATTAACATATAGTATCAAGAATGTGCTAGTTCATTATATACGTATTATATATCATTATAACAATAAACATACATAAGGACATCCTCCTAAGACTCCACTCAAGGCTAACGAGTGCAATTCTTAGGTAGAGTCCTATACCCCTACCTAGACTAAGCTAGACCCGTTAGGTTATCCTAGTTAGAGTTCCATCCTTGAATTCATTTTACCTTTTGGGAACATCTCGCTCTAACCACATGAGCTAGTGTGGAATCTGGTGTCATAAAACCCTACATCGAAAGAAGGTGGACTACTTGGTAAGGTAGTACAAAAAACATAAAACATAGAACCTACGTGGATCCACTAGCTAGTATTCCTATGGGGGCAACATTGTTCAAGAACTAGAAGATATAGTTGGGAATCTATTTATTCTCCATAAATTGTGATATCCAATCTCAAGAGTAATTTAGTGCTCCTACCTTCCTTATGTGGGAAGGGACACTCCTTAATCTAGTTCACTCGGTGCTAAGCTAGAGTCCCTTTTTGAAATGTATTTAAATGTTTAAGTATCAATAATAGCTTAGTTTAGATCATAGAGTCTAAATCTTGTATAATCATCACCATCAATAGCTCAATAAAAATTGTATGAGCATAAGTCCTTTAATTACAATGTATATAAGTGAGGTTAGCATATTAACATTTCATAACATAATAGTGCACATTGATAGTAATCACCATCCTTATTGCACATACACCTTAATTAACCTCACAACATAGTTAAGACATTTCAATTCAACATCATAGAACCCTATAAATCCTAATACAAGGCTTACTCCAATTTAAAATCATGACTTAACCACAATCAATCACAATTGGAAGTAAAGATATAGATTACAAAACTTACCAAGTCTCTGGCATAGTTCATCATCAACGTCTTACCATAAACCCTCAATTAAATTCTTTTTAGGTCATAACTTAACCATGATTCAATAACCAACATGATAATAAGGCTAGAAGAATCAGTACACCATGATTCTGTACTAACTCAAAGCTTAACACAAAATACTTTGGTCAATTCTCATAACCTAGATAAATTTTCAAGAACTAGTATGAAATGATACAAATCACCCAAATTCATTAATGATTCATGTAAAAACATCATTTAATAGTGATTTAACGTATAATTAAGTCAATTTAATCAATTCCAATCTAATAAACATCAAGATCAAACCTAGGGTTAAGGGTTCAGGCTCATGTTCTTATATTTCTATCAAAACATCACAAATTACCATAATCAAGTGAAAATACATGTAAATATAATCAAAATATCTTAAATAAACCATGAACAACTCAATTCATAACATCAAATTCGTAATTGAATGAAACCACATGAAAACCTAACTTTTAGAAATACATTGAAGGTGCCCTTTAATGAATGAAGTCTCAAAGGTGAATTGATCCCATAACACAAAGTTTAATGAAGAGTTGTTTGTGAAATCGTCCCTTCCAGCCCCAAAACCTCCCCCTTGATTGTCTTTAATGGTGTATTCCAATAGAGAGAGAAAGAAGAGAAAAGGAAGAGAGGTTATTTTTTTGAGTTGTGTTTAGGCTAATGAGGGTTGGGGGTTTTTATATTCGGGATTAATTTAATTAATTAGATTCCCTTAAACCCCTACTTAATAACCTAACCCCATAAATAATTAAATGAAACCAACATAAAAATATGCAAATACTGTTAACCCTCACAGATACAACCCCGTCGACGGGCCGTCCTGAGTCGAATATTCTTCAGACAAGTTGCACATTCTAATTTATATAGAGTAGTAAACTACAAATGTTTTTAGTCTTATAAAATTAGATATAATCAAATTTTTGATGGAGTATAAATCTACAATAGTTTTGCTTTTCTATTCCCCAAACAGAATAAAACATATTCTTATATTATCACATAGACATCTTTTATTTAAGATATATCCTTTCAACTAAATTTTTTTACGTAATATATTACCTAACCAAAATATGCATATCTCATTCTTCAAACTAAAGAACATTATGACAACACTATAGGCTAAGAAAAATTCATTAAAAAAAATATGGTTTGCAGATGTTTTCTAAAGACATCCAATATTCGTCACGTAAACATCAAGAAGCTATTTTCCTCCTTAAATAAATTATATATAAGTTATCGGGTGTTATTGTAAACCTAAATACCATCAATTCTTTTCGTACATTATTGCTTTGAACTTGCTAAACAGGGCACCAAACTCTAGAAAAACAGTGCAGTATTCTTGTTCTTTCATTATAAGTTTCCGTTAACTAGTAGAATACAATTTATAGCAAGAGTATATTAATTTACTTAACATATTAAACGTAAAATTTTTAAAGAACTTGGTAAGAAACCACAAAGTTTAAAGTGTATTTTCCAGGCTAGAAAATTTAATCAGTTTGAAAAAAGAATTCAAAACATAAAAGAAATAATATATGAAATTTTCTATCAAAGAAGAGATTAAGCCCACTTAATGCAAAGTGTGTCCTTAAGGAAATTATTCGCTTTAACTACCTAAGATTAACGTCAATTATTCTCTAATTGTAGAACAATCTTACTCACTAGTGAATCGATACCTATACCAATAGTGTCAGCAAATCGCTCAATACTAGTTGAGTACACATAGAACACTAAATTTTAGAGTAGAAGAAGTTATGAAAATTAGTTGTTATAAAATTAGAGGAAATCACTCTATTTATAGACAACAAAATGTAATACGAATAAATGTTTATTGTGGCTTATTGGAAAGGTCACAACCTCTCAAAAGTTACAACCATTTCTAAAGGTTAAAACTTTTCATAAGAGTCCCAACTCTTCATAAAATTTACAACTTCTAATAGAAGTCACAATTCTTCATTATGGTCACAAGTCCACTTTTTATTCGAACTTTTATAATCCCAACAAACCTTTTGTTAAGGGATTGAGGGACTTTGTAGAGACAAAGCACAGTATACATTACTTTATATGTTTTCAATAATTGAGTCATTTTTATTATTTGTATTTTTTTAACTAAAAATTTATGTAGTTAATTTACAGAAGGTCTCCTGATTAACAATGCCATTATATTTTATTGTTCTTAAAGAACTGCGGTACAAAATATTACGTGAGCAACATCACTTCAATGTATTACGACATTTTGATAGAAATTTTTATGTGAAGGTTAAAATAACAAAAATTTGACACAATCTAAGTGAATATATGTAACACCCCAAAATTTTTTTTAAAATAATACTCCTCCAGTTTTTCATAGTCATTCATATTTTTACATGGAATTCAAAATTTCTTGAGTGTTAAGGTAACTATCTGTAGCACCTTAAGTTTCAAGAAGAATTAAAGAAAAAATAATCAAGTCATTCCTCAATTATTCTTAAGGTTTTGGTTAACTTGAATTATCCATAACTTTTGGTACAGAATGTGTTTAGTGATCCATAGAATACTAAATTTAATTTCTTCGAGTACTCTTTCCTACTCCTCCGAGTTTTCTCAATTTCGAACTCTGATTTCAAATTCATGAAAACTTTGAAAACTTTGTGCAAACATTGTAGTAGATCCACGACGCGGAGCCAAAATAGACCTCACTGCCCAGTGGGAAATATTTCCAACTCCCAGGTTTTCTAGTCCTAAAAACCCTCACGAAACAATCTAAATGGCCCTAAACATGTATTGAATAAGTTTAAAAATCACACCCTCTCGTTCACACTAAAGATTCTATGCTTAAGAAAATCAAGAAAAACTAAGGCTAGGTTTCCTACTTAAATATTTTCCACAAAGTACATCAAGATGATGATTCTTTCATGTATGTAAGCTTCCATAGTTTTGGGTTTGTTTACCTACACGCCAGTCATGTTAATTTCAGCATTAAATTCGTTCTTGAAAGTTAATGCTTTGATGTTCTTGTTAGGTATTCATGAATTTGCTTTCATTCTTCAAATTGGCTGATATTAAAGAGTTCATGAGGTTATTATGCCGATTTAAATAATTGTTATATTTAGACTCTTATGTTAATGTGATGTGTATATAAATCTAAATAGATATTGAGAAAAAGAATCAAATCAGGAGACTTGGGGTTAGAGAATGAAGATGAAATTTTGTCGGTTGATATCTTGAACACCATTCCCGTCGCATAAAAAATTCCCATATTTTGAAATTACAGTTTCATGTGGCGGAGTTGACACGAGGTGTTCTGCCTAAAAATACATTTTCAAAACATAATATTAAAAGATTCTCCACGTCGTATACCCACTCTCAAATATTGGTTTTCAGTGTTTACTCATGTTTAACTAATTAGAATCATTCCTAAAGATCATGAGATTTTTCTTACTAAAAATTACAATTACATCAAAGGTTGATCTAAAATTTATGTCTTAAAATTTCTTCCAAAATTTTTTGAAAGTCCTTTTGAATCTCTTGAGGAGTCTTCTAAAAATTCTAATAACTAGTTGCAAGACTCCAGCAAGTGAGTATGAGAGAGAGAATAACGTTATCATGAGTCTACCTTGTAATAATGAGATCTTTCATCTCATGGACTATAACTGTTCAATTCGTAATTCATATACAATAGAGAGTTAAAAATAGAGTTCAAGAAAGTCCTTAAGTTCGATTGTCAATCCTTTCAAATCGACTACTGATGTGAACTATGTTTTGGAGGAAGTAATTAATAGAATGAGTAGAGTCTTATACATGAGTTCTTTTTTGATATTCTTACACTAGAGTCAAGTCGTGTATGCCCATAATTTTTTAATGAACTTTATGAGTTTGAGTACCTTCAAGCGGAGTGATTTATTGAAGTTATAAGTCTTCAGTATTGAGTTCTATCTATGCTTTTTGAAATCCTTATATTGATTCACATCCATAATTCTGCATGATTAAGAAGTCTTTTATAAATTTTTAAACTTTGTTTTAAAGACATAAGTTTTGAGTACTTTAGTAAATAATAAAGAGTAAAGTTGAAGTATTTTTCTTCATAAGTATATAGCGACTAAGTATTTCAAAGGTGATTTCAATTATTTTCACAGTAAAATAAGAATGAAAACTGAGATTTCCAAAGATCCTTCGTTCTAGTTTTCACAAAGGAGTAATGCTTTCTGAATAAAGTTGTGAGGAAACAGAGATTTCCAAGATAGCCTATGAGCTGCGTTTTTCAGCACTAATTTCAAATCACACAAAAGGTATGTTTTTAAGAATAAAGACCTCTTCCTGTAACTCTCTATGCGAAAAGGCATCATTGATGTCTAGTGAGAAAAATCCCAAGTTCTCTTTACTATCACTGCTAGAATGCATCTAATAATTTTCAACATAAAAACCGCTGAATAAGTCATAGTAAAAGCACTTACCTCTCGTTGAGTGCCTTACCTAATAACTATACGAGATTTACAGTTTTACAATGATCCATCTAATTTGTATTTCACTTTGTAAACCCATTTGCATGGCAAAGACCTCTTCCCATTTGGTAATGAAACAACCTCCAAGGTTCTATAGAGTTCTATAGCCTCAAATTCCTATACATTGCCTCTTTCCAACAAGAAGTTTTACTTGGAAATAAGATCTAGGTTCTTGAATATATGCAATAGAAATGAGCATGGACTGATAGGATGAGGATAAATCTAAAAATGATAATACAGTAGGCTTCATAGGAGCATACATACATGAATTTGTGAAATCTGTGAGAAAGACAGGGTTGAACACATAGTCGTATAGATAATCAGGCTTTTTATGCACTCGAGAAGATGTTCTGATTGTAGGTGCAGGAGTAGTGATAAAATCAGATATGTTCCCATTATGTCACGATAAGAATTAATAGAAGTGGAATATTCATTAGAACCAACATTAGAAGGAGTGAGATGATGAGAGGAAGCTAAGGTATGATCTAAAGTTTTTGTGGTTAGTAATGTAGTTTGGTTAAAAGTTGCTGCATCAAAAATGTATGCATGATTATCGTGTGAAATAGAAGGAAAAATGGGTCCATTGTAATGGGTCAAGGAGAAGGGAAAAATAGCTTCGTGAAATTTTACATTCCTAGAAATAAAAATCATTGTTTCAAGATTCCACAACTTGTATCCTTTCTTTACACTTGGATAGCCCAGGATAATACAAGGAATGGATCTAGGTTATAGATTGGTTCTATGTGAAGAATGTGTGAGTTCATAGTTAAGACAACCAAAAACCTTCAGATTTTCATTAACAAGAGAGAAACCAAGCAAAACTTGATAGGGAGATTTAAAATTGAGTACCACTGAACGAAATTTATTTATGAGAAGAGTGATGCTGAAACACAAGACTTTCAGCCATCGAGGAGAGCTATACAAGATAAACTGGACTTGGTTGAGAAGGACGGAACCTGTCAGCTTGTTGGCAGACCTAGAAATCACAAGGTAATTGACGTAAAAAGAATATTAAACATAAAACTCAATCTCAATGGAACAATTAACAAACATAAGTCTAGATTAGTGGTGAAGGGATACACACAATAGTATTGTTGGGATTACCGGGAAACATTCTCTCTTGTAGCTACTTACGACTCAATAAAATTTATTCCTGAATTTGCATTTCATAGTTCCTAACATATTCATCAACTTGATGTAAAATCATGTTTTGTTTTGAATGGTTTGCCTGCCGAAGAGATCTATGTATAGTAACCTAATGGTTTCTCAATTCTTGGAAAAAAAAGGATCACTTGCATCTCCTTGTATTGCCTTAAACAATCCCCAAGGGCATGGTATGAGAGGATGAACAATCATCTCATCAAACATAACTTTAGAAGAATTCAAAGTGAAGTTTCTTTGTATGTGAATGTTTTTGAAGGTGCGGGTGAGTCCTTAAATGTAAGTTGATGTGGATGACATGTTTGTGACAGGGAGAAAAATGGAACAAATCCAAATGTTCAACAAAGCTATAAAGAAAATCATTGAAATGACTGATCTTGGAGTCATAAAGTACTTTATTGTCATGGAATTGCATTGTAGTGATGGAATATTCATTTGCAGCAGAAATACATTTTAGATATTCAAAACAAGTTCATAATGCACGATTGCAAAACGTATGAGTACTCCAATATTCAATGTTGTGAATGTTAGCAAGGATGAGGATTCTAAAAAGGTGGATGATAGTATGTTTAAAAGCTTATATAGAAGTCTTTTATATCTAACCGCAAGTGGACCTAAAACTCTATTTGTCGTTACCGTCCCTCTTGGTTCATGCATCTTCAAATATTCATACACTTTAGAATGGTTAAAAGTGTGTTATGGTATATTAAAGGAACCAGCAAGTTTGAAACATTTTTCCCAACAACTGCCGAAGTAAATATGAACTTTATTAGGTACTCTAATAGTGAATGGGGTAGAAGAGCCGTTTATTCTACAAGCATCTATGCATATATGTTGTGTATGGGGACAAGTTGTTTTAGTTGAAGCTGTAAGAAATAAGAAACAAGAAACAAGAACTCAATCAACAACATAAGGTTACATTGTTGTTGCATCTAGTCTGAATCAAGTGATCTGTCTTAGGAAGACGTTGAAGGACTTGGGTCATGAACAAACAGAAGCTACCAAGATCATGTGTGACAAGAGATCCACAGTTTCAATCTCAAAAAATCAAGTGTTTCATGGTCGAACAAAAGCATATCAAAAGCAAGTTTCATTTGATTAGACAAGTAAAAATATCTAATGAAGTGTTGCTTGTTCATTATTAATCTGAGAACCAGTTAGTATAAATTTTCACTAAATCATTGCCAAAGAAAAGGTTTGAACATCTGAGGCAAAAAAAATAGTGTTTCCACAAAAATGCAAATGAGGATTGTTACACAATTGCTATTTTTTCTATCTTATAAATCTTACTATTTTTTTTACTTATTTTGGTTTAGATATTTTTTTTATAGCTTCACTTAGTCAACATTAATTGCTCTACTTTCTGAAGTTAGTGACACCTTTAATTGGAGTTAGTGACTCATGTTCCTATGTACTTTCAAAATCCACTTTGTAAGTTGCTACTATATAGGGAATAAAGATATTGTTTCCTTGTATAAATTCAGATGTTTTGCAAATTAATACATACCTGAAAATTCGTAAGTTCACTATATATTATTCTTCTAATAAGTTTCTTGAGTATGTTAGACAAATTGGATACCCTTTAGGCAACCATTTATATCACGATACTTCTACTGATATTGAATAGACCTGGAATAGAAAAACTAAAGATTGAAGTTGACCTAACTAAGAAAAAACATAAATCTGTTTCGGTTAGGCAAGAGGATACTGATTACCTGCTACAGGTTTCTGTCAAAAGATGGAATATGAGGCCTTTCAAAGTATTTTAAACTTCTGGGGCATTCAATCCTTCAATATAAAGGCAAAAAAGTTGAAGAACGTGAAGAATGCTACTATTTGTATAGATAATGGGACCAAAATGGATAAAGGTACTAATGTTGCTGATTTTAATAAATATTTAGCCACTAACATTGACAAAACTATTGCTACTACTTCAAAATTTTATGTAACGACCTGTTTAGTCGTTTTGAGTAACATATTTTATTCTGGAAAAACAGGCTGAGGCAACGGACCCCACGATGGACCGTCATGGGCACGACGGACCGTCGCAGGGTCTCGTTTAAAAACACTTAGAAAATCTGAGATTGGGTACTAAAAATCGACTCTCTGAACTTCGTAACGGAATGGCAGGACGGACCGTCACAGACCCTTGGTGGAAATTTGGGTCTCTGAACTATGCGACGGACAGCAGGACGGATTGTCGCAGGCGCGACGGCCCGTCACGGGCTACGCAATCCCAGTTCGGGTCGGATTTCTTTATACGTTTTAAGGGACGTTTTTGACTATTCCCGCTTTAATTATAAAGTTAGTGGGTTAATATTAATAAGTCTAATTACTTGGGGGTTAAAAGAGGTAACCTTAAGTTAATTAGTGGGTTATTATTGCCATCTTTTATTCTTAATTATATACTAATTAGGGTAAAAGAAAGAGGGTTTGAATAAGTAAAATAAGAAAGAACAAAGAGAGACAGAAAAAGAAAGAGAACGAGTAGAGAGAGAGAGAAACGAAGAGGATAGCAAGGATTCTGAGAAGATAGCTTGTTGATCGCAATTCTTCGGTGGAGGTAGGTTATGGTTATTTTTATGCTATTCGTAGTAAACTCTTAATAGCGAATGATATCTATTGGTAGTATTGTAAACCCTTCTATATGCTTAATTGTATGCTTGCATGAATATGATTATGAAATTGTGATATAATAAGCATGATGAAGCTATTGAATCCTAAATCTTGAAAACAAACCCTAATCTACTTTGTTAATGATGATGCCTTGGTATAGAAGAAGGCGTGAGGAACGAAAGTAGTGAGATTAGGGGATCGGGTGCCACGTTCCTGTACCAGGATAGTATATGAGGATCGGGTGCCACGTTCCGGTACCAGGATAGAATATAAGGATCGGGTGCCACGTTCCGGTACCAGGATATTATATGAGGATCGGAGTGTCACGTTCCGACACCAGGATAGAATATGGATCGGGTGCCACGTTCCGGTACCAGGATAGAATATGGATCGGGTGCCACGTTCCGGTACCAGGATAGAATATGAGGATCGGAGTGTCACGTTCCGACACCAGGATAGCATATGAGGAACGGAGTGTCACGTACCGACACGAGGGGAATAAAGATAATGAATCTTGAAAGATGATAATATATTCAAATCTAATGAACCTAATTCCCAAACGAGTATGATGAGGAGGCGTGAGTCCTCATCGATGTGCTTGGTGTTGTAACCAAGGGTTATGGTAACTGTAAATGCTGCATGCTAAGGATATTAGTTAATTTTATGATATTGATTAATATATACTGTTTTCTATTCTGAGTTGGCCGATGATATCTACTCAGTACCCATGTTTTGTACTGACCCCTACTTTTATGTTTTCTTCTTGTTTATTTGTGGAGTGCAGCAACCGTGCCGTTTTCTTCGACTCAACAGTAATTCAAGCCAGTCTTACTACATCGGAAATTCAGGGTGAGCTAATGCTTCTAGCTTGTACTGGATGTTCTTCTTCAAGTCTTGATGCCTTGAACTTCCGGCATGGACTAGCTTCTTATGTATTTTTTGCTTTTAGAATACTCTTAGTTTAGTTATTTGATCATAGATTTTCTTGTGGTGATGACTTCCAGATCTTGGGGATAATAATAGTTATTGATTTTATTAATGAGTTAAGTCTTCCGCATTACATTCTGTTGATATTATATTGAAATGTTAAGGTTTAGATTGGTTTGTTCGCTCACATAGGAGGGTAAAATGTGGGTGCCAGTCGCGGCCCGATTTGGGTCGTGACAAACTTGGTATCAGAGCATTAGAATCGTTGGTCTCATCACACAAGAACAAGTCTAGTAGAGTCTTAAGGAACGGTAGAGGAACGTCTTTACTTTTCTTTGAGAAGCTATAAGACTTTAGGAAAATTCCATTCTTTCATTCTTTCTTTCGTGCTATTACTTGGATCCAATTGGTATCTAGGTGATACAAATTGGTATCTGACCATCTTCACTCTATTTCGCAGATGGTTAGAACTAGAGCAACAATCGCGCCAGCACCAGCACCGGCAGGACAGGGTGCGTCTGAACCAGCCACTGGGGCTGTGGCTCGAGGAAGAGTAACGGCAAGAGGCCGTGGCAGAGGTCGGGGGAGGACGTCCTGTAGAGGAAGAGGATGAGCACCTAGCCCATCTGATACTAGGGCAGTGACTCCTCCACCGACTGAAGAGGTAGTGAGAGAGGGTGAGGAAGGGGAAACTGAACAAGTACAGAATGAGGGATTGCCTCCCCAACCTACCCCAGACATGATCAATCAGGTTCTTGCTTATCTTAGCGGGTTATCTGATCAGGGTCAGGCACCTCCAATGTTTTCTGCACCAGCATCTCAGGCTCCGGAGGTACAACGTGCGGCTACTATGGCTCCCCGCATGGATGTTCCATTGGAAATAGGCACATTTCCACGTCTGACTACTGGGCCTATAATGACAAATGATCAGCTAAACTTTTCAGTAAGTTCTTGAAATTGAAACCTCCAGCCTTCAAGGGTGCTGAATCTGAGGATGCTTACGATTTTCTGGTTGACTGTCATGAGCTACTACACAAGATGGGTATAGTGGAACGGTTTGGTGTTGAGTTCGTGAGTTATCAGTTTCAAGGGAACGCCAAAATGTGGTGGCGGTCACATGTTGAGTGTCAACCAACAGAGGCACCACCTATGACTTGGGCATCATTCTCTAGTTTGTTTATGGAGAAGTATATCCCGCGGACTTTGAGGGATAGGAAAAGAGATGAATTCTTAAGTCTAGAGCAAGGTAGGATGTCGGTTACTGCATACGAGGCTAAGTTTCGTGCATTATCCCGGTATGCCACCCAACTATGTTTCAGTCCACAAGAGCGGATTTGCCGTTTTGTGAAGGGGTTGAGATCAGAGTTGCGGATTTCAGCTTTACAAGCGGCTACAGCGAAATCTTTTCAAGAAGGTAGACTTCGTAATAGAGGTAGAGGGAGTGAAGCCAGATGACTTCTCCATGGCAACTACATCAAAAAGGTTTCGAAAGGGAGGTGAGTTTAATGGTTCTTACTCTAAAGGACAGGGTTCCGGAGGTTACTCAGTTCGACCCATTCAGTCTTCACTACAGACTGTAGTTGGGGGTCCACCTCCGACCGGTCAGCACTTCTCTGAGAGACCTATGCATGAACCCAGAGAGTGCTATGGATATGGGGAGATTGGACATATTAAGAGATATTGTCCAAAACAGAGTTACAGACCTCCAAATGTTAGAGATAGAGGTGGTCATAGTAGAGGCCGTCATTCTGGAGGACGCGGTGGTCGAGGTATTGGTGGTCACCAAAACAGCCGGGGTGATGGGCAAACTGGAGCCACTACATCACAACATGGTAGGGGCAATGGGCAGACAAGTAATGGGGCCCATTGCTACGCTTTGCCTGGGAGATCTGAAGCGGAGACATCAGATGCTGTCATCACAGGTAATCTTTTGATTTGTGATTGCATCGCTTCTGTATTGTTTGATTCTGGATCCACATTTTCTTATGTATCTTCCTCATTTGCTAATGGTCTAAATTTACAATCTGAATTACTTCATATGCCTATTCGTGTTTCTACTCTGGTGGGTGAGTCTGTGGTAGTTGAAAAGGTATATAGGTCTTGTTTGGTGAACTTTGTGGGGAGCAACACTTATGTAGATTTGGTTATCTTAGAAATAGTTGATTTTGATGTAATTCTGGGTATGACTTGGCTTTCTCCGCAGTTTGCGATCTTGGATTGTAATGCTAAAACGGTGACGTTAGCCAAGCTTGGGACAGATCCGTTAGTGTGGAAGGGTGACTACACTTCCAATCTGGTGCGCATCATCTCCTTTCTTCGTGCTAAGAAAATGGTTAGTAAAGGGTGTTTAGCTTTCTTGGCACATCTCAAGGATGACACTACCCAAGTGCCTTCGATTGAGTCAGTTTTGGTGGTCCGTGAGTTTCTGGATGTGTTCCCTGCAGATCTTCCTGGTATGCCACCAGATAGGGACATTGACTTCTGCATTGATCTTGACCAGGGTACTCACCCCATTTCTATACCCCCTTATAGAATGGCTCCCGCGGAGTTAAGAGAGTTAAAAGCCCAACTTCAAGAGTTGTTGAGCAAAGGCTTCATTAGACCAAGTGCATCTCCTTGGGGTGCTCCGGCTTTGTTTGTAAAGAAGAAGGATGGGAGTTTTCGGATGTGCATAGACTACCGGCAGTTGAACAAGGTAACTATTAAGAACAAGTATCCTCTTCCTCGCATTGATGACTTGTTCGATCAGTTACAAGGTGCTTGTGTCTTCTCTAAGATTGACTTGAGATCCGGTTATCATCAATTGAAAATACGGGCAACGGATGTGCCAAAGATTGTTTTTCGAACGAGGTATGGGCATTACCAATTTGTAGTGATGTCTTTTGGTCTTACGAATGCCCCTGCTGCGTTCATGAGCTTGATGAACGGGATTTTTAAGCCATATCTGGATCTATTTGTGATCATATTTATTGATGATATATTGGTATACTCAAAGAGCAAGAAGAAACATGAAGAGCATTTGAGAATGGTATTGGAAATGTTGAGGGAGAAAAAGCTTTATGCCATGTTCTCTAAGTGTGAGTTTTGGCTAGATGCAGTGTCCTTCTTGGGGCACGTGGTTTCTATGGATGGAGTGATGGTGGATCCTTCTAAGATTGAGACAGTGAAGAATTGGGTAAGACCTACAAATGTGTCAGAAATAAGGAGCTTTGTTGGGTTAGCTAGCTACTACCGCCGATTTGTCAAGGGATTCTCTTCCATTGCTTCCCAATTGACGAACTTGACTAAGCAGAATGTTCCATTTGTATGGTCGGACGAGTGTGAAGAAAGCTTTCAGAAGCTCAAGACTTTGTTCACTACCGCAGCCATTCTCACCTTGCCCGTAGAGGTTAAGATTTTCATTGTTTATTGTGATGCATCCTATTCGGGTTTGGGTGCAGTGCTAATGCAAGAGAAGAATGTGATTGCTTATGCTTCAAGACAATTAAAAGTGCATGAACGTAACTACCCAACTCATGATTTGGAATTGGCCGCGGTAGTGTTTGCACTAAAGCATTAGAGACACTATTTATATAGGGTTAAGTGTGAGGTCTACACGGATCATCGTAGGCTTCAGTATGTCTTTACTCAGAAAGATTTGAACTTGTGACAGAGGAGATGGATGGAGCTACTGAAAGACTACGACATCACTATTTTGTATCATCCGGGGAAGGCGAATGTCGTAGCGGATGCTTTAAGTAGAAAGGCGGGAAGCATGGGAAGTCTAGCTCACTTGCAAGCTTCTAGACGCCCATTGGCTAGAGAAGTTCAGACTCTGGCTAACGACTTGATGAGGTTAGAAGTAAATGAGAAGGGAGGATTGTTGGCTTGTGTGGAGGCAAGATCTTCTTTTCTTGACAAGATTAAGGGAAAACAGTTTAATGATGAAAAATTGATCCGGATCCGAGATAAAGTGTTGAAAGGAGAGGCTAAAGAAGCGACAATCGATGAGGAAGGTGTTATGAGAATAAAGGGAAGGGTATGTGTACCCCGAGTTGATGATTTGATCAACACTATTTTGACAGAGGCTCATAGTTCAAGGTATTCTATACATCCGGGTGCAACCAAGATGTACCGCGACCTAAAGCAACACTTTTGGTGGAGTAGAATGAAGCGGGATACTGTGGATTTTATTGCCAAATGTCCAAACTGTCAACAAGTAAAATATGAACACCAAAGGCCAGGAGGAACACTTCAGAGAATGCCTATCCCGAAATGGAAGTGGGAAAGGATTGCAATGGATTTCGTGGTTGGTCTTCCAAGGACATTGGGAAAGTTTGATTCTATTTGGGTAATTGTTGATAGGTTAAATAAGTATGCTCAGTTCATTCCGGTCAAGGTGACTTACAATGCAGAGAAGTTAGCCAAACTTTACATCTCGGAAGTGGTGCGATTGCATGGGGTTCCACTCTCCATTATATCAGATAGAGGTACGCAGTTTACTTCTATGTTTTGGAAAACATTGCATGCAGAATTGGGTACTAGGTTGGACCTTAGTACTGCGTTCCATCCTCAGACCGATGGTCAGTCTGAGCGAACGATTCAAGTGTTGGAGGATATGCTTCGTGCATGTGTGATAGAGTTTGGTGGCCATTGGGATAGCTTTTTGCCCTTAGCGGAGTTTTCATACAATAATAGCTGTCACTCAAGTATTGATATGGCCCCATTTGAAGCATTGTATGGAAGGAGATGTAGGTCTCCCATTGGTTGGTTTGATGCATTCGAGGTTAGACCTTGGTGTACTGACCTTTTGAGGGATTCGATAGAGACAGTGAAGTCTATTCAAGAAAAGCTTCTAGCGGCGCAAAGTAGACAAAAGGAATATGCAGATCGAAAGGTTAGAGACTTAGAGTTCATGGAGGGTGAACAAGTCTTGTTGAAAGTTTCACCAATGAAAGGGGTGATGCGGTTTGGTAAAAGAGGTAAACTAAGCCCAAGGTATATTGGTCCCTCCGAAGTACTTAAACGAGTAGGGGAGGTGGCTTATGAGTTAGCCTTGCCTCCAGGGCTGTCCGGAGTACATCCGGTATTCCATGTGTCTATGTTGAAAAGATATCATGGGGATGGAAACTACATTATCCGCTGGGATTCAGTTTTGCTTGACGAGAATTTGTCTTATGAGGAGGAACCTGTTGCCATTCTAGATAGGGAAATTCGCAAGTTGAGATCAAGGGAGATTGCATCCATCAAGGTGCAATGGAAGAATCGGCCGGTTGAAGAAGCCACTTGGGAGAAGGAGGCAGATATGCGAGAAAGATACCCACATCTGTTTACAGATTCAGGTACTCCTTTTCGCCCTTGTTTTCCTTCTTGTGATCGTTCGGGGACGAACGATGGGTAAATTGGTATCTATTGTAACGACCTGTTTAGTCGTTTTGAGCAGCAAATTTTATCCTGGAAAAACAGGCTGAGGCAACGGACCCCACGACGGACCGTCATGGGCACGACGGACCGTCGCAGGGTCTCGTTTAAAAACACTTAGAAAATCTGAGATTGGGTACTAAAAATCGACTCTCTGAAATTCGTAACGGAATGGCAGGACGGACCGTCACAGACCCTTGGTGGAAATTTGGGTCTCTGAACTATGCGACGGACAGCAGGACGGATTGTCGCAGGCGCGACGGCCCGTCACGGGCTACGCAATCCCAATTCGGGTCGGATTTCTTTATACGTTTTAAGGGACGTTATTGACTATTCTTGCTTTAATTATAAAGTTAGTGGGTTAATGTTAATAAGTCTAATTACTTGGGGGTTAAAAGAGGTAACCTTAAGTTAATTAGTGGGTTATTATTGCCATCTTTTATTCTTAATTATATACTAATTAGGGTAAAAGAAAGAGGGTTTGAATAAGAAAAATAAGAAAGAACAAAGAGAGACAGAAAAAGAAAGAGAACGAGTAGAGAGAGAGAGAAACGAAGAGGATAGCAAGGATTCTGAGAAGATAGCTTGTTGATCGCAATTCTTCGGTGGAGGTAGGTTATGGTTATTTTTATGCTATTCGTAGTAAACTCTTAATAGCGAATGATATGTATTGGTAGTATTGTAAACCCTTCTATATGCTTAATTGTATGCTTGCATGAATGTGATTATTAAATTGTGATATAATAAGCATGATGAAGCTATTGAATCCTAAATCTTGAAAAGAAACCCTAATCTACTTTGTTAATGATGATGCCTTGGTATAAAAGAAGGCTTGAGGAACGAAAGTAGTGAGATTAGGGGATCGGGTGCCACGTTCCGGTACAAGGATAGTATATGAGGATCGGGTGCCACGTTTCGGTACCAGGATAGAATATGAGGATCGGGTGCCACGTTCCGGTACCAGGATAGTATATGAGGATCGGAGTGTCACGTTCCGACACCAGGATAGAATATGGATCGGGTGCCATGTTCCGGTACCAGGATAGAATATGGATCGGGTGCCACGTTCCGGTACCAGGATAGAATATGAGGATCGGAGTGTCACGTTCCGACACCAGGATAGCATATGAGGAGCGGAGTGTCACATACCGACACGAGGGGAATAAAGATAATGAATCTTCAAAGATGATAATATATTCAAATCTAATGAACCTAATTCCCAAACGAGTATGATGAGGAGGCGTGAGTCCTCATCGATGTGCTTGGTGTTGTAACCAATGGTTATGGTAACTGTAAATGCTTCATGCTAAGGATATTAGTTTATTTTATGATATTGCTTAATATATACTGTTTTCTATTCTGAGTTGTCCGATGATATCTACTCAGTACCCGTGTTTTGTACTGACCCCTACTTTTATGTTTTCTTCTTGTTTATTTGTGGAGTGCAGCAAATGTGCCGTTGTCTTCGACTCAACAGTAATTCAAGCCAGTCTTACTACATCGGAAATTCAGGTTGAGCTAATGCTTCTAGCTTGGACTGGATCTTCTTCTTCAAGTCGTGATGCCTTGAACTTCCGGCATGG
The DNA here is from genome assembly GCA_027704785.1 of Solanum chmielewskii. NCBI lineage: Eukaryota > Viridiplantae > Streptophyta > Magnoliopsida > Solanales > Solanaceae > Solanum > Solanum chmielewskii. The sequence continues at coordinate 37,351,371 of JAKWIX010000324.1, read as the reverse complement.
ACTAGCTTCTTATGTATTTTTAGCTTTTAGAATACTCTTAGTTTAGTCATTTGATCATAGATGTTCTTTTTGTGATGACTTCCAGATTTTGGGGATAATAATAGTTATTGATTTTATTAATGAGTTAAGTCTTCCGCATTACTTTCTGTTGATATTATATTGAAATGTTAAGGTTTAGATTGGTTGGTTCACTTACATAGGAGGGTAAAATGTGGGTGCCAGTCGCGGCCCGATTTGGGTCGTGACAGTTTAAGTAACAAGCATCACAAAATTTCTAACGCCAAGATGATAAGTTCATAGGTTAATCCTACCAGTTTTAACATGACAAAGGCTTCTGATATTCCTACTGCTCCAATAGAAGCCAACATCATAGGTTCAAAGGTTGAGAAATCTAAGCCTAGAGGGGATAAGACAAACCAACACCGAATGAACAAAGCCAGACAAAGAGAACCCTAGAAGCACAATATTGATAACAAAACAGAATCAAACTAGGTGTAATACGAACAAGGATTGAGAATTTCATAGAGAAAGGAAAGGTACATGAAGAGGAGAAGACTAGCAATCTTGAGGATGAACAAATGAAATTTTAGAACATGTGTCTCGACAGAGTTCTCAGGATTTGCTTCAGAATATTTCCAACAATAAAAAGAAATTAAAAAAATAAGAAGTAGAAGACTTCTACTGTATCAAAATCCATTCAGGAAATTAAATGTAGATTTTGGAAAAAGAAGAGTACTAAAGCAAAGAAGGAGCAACACAAAGGTACCAATGTATTTTAACATTGATAAAGACACTACTAAGATTCTATAAGTGCATTATATCTTCGACAATGAGAAATTTGTACGCAACACCAAAAGAATTCAAGAACACAACAATAGCATTAGGGAGATGCAGACCAGGTGTTATGGAAGAACCAATGTAGTGGAAGATCTTTTTGACTAAGGATTACATTTTACTCAATCACGAACTAACAATTTCAAAGATATTAATGGAAAACTTATAGTAAATTTGAGACCTCTTAGAATAGGTAACTTTCATAGATATGAGAAAAATCAAATTAATGATATGGATATGGACAGTATAGTAAAAGAATCACATGAGTACTTTGGTCAAGATCAAGATCAAGGGTCTATTTCAATCCTCAAGGATCCGGAAAATCCCTTGGAAATGGATATTAAGAATATCACCGAAAAAATGGTCTTTCTCCGAGAGGCTCAAAATAGAGGAAAGAAGAAAAAAGGAAGTCAAGCAGGACATTCTACTCAGGCAGGACTGTTAAATGATTAAAGCAATCAAAAGAATGGAGAATCTGATAGACTCATGAGACTGGTCAATGTTTACCAGAACCCTTCCTCATTCCCAATAAGATAGAGGAATTTATGACTCTTTTTGGATTTGATCATTCTATCTCCAATATCAACAGTAATATTTAGTGTTTTTTGAATGACTACATATATTGGAGCCTCGTCTCACATCAAAACAACAACTCACCTTTAAGGTCAACAAGATCGGTGACTCATATGATATTTGGGATACAATATGTATATGCTTAAAACAACTCTATTTGAAGAATATGATTATGTAGAAGTCTTCATATAATTTGTGGTATTGTCAAGGTTCTTGGGCTATGTTCAGAGATTTCAATACTATATTGAATGCTGATGATAAGAAGGGTGGAGTGCCGCTGACTTTATCCAAGAGCTTTGACTTCATAAGTTATATGGATGATTGTGGTCTTCTAGACACTCAATTCACTGAAAGATCATAAACTTTCAGTAATGGTAGGGGAATGAGATGGTGAATCAGTAAGAGAGTTGAAAGATTTTAGGGGATTTAAATGATTTTTGATAGGTTTCCATTTATTTCAATAATTTTCTTAAGAATTTAGGGGCTTCATATAGAGAACAAAAAAATAATCTGCATAAGTTGAAATTTAAAACACCCTAAAATATCTTAAAAATTCAAAAAACCAGCGTAATATTGAAAATTCCAATTTATCTAAAACTAAGCACTCTTCCTTTGCTTTAGTGCTTTAGTTACTGCAATTGAAAAAATACTCCTCCGTTTTATCTTTGGTAGTTGATTTCGTAATCTTTTAATTATTTTTGAACTTGCAAAATTCATTAATTTTTCTTCTTCTTCGTTTGATTTTTTGCTTCAAAAACACCTTCCATTACATTGTCTTGTGTAGAATGTTTTTCGAAAGTCTATAATCGGAACATTGTATTGCAAATATTGTTGTAATTTTTTTTTCCCGAAATTTATAACATTGGTAGTATAAATTGTCAACTTTAGGCACTAAAATATTTGAAGTAGAAGCAATAGTGTTGCCTATTTTATTGGATAAGGTACCATTAAAATCAACAACTTTAATCCCTTTAGCCATTTTGGTACCATGTGTACAAACACTATCATTCTTCTTAATAGAATTTCCTTGTTCTTCAACTGTTTTTCCCTCTCCACTGCTTTAGATTGAAGGATTAAATGCCCCAAAAGTTTACAGTACTTGGGGACACCCTCATATTCAAACTTTTGACAAAAACCTTTTAATGTGTTATCAATGTTCACTGCCCTAAACCAAACATATCTATGTTTTGGCTTCCTAAAGTAAACATTTATCCTCACTATTGCCATTCCAGGTCTATCGAAATTTCATAGCACTATCGATATATAAAGGATTTGTGTCACATAATACGATTTATAATATTGGTATGGTAAAATATGTATTTACACCCATAAGCAAACAGTAGGAGAATTTTCCACTGGTCTATAATTTGGGGTCCATTTTTTAAGCAACATAACCGTACAATCATTTCAATTGACCTTTTGAAACATATCATTTTACAATCATCATCCTTTATGACATCAATAAAGACCATACAAAAATCATGCACACCAATTTTAATGTCATATTCGAGAGATATCTTTTCAGAAAAGATTGAGAGAACGTGTTCTATGTTAGACCTTGTTCAAACAAACTTGCCAATAATCGTGTATCGGCGCTGCTCAGCCATTTCCCTATAGTAGTCACTCAATTTGAAGATTACAGTAGGCATACCATTATGATTTTATTTGGTCTTTGACATTTGGGTCTCCATTCTACATCATGCTCTATGTCCTATCTATTGCGTCTTGACAATCAAAGTGTGTGCATACTGATTCCAAATATTTGGGTCTAAAAAGTATCTTTCAAGAAATTTCGGAGCAATTCAACTTATTCACCACCATCATCTATAGAAAAAAATTCAGATTCTATTATAGAGATAGCGATAAACGTCTATTTGAAAGATTCCTACAAAAATGATCCTACAATAAGAGTTAATTCATATCCTTTCGTGGATTTTCTTAATTTTACAGGTGATCCAATTCACATTACTATAGTTTTTCAATATTGATGGATATTTGTTATAATGAACAGAGAGTTTTGATTATCTTTTCAATACCCTAAAATATTTTCATTTTAATCTAATGAGTTTGATTTTCTAATGAACCAACTCAATCAACTAATAACGTATACTATATCAGATTGCGTACACTTCTTGATATACATCATACTTTCAATGCTCTAGCATAATTCAAATTTGAGTAACTTTCACTTCCATTCTTTTAAGTTTCAAAGCTCACATTTATTGGAATCTTGGAAGAAACAAACTCCAAATACTTTAACTTGTGAAGTACATTTTCAATGTAATGAGACTATGACAATGCTAAACAGTGTGGATATTTAAGAATTATTAAACCTAAGAACACAACAACAACTCCAAGATATTTCAAACTTTATTTCTTTCATATATTTCGAAGTGTTTATCTCATAAGTGTCTTTTCTAATGATTAGAATGTCATCAACATACAAACTATCAGTGACCTTCTAATTTGGAGTATCTTTAATATAAACACGTTTATGACTTCCATTATTTTTAAATTCATTTGTTTACGTATCATTTTTTGGGTTATTGTTTTAGACCATAAGTGACTTAACAAGCTTGGACACAGGAACCATAAAACCCTTGGCTTGTTCCATGTAAATATCTTTCCCCAATTCTCCATTTAAGAAGTTGTTTTCACGTCCATTCAATGAATTTGAAGGTCTTATGATGTAGTGATGGAGATCAATCACCCTCCAAGTGTGATTACTAAAGACTCAATCAATCTCACTATTGACAATCTCTTTCCCAGAGATGAAGTTCGCAGAAGACATAACTTCATTAAAAATATAAGACTTACTTTCAAGAAGAATTTTTACAATATAAAATTTGAATGAAGTAGATGTCCTTTAAAATTTAAAATGCCTCTACATTTATTCATCAAGTACAATCCTCTTTCGTTTTTTTGCAAGATATTGTTAGAATCTTCATTAGACTACTCAAGTCCAATTTTACAGTTCACATTCTTAGGTCCGATGTTTATCCATTTGGCATAGGGACTTGGAATTTTTCTACATACTCGTAAAACTTTTTTAATATTTCAACATGGACTTCCTTTTTTTTCATTTCTCATACAGAATAGATTGTGTCCTGAAAAAACACTTTTTATTGCTTTCTCTTTGTACGAACAAAACTTTTTGTTTTCCTATTTTGCTTTAAGATAGCTTCCCCACAGATGTTTCATGGTAAAATTGAACATATAAGTAATGCATCAATTTTTTCATTCAAAGTTTATTTTTATCTTGTAATTCCTTTAGATTAAGGTGAGTATGATAGTAGTTTGATGGATAATTTCACTTCCCAAAAATATTTCGACAAAGAAGATTTGAACTCTCCATCCCAATAAATTTGCTTATGTTTTTGTTCCAACTGAATGTATACTTCACTTTTGTGTTGCCTTGACGTTTGTATTTCTTCATCCTTACTATTCAATAAATAGACATAATAGTATCTAATGCAATTGTTCATTAAAGTTATGAGATACCTTTTCTCACCCTGAGATGGTGTTGATTTCATATCACAAATGTTAGATATATCAACCTTAAAGAATTAGAATTCCTTTTGAATGATTTATAGGATTGCTTTACATACTCAGATTCAACACATATTTTACATTTTTATTCACATATTTAGACAAAAATTTTAACTTGATCAGTTTTCATTACAATGTTTGGTAATTAACATGTCCTAAGAGTTCATGTCACAAACAGTTTGACTCAAGAAACATAACAAATAAAAATGTTGAGATTGAAATACCTCTGTGAGGTAGTTTTTCTCTCACAAATATTTTGTTCTACTTAATACTATTTTATTTAATATAAACAGTATTTAGAGTCACCACATTGTTAAATTTCATTTTCTTTTAAGAATGACCTTTCTATAAATTACAATTTTATTGTTATAAAATTACACATAAACATAGTTTCGTAGGTCCAATAAGGGAAGTATGACCTAAATTTTTTTTATAACATACCCACGACAAATGCTTATCCACAACTATTCATATGTATACACATATTTATATTTTAATAACCAAATATTTCATGAAAAAAACCCCCAACATTTTAAGTGACACTATTTCAAAAGAGAAAAAAACTATTTTGAAAGAGGAAGACTAGTTTTTTTAAAAAAAAATTTAAAAGAAATTTTTTCTTGTGGTGGCGCCACGTAGATGACCTTAGGGTACTCTTACATATATATATATATATATATATATATATATATACTAGGTATATTACCCATGCTTCGGTAATATGACCTACAGTACATGATTAAGTTTCATGGAAAATGAGGAATGAAAAAGGTTCATTAGAAGTTTAATTAATTTATTTCTATTCGATTCCTCTATAGAAAATAAACTACAATAGTGGCTAAAATATAAGTGCTGTTTACTAAAAAACCAAATGTAATAAATTCAACAATTTCAACAACGTTATGAGTTGTGGAATTAATGGCGCAAGAGTAGTAACATTACATTGCAATCGAAATATATTTTCTTTGTTTATACGAAGAAACCTATAAAAAGGGACAAAAGAGAAGATCAATTTTTAATCATCTTATGTGTAACTTTTAACAAAGTTAAAAGAAAAATGTCACCACAATAGCATAAAGAGTTATCATACCTACATGAATCACTACGACTTATAGTAAAGATTAAGCTCCATAAAATAGGAGGGTAAAAGATTCTAGGAATAAAACAAACTTCATAAGAAGCTTAATTAATGTAATTATATTCAACTATCCAATGGAAAAAATATTCAAATAATAGTGGCAGCAAATCCTTCTATTAACAGATAACAAAGGGTAGTGTGAATAAATATTTATTGTGTCTTATCGAAAAAGTCACAACATTTTGGAAAAGATGCAACCATTTGGAAATGTCCCAACCTCTCATAAAAGTAACAATTTTCATAAAAGTCCCAACTCTTCATAAAAGTCACAACTTTACAGAAAAATTAAAACTTTTGATATAAAAGTTGCAAATCTTCATAAAAGTTGCAGCTCTTCATAAAAGTTGCAACTTTTCATAAATGTCACAACTCTTCATAAAAGTCGTAACTATTCATAAAAGTCACAACTTTTCATAAAAGTCACAAAATTTCATAAAAGTCACATATCTTCATTAAAATCGCAACACTTCATAAAAGTCACAATTTTTCCTTAAAGGAGAAGGCTACTTTTGGAAATAAATAAATTTAAAAGGCAATTCTTGTTTGTGGTTGTGCCACGTAGGCGGGCCTAATATTTTCTTATATATATATATGATATACATATATATATTTCTTTAGTTTCTTATTTATTTTCCTCTTAGTGTTTATTAAAGTTACATTGGTTTATTATTCCGTGAATAATTCATTCATCTGAGGTTCTTGATTTATGTAATAATGAAAAATAACTAAATTCCTGTCGGAATATTGCCAATATTTTTATAAGAACCTATTTTTCCATTATTTTTAATGCATATATATAAATGTTTTTTAGTTTGATACTAGTCATATCATATACTAGTACAAGAGAAACACAACAGTCACAAGATGAAATATAGTTTAAAAGTTTTATGGGTCAAACATAATACAATAATGTAATTAAATAGAATTTATCTTTATCAATATATTTTTCCATGTATTTTCAAGTAAATTTTGCACATATTATTTGTCTATACTATATATCAAATTTGCCATTGAAAGAATAAAATCTCTTTTGGGAATATTATTCTACAAAAAGATTAAAGTGTTTCAATTCTCTTTTTACAATGTTTACATAATATAATAGTTCATTCCTGTAACAACCTGTTTAGTCGTTTTGAGCTGTAGAGTTTATTTTTGGTAATAACTGTCTGAGTCGACGGATCCCACGACGGACCGTCATGCGCACGATGGACCGTCGAGGGGGTCTCCTTCCAAAACACTTAGATTCTGGAAATTTGGGTACTTAGAACAACTCTCTGAACTTCGCGACGACATGGCAGGACAGACTGTCGTAGGCACGACGGACCGTCACAGAGTCTTAAATACAATCAACTCTCTGAACTTTGTAACTGAAGCAGCAGGACGGACCTTCGCAGGCACGACGGGTCGTCACAGGCTGCGTAACCCTGATTGGGTCGGATTTCTGTTAAATGTTTTAAGGGGCGTTTTGGACTATTCTTGTTTATAATTATAAAGTTAGTGGTTGAATATTAATAATTCAATTACTTGGGGGTTAAAAGAGATAACCTTTAATTAATTAGTGGGTTACTTTTAGCATCGTTTATACTTAATTATATGGTAATTAGGATAAAGGGAAAAGAGTTTGAATAAGAAAAATAGAAAAGAACAGAGTGAGAGAGAAACAATCGTTCAAGAGGAGGGAACGAAGAGGAAAGCAAAGCTTTGGAAAGGTAGATTGCTTGATCACACTTCGGTGGAGGTAGATTATGGTTTATGCTATTTCATAGTAAACTCTTAATTGCGAATGATATGTGTTGGGCAGTATTGTAAAGTCTTCTATATGCTTAATTGTGTGCTTGAATGATGTGATTATGAAATTGTAATAGGTTGGAAAGATAAGCTGCGGTATTGTTTGCATTAATGCAATGGAGACATTATCTATATGGGATTAAGTGTGAAGTCTATACAGATCATCGCAGTTTACAGTGTGTCTTTACTTAGAAAGATTTGAATTTGAGACAGAGGAGATGGATGGAACTACTTAAGGATAATGATATCACTATCTTGTATCATCCGGGAAAAGCTAACATTGTGGCAGATGCGTTAAGTAGAAAAGCAGGGAGCATTGGAAGCCTAGCCCACTTGCAGTTTTCTAGACGCCCATTGGCTAGAGAGGTTCAGACTATGGCTAATGACTTTATGAGGCTAGAAGTAAATAAGAAGGGAGGATTTTTGGCCTGTGTGGAGGCAAGATCTTCTTTTCTTGATAAGATTAAAGGAAAGCAGTTTACCGATGAGAAACTGATCCGAATCCGAGATAAGGTGTTGCGAGGAGAGGCTAAAGAAGCAAAAATTGATGAGGAAGATGTTTTGAGAATTTAGGGAAGGGTATGTGTACCCCGCGTCGATGATTTGATTCACACCATTCTTACGGAGGCCAATAGTTCAAGGTATTCTATTCATCTTGGTGCAACAAAGATGTATCGTGACCTAAAGCAATATTTTTGGTGGAGTAGGATGAAGCGTGACATTGTTGATTTTGTTGTTCAATGCCCGAATTGTCAGCAAGTAAAGTATGAACACCAGAGGCCTGGAGGGTCACTTCAGAGAATGCCCATTCCTGAATGGAAGTGGGAGAGAATTGCAATGGACTTCGTGGTTGGTCTTCCAAAGATGATGGATAAGTATGACTCTATTTGGGTGATTGTTGACAGATTAACTAAGTCTGCTCATTTCATTCCGGTCAAGGTGACATATAATGCAGAGAAGTTAGCCAAAATTTACATCTCAGAAATTGTTCGATTGCATGGAGTTCCACTCTCCATCATATCAGATAGAGGTACGTATTTTACTTCTATGTTTTGGAAAACATAGCATGCTGAATTAGGTACTAGATTGGATCTTAGTACTGCATTTCACCCTCAGACCGATGGTCAGTCTGAGCGAACGATTAAGGTTTTGGAGGATATGCTTCGTGCATGTGTGATAGTGTTTGGTGGTCATTGGGATAACTTCTTACCCTTAGCAGAGTTCTCATACAACAATAGCTATCACTCAAGTATTGATATGGCCCCATTTGAGGCACTGTATGGGAGAAGATGTAGGTCTCCCATTGGGTGGTTTGATGCATTTGAGGTTAGACCTTGGGGTACTGACCTTCTGAGTGAATCGTTAGATAAAGTGAAATGCATTCAAGAAAAGCTTTTAGCGGCTCTAAGTAGACGGAAGGAATATGCAGACCGAAAGGTTAGGGACTTGGAGTTTATGGAGGGTGAGCAAGATTTGCTGAAGGTTTCACCCATGAAAGGGGTGATGCGGTTTGGTAAGCGAGGTATGCTTAGTCCGAGGTATATTGGTCCATTTGAAGTTCTGAAGCGCGTGGGGGAGGTAGCTTATGAATTAGCCTTGCCCCCAGGGATGTCAGGAGTGCACCCAACATTTCATGTTTCTATGTTGAAAAGATACCATGGTGATGGAAACAACATTATTCGTTGGGATTCGGTCCTTCTTGATGAGAATTTGTCTTATGAGGAGGAGCCTGTTGCTATTTTAGATAGAGAAGTCCGCAAGTTGATATCAAGGGAGATTGCATCCATCAAAGTACAGAAGAATCGACCAGTTGAAGAGTCCACTTTGGAGAAGGAGGCCGATATGCAAGAAAGATACCCACACCTGTTTACAGATTCATGTACTCCTTTTCGTCCTTATTTTTCTTCTTCTAATCGTTCGGGGACGAACGATGGGTAAATTGGTATCTATTGTAACGACCTGTTTAGTCGTTTTGAGCTGTAGAGTTTATTTCTGGTAATAACTGTCTTAGTCAACGGATCCCATGACGGACCTTCATGGGCACGACGGACCGTCGAGGGGGTCTCGTTCCAAAACACTTAGATTTTGTAAATTTGGGTACTGAGAACAACTCTCTGAACTTTGACACGACATGGCAGGACGGACCGTCGTAGGCACGACGGACCGTCACAGAGTCTTAAATAAAATCAACTCCCTAAACTTTGTGACGGAAGAAGCAGGACGGACCGTCGCAGGCACGACAGGCCGTCACAAGCTGCGTAACCCTGATTGGGTCGGATTTGTTTTAAATGTTTTAAGGGGCGTTTTGGACTATTCCTGCTTATAATTATAAAGTTAGTAGTTGAATGTTAATAATTCAATTACTTGGGGGTTAAAAGAGATAACATTGAATTAATTAATGGGTTACTTTTAGCATCTTATATACTTAATTATATGGTAATTAGGGTAAAAGGAAAAGAGTTTGAATAATAAAAATAGAAAAGAACAGCGAGAGGGAGAAACGATCGATCAAGAGAGAGAACGAAGAGGAAAGCAAAGCTTTGGGAAAGTAGATTGCTTGATCATGATTCTTCGGTGGAGGTAGGTTATGGTTTATGCTATTTCATAGTAAACTCTTAATAGCGAATGATATGTGTTCGCAGTATTTTAAGGTCTTCTATATGCTTAATTGTGTGCATGCATGATGTGATTATGAAATTGTAATAGGTTGGAAAGATAAGGTTGTGAAGCTTAATCTTAAAACCTCTTTGTTAATGATGATGCCTTGATATAAAAGAAGGCTTGATGAACAAAAAGAATCACGTTAATGGATCGGGTGTCACGAACCGACACATAGTATTAGTGGATCGGGTGTCACGAACCAACATATAGTATTAGTGGATCGGGTGTCACGAACTGACATGTAGTATTAGGGGATCGGGTGTCACGAACCGACACGTAGTATTAGGGGATCGGGTGTCACGAACCGACACGTCGTATTAGGGGATCGGGTGTCACGAACCGACACGTAGTATTAGGGGATCGGGTGTCACGAACCGACACGTAGTATTAGGGGATCGGAGTGTCACGTTCCGACACAAGAGGAATAAAGAGAATGAATCTTGAACTATCTTAATATACTCAAAATTTAATAAACCTATTTCCCCAAATGAGTATGGTAAGGAGGCTTGAGTCCTCATGGGTGTACTTGGCGTTATAATCAAAGATACTTGTACTTGTTGTTGCTACCTGTTGAGTATTGTAGTGATTTTATGATATTATCTGATATATATTGCTTTCTATTTTGAGTTGGCCGATGATATCTACTCAGTACTCTTGTTTTGTACTGACCCCTACTTGTATGTTTTCTTTTAATTATTGTGGAGTGCAGCAAACGTACCGTCGTCCTCAACTGAACCGCAACTCTAGCCAGTCATCATCACGTCAGATTTCAGGGTGAGCTATTGTTTCTAGCTTGGACTGGATCTTCTTCTTCACGTCTTGATGTCTTGAAGTTCTGGCATGGACTATCTGTATAGTTATTTTAGCTTCTTAGATACTCTTAGACATAGTAAATTGAGGATAGATGTTCTTGTGATGATGACTTCCAGATTTTGGGGATAATGATAAGTTCTGAGTTTAAAAAGTTAGTTATTGATTTCGTTAATGAGTTTTAAGTCTTCCGCATTATTTTTCTATCTATTACGTTGAAATGTTTGGGTTTAGATTGGTTGGTTCGCTCACATAAGAGGTTAAGTGTGGGTGCCACTTGCGGCTCGTTTTGGGTCGTGACAAACTTGTTCCATTCTTTCCTTCTTTCGTGCTATTACTTAGATCCAATTGGTATCTAGGTGATACAAATTGGTATCTGACCATCTTCACTCTATTTCGCAGATGGTTAGAACTAGAGCAACAACCGCGCCAACACCAACACCGGCAAGACAAGATGCGTCTGAGCCAGCCACAGGGGCTGTAGCTCGAAGAGGAGCAGTGGCAAGAGGCCGTGGTAGATGTCGCGGAAGGACGTCCTCTAGAGGAAGAGGACAAACACCTGGCCCATCTAGTACTAAAGCGGTGACTCCTCCACCGACTGAGGAAGTAGTAAGAGAGGGGGAGGAAGGGGAGAATAAGCAAGTGCAGCATGAGGGATTACCACCCCAACCTACCCCAGAGATGATTAATCAGGTTCTTGCTTATCTTAGCGGGTTATCTGATCAGGACCAGACACCTCCAGTGTTTTTCTTCACCAGCATCTCAGGTTTCGGGAGTACAACATGCAGCTGCTGTGGCTCCCGCATGGATGCCTCATTGGAAATAGGCACGTTTCCTCGATTGACTACAGGACCTTTAATGACAAGTGATCAGCATGTACTTTTCAGTAAGTTCTTGAAGTTGAAACCTCCAGTTTTCAAGGGTGCTGAATCTGAGGATGCCTATGACTTTCTGGTTTATTTTCATGAGTTGCAACATATGATGGGCATAGTAGAACGATTTGGTGTCGAGTTTGTGACCTATCAGATTTCAGGGTGATCTATAGTTTCTAGCTTGGACTGGATCTTCTTCTTCACGTCTTGATGACTTGAAGTTCTGGCATGGACTATCAGTTTAGTTAATTTAGCTTCTTAGATACTCTTAGGCTTAGTAAATTGAGGATAGATATTCTTGTGATTATGACTTCCAGATTTTGGGGATAATTATAAGTTTTGAGTTTTAGAAGTTAGTTATTGATTTTGTTAATGAGTTTTATATCTTCCGCATTATTTTTCTGTCTATTATGTTGAAATGTTGGGGTTTAGATTGGTTGGTTCGCTCACATAGGATGTTAAGTGTGGGTGCCACTCGCGGCTCGTTTTGGGTCTTGACAAATTTGGATTGTTATTCTTACAATAACTTGTATTTATAAAGTTAATAAACAGAAACAAAAACAGAAATAAGATGAAGCAGAAAATAATCTAGAATACAAGAATTAATCCGAGTCCACAGAAACTACTGTGTGTCCTTAAGAAATTTAATCCTCTCACTGTACCCAAAGTTATGGACTAATTTCTCCCTAGATAAAATGGATTAAATGTGTTAAAGAAATAGTGGTACCTCAAACTTCTTTACCTTCAACGAACTTAAGAACAGCAGCAAGTCACACAGACTCAGTCGATCGACACTTTGATTTTATTTGAGAGAAAAATAAATGCAGAGAAAGAAAAAATTTTTAGTGATTAAAAAATCAAAAATTGACTTCCTTTTATAGCAATTTTAAGCAAGGAACATGTCTTTTCAGTGAAATCTGTTCAGACACATTTTATCCAGAAAGTTGTGTCTTTTGGCAAAAATAACAATTTTTTTGAAAAATTGTGTCTGTTAGGAAAATAATTTCTTTTTGGAAAGTAACGACTTTACGGAAAAGTAACGACTTTTCGGAATGTTACTATTACCCGCAAATTTATAAGAAATAATATTAACAGGATTTATTTGATTTAACAAAAATTGATTAAATAAATTTTGTCCAAAAAATTTATCAATCAATCACATCATTTGCCAAATCCAAATCCAAATCCAAAGAAATGACTTTTCATTTGCACTTTGCAAATGAATTTTCATTTACTCTCCAAAGTAGTTCCCTCACTTTTGATATTCTCTCTTTTCTTTTCCCATTCACACTTGCTAAAACCCAACAATCCCCCACATGAATGGGGAAGGCTATTGTTAAAACATATGCATGAAAAAACTTGTGTGTCTTGTAGGTAAAGGTTAATCGCATCTGGATAAGTAGGTTTCCCTTTAAACTTTCCGTAGTGAACATATATCGGATATACTCGGTCAATCGGTAGATTTGATATCATTGAACCGTCGAGCTTCGGTGTATACCTAGACAACATATGTCACACAATCAACCCTTGAACTGTTCTTAGTTCTCATTGTTTTGTTCGTTTCAGCCATGAACACATCTTAGATAGTAAGTGCTTAAAGAACAGGCCTTACCGGATTCTCCTTGAAGCGGCTTACACTTCACACTTACATAGGTTATTTTTAAATGTGTTATCCCATAGATACACCATTTGATATTCCCTTTATCAAACTTAGAAACCATTAAAAATTCCTTATGTCTTTATCCTGGTTACTAAACATTGTCTCATCATGAGAATGAACCATCAAATAATAATAATTTTTTTTTCCTTTGACAATTTTGAACCGTCATCAATGACTTTGTTTTATCTCCTTGAACCTAGATCTTGGGATCTCCAGTCTTCTAGGTAGAGTTACCGCCACGATTAATTGCTCTCTGCCATAGTCCCATTCCCGTCGATGATTTCTCAACTCCCTCTCTATTTACGCCTTTTGTAAGTGGATCCGACACATTATCTTTTTACTTCACATAGTCAATCGTGACAATTCCACTAGAGAGTAGTTGTCTCACAGAGTTATGTCTGCGTCTTATGTATCGAGACTTGCCGTCTAGTGATAGAGGTGGAGAATATGAATCTCCATTTGCAGAAATATGTTTAGAAAATGGAATAATCCATCAAACTACTGCTCCCTACACTCCTCAGTCTAATGGAATTGCAGAAAGAAAAAATCAAACCTTAAAAGAAATGATGAATGCATTACTTATAAGTTCAGGTTTACCACAGAATTTGTGGGGCGAAGCTATCCTTACAGCAAAATCAGATACTTAACAGAGTGCCTCACTCAAAGACAAATGTAATTCCATATGAGAAATGGAAAGGTAGAAAACCCAATTTGAAATATTTCAAAGTGTGGGGGTGTCTAGCCAAAGTTTAAGTTCATATACCTAAGAGGGTAAAAATAGGACCTAAGACTGTGGATTGTGTATTAATTAGATATGCGACAAACAGTAAGGCATGTCGATTTTTGGTTCATAAGTCCGAACATTCGGATATTCATGATAATACGGTAATGGAATCAGATAGTGCTGAATTTTTTGAACATATCTATTCGTATAAAACTAGACTTGAGTCATCTAGAGGGGGATCTAAAAAACCTAGAGAAGAACCAAAAGAGAATGAACAAAATGAAGAAAGTCCAAGACGCAGTAAACGTCAAAAGACATCTACTTCATTTGGATCAGATTTTGTAACATTTCTTCTTGAAAGTGAGCCTCAAACATTCAAGGAAGCAATGTTGTCTAGCGACTCAACCTCTTGGAAGGAGGCTGTTAATAGTGAAATTGAATCAATCTTAAGCAATCATACTTGGGAGTTGGTTGATCTTCCTCTAGGGAACAAACCCTTGGGTTCAAAATGGATTTTTAAAAGGAAGATGAAAGACGATGGAACTATTGACAAATATAAAGCAAGACTTGTTGTCAAAGGTTTTAGATAAAAAGAAGGTCTTGATTATTTTGACACATACTCACCAGTGACTACGATTACATCAATTCGGATGTTAATTGCACTAGCTGCAGTATACGGTCTTGAAATTCATCAAATGGATGTAAAAACAGCCTTTTTAAATGGAGAACTTGAAGAGGAAATTTACATTGAACAACCTGAGGGTTTTGTAGTTCCTGGTAAAGAAAAGAAAGTGTGCAAACTTATTATGTCACTTTATGGTCTAAAAAAAGCACCAAAACAATGGCATGCAAAGTTTGATCAAACCATGTTGTCAAATTGATTTAAGATAAATGAATGTGATAAATTTGTTTACATTAAAGATACTCCAAATCAGAAAGTTATTTTATGCCTATATGTAGATGATATGCTTATGAAGAGCAAAGACATTGTTAATATAAAAGCTACAAAGCTTATGCTTGCTAGTATGTTTGATATGAATGATATATGAGTTGCTGATGTGATATTAGGAATTAAAATTCTTAAAACTCCTAACGGTCTAGCATTGTCTCAAACTCATTATATTCAAAAGATACTTGAAAAATTCAAATTTTTGAATTTTAAAAGGGCAAACACTCCAATTGATGTAAATCTTCATCTTGCAAAGAATAAAGGCGAAAGTCAGTCTCAATTGGACTATGCTAGCGTATTGGGAAGCTTAATGTATGTCATGAATTGTACACGACCAGACATAGCTTGCGCTATCAGTAAACTGAGTCGATACACAAGATATCCTAATCATAATCATTGATTGGCAATGAAGAGAGTTTTGGGATACTTAGATGACAATCAAAACTATGCTTTACATTACAACAGATATCCAGCCGTTCTTGAAGGATATAGTGATGCAAATTGGATTACTGGGTCAACTGAAACAAAATCCACAAGTGGATACGTTTTTACTATTGGTGGAGGAGCAATATCTTGGAAATCATCCAAACAAACATGTATAGCTCACTCTACAATGGAGTCTGAATTCATTGCTTTAGACAGGGCAGGTGAAGAAGCTGAATGGTTCCGGAATTTCATAGAAGATATTACATTTTGGCCCAAACCAATGGCCCCTATATGCATACATTGTCATAGTCAAGCTGCAATTGGAAGGGCTGGAAGGATTATGTTTAACGGCAAGTCTCGTCACAAAAGACGAAGACATAACTCAGTGAGACAACTACTCTCTAGTGGAATTATCACAATTGACTATGTGCAGTCAAAAGATAATGTGTCGGATCCACTTACAAAAGGCCTAAATAGAGATGGAGTTGAGAAATCATCGACGGGAATGGGACTATGGCCGAGAACAAGTCATCGTGGCGGTAACTCTACCTAGAAGACTGGAGATCCCAAGATCTAGGTTCAAGGAGATAAAACAAAGTCATTGATGACGGTTCAACATTGTCAAAGGAAAAAAATATTATTATTATTTTATGGTCCATTCTCATGATGAGACAATGCTTAGTAACCAGGATAGAGACATAAGGACTTTTTAATGGTTTCTAAGTTTGATACAGGGAATGTCAAATGGTGTATCT
The DNA here is from genome assembly GCA_027704785.1 of Solanum chmielewskii. Classification (NCBI taxonomy): domain Eukaryota; kingdom Viridiplantae; phylum Streptophyta; class Magnoliopsida; order Solanales; family Solanaceae; genus Solanum; species Solanum chmielewskii. Next base: position 37,334,632 of record JAKWIX010000324.1, on the reverse strand, counting down.
ATGGGATGACACATTTAAAAATCACCTATGTAAGTGTGAAGTGTAAGCCGCTTCAAGGAAATTCCGGTAAGGCCAGTTCTTTAACCACTTACTATCCAAGTTGTGTTCAAGGCTGAAACGAAAAAACAATGAGAACTAGGAACAGTTCAAGGGTTTAATGTGTCACATATGTTGTCTAGGTATACACCAAAGCTCGACGGTTCAAAGATATCAAATCTACCGATTGACCGAGTATATACGATATATGTTCACTACGAAAAGTTTTAAGGGAAACCTACTTATCCAGATGCGATTAAACTTTAGCTACAAGACACACAAGTTTTTTCATGCATATGCTTTAACAATAGCCTTCCCCATTCATGTGGGGGATGGTTGGGTTTTACCAAGTGTGAATGGGAAAAGAAAAGAGGGAATATCAAATGTGAGGGAACTACTTTGGAGAGAAAATGAAAAGTCATTAGCAAAGTGCAAATGAAAAGTCATTTCTTTGGATTTGGATTTGGATTTGGCAAATGGTGTGATTGATTGATAAATTTTTTGGACAAAATTTATTTCATCAATTTTTGTTAAATCAAATAAATCATGTTAATATTATCTCTTATAAATTTGCGGGTAACAGTAACATTCGGAAAAGTCGTTAGTTTTCCGAAAAGTCGTTACTTTCCAAAAAGTAGTTATTTTCCTAACAGACACAATTTTTCAAAAAAATTGTTATTTTTGCCAAAAGACACAACTTTCTGGATAAAATGGGTCTGAACAGATTTCACTTAACAGACATGTTCCTTGCTGAAAATGGCTATAAAAGGAAGTCAATTTTTGATTTTTTTATCACTGAAATTTTTTTCTTTCTCTGCATTTATTTTTCTCTCAAATAAAATCAAAGTGTCGATCGACTGAGTTTGTGTGTCTTGCTGCTGTTCTTAAGTTCGTTGAAGTTAAAAAAGTTAGAGGTACCGCTATTTCTTTAACAGGTTTAATCCATTTTATCTTGGGAGAAATTAATCCATAACCTTGGGTACAGTAAGGGGATTAAATTTCTTAAGGACACACAATAGTTTCTGTGGACTCGGATTAATTCTTGTATTCTATATTATTTTCTGCTTCATCTTATTTCAGTTTCTGTTTCTGTTTATTAACTTTATAATTACAAGTTATTGTAAGAATAACAATCCATGTTTGTCACGACCCAAAACGAGCCGCGAGTGACAGCCACACTTAACCTCCTATGTGAGCGAACCAACTTATCTAAACCCCAATATTTCAACATAATTGACAGAAAAAAAATGTGGAAGACTTAAAACTCATTAACGAAATCAATAACTAACTTCTAAAACTCAAAACTTATCATTATCCCAAAAATTTTGAAGTCATCATCACAAGAACATCTATCCTCAATTTACTAAGTCTAAGAGTATCTAAGAAGCTAAAATAACTAAACAGATAGTCTATGCCAGAACTTCAAGGCATCAAGACGTGAAGAAGAAGAACCAGTCAAAGCTAGATAGAATAGCTCACCCTGAAATCTGACGTGATGAAGACTTGCTAGAGTTGCGGTTGAGTTGAGGACGACGGTACGTTTGCTGCACTCCACAATTATCAAAAGAAAACATACAAGTAGGGGTCAGCACAAAACACGAGTACTGAGTAGATATCATCGGCCAACTCAAAATAGAAAGCAATATATATCAGATAATATCATAAAATTACATAGCAACAACAAGTACAAGGATCATTGATAATAACGCGAAGTACACCTATGAGGACTCAAGCCTCCATACCATACTCATTTGGGGAAATAGGTTCATTAAATTTTGAGTATATTAAGATAGTTCAACATTCATTCTTGCTATTAAGAGTTTAATATGAAATAGAATTAACCATAACCTACCTCCACCGAAGAATCGTGATCAAGCAATCTACTTTTCCAAAGCTTTGCTTTCCTCTTCGTTCTCTCCTCCTGATCGATCGTTTCTCCCTCACTCTGTTCTTTTCTATTTAACTTATTCAAACTCTTTTCCTTTTACCCTAATTACCATATAATTAAGTATAAAAGATGCTAAAAGTAACCCACTAATTAATTCAAGGTTATCTCTTTTAACCCCCAAATAACTGAATTATTAACATTCAACCACTAACTTTATAATAATAAGCAGGAATAGTCCAAAATGCCCCTTAAAACATTTAATAGAAATCCGACCCAATCAGGGCTACGGAGCCTGTGACGGCCTGTCGTGCCTGCGACGGTCCATCCTGCTGCTTCCGTCACATAGTTCAGGGAGTTTTTTTTATTTAAGACTCTGTGACAGTCCGTCGTGCCTACGACGGTCTGTCCTTCCATGTCGTCACGAAGTTCAGAGAGTTGTTCTCAGTACCCAAATTTCCAGGATCTAATTGTTTCAGAACGAAACCCCCTCGACGGTTCGTCGTGCCCATGACGGTCCATCGTGGGATTCGTTGACTCAGACAGTTATTACCAGAAATAAAGTCTACAGCTCAAAACTACTAAATAGGTCGTTACAATAGATACCAATTTACCCATCGTTCGTCCCCGAATGATCACAAGAAGAAAAACAAGGACGAAAAGGAGTACGTGAATCTGTAAACAGGTGTGGGTATCTTTCTTGCATATCGGCCTCCTTCTCCCAAGTGGACTCTTCAACTGGTCGATTTTTCCATTGAATTTTGATGGATGTAATCTCCCTTGATCTCAACTTGCGGACTTCTTTATCTAAAATAGCAACAGGCTCCTCCTCATAAGACAAATTATCATTAAGAAGGACTGAATCCCAACGAATAATGTAGTTTCCATCACCATTGTATCTTTTCAACATAGACACATGAAATACCGGGTGCACTCCTGACAGCCCTGGTGGCAACGCTAATTCATAAGCTTACCTCGCTTACCAAACCATATCACCCCTTTCATTGGCGAAACCTTCAGCAAAACTTGCTCACCCTCCATAAACTCCAAGTCCCTAACCTTTCGGTCTGCATATTCCTTCTGTATTAGAACTCTGCTAAGGGTAAGAAGTTATCCCAATGACCACCAAACTCTGTTACACATGCTGACAATTCGGGCATTGAGCAACAAAATCAACAATGTCACGCTTCATCCTACTCCACCAAAAATGTTTCTTTAGGTCACGATACATCTTAGTTGCACCATGAATAAAATCATCGATGCGGGGTACACATACCCTTCCCTTTATTCTTAAAACATCTTCCTCATCAATTTTTGCTTCTTTAGCCTCTCCTTGCAACACCTTATCTCGGATCCGGATCAGTTTCTCATCGGTAAACTGCTTTCCTTTAATCTTATCAAGAAAAGAAGATCTTGCCTCCACACAGGCCAAAAATCCTCCCTTCTCATTTACTTCTAGCCTTATAAAGTCATTAGCCAAAGTGTGAACCTCTCTAGCCAATGGGCGTCTAGAAACCAGCAAGTGGGCTAGGCTTCTCACGCTCCCTGCTTTTCTACTTAACGCATCTGCCACAATGTTAGATTTTCCCGGATGATACAAGATAGTGATATCATAATCCTTCAGTAGTTCCATCCATCTCCTATGTCTCAAATTCAAATCTTTCTGAGTAAAGACATATTGAAAACTGCGATGATCTGTATAGACTTCACACTTAACCCCATATAGATAATGTCTACATTGCTTTAATGCAAACACTACCGCAGCCAACTCCAAGTCGTGGGTCGGATAATTACGTTCATGCACCTTTAATTGCCTCGAAGTATAAGCAATTACATTCTTCTCTTGCATTAGCACCGCACCCAAACAAGAATAGGTTCGTGACACCCTATCCCCTAATACTACGTGTCAGTTCGTGACACCCGATCCCCTAATACGACGTGTCGGTTCGTGACACCCGATCCCCTAATACTACGTGTCAGTTCATGACACCCGATCCCCTAATACGATGTGTCGGTTCGTGACACCCGATCCACTAATACTATGTGTCGGTTCGTGAAACCCGATCCAGTAATACTATGTGTCGGTTCGTTACACCCGATCCATTAACCTCATTCTTTTTGTTCATCAAGCCTTCATTTATACCAAGGCATCATCATTAACAAAGAGGTTTTAAGAATAAGCTTCACAACCTTATCTTTCCAACCTATTACAATTTGATAATCACATCATGCAAGCACACAATTAAGCATATAGAAGACTTTACAATACTGCCCAACACATATCATTCGCTATGAAGAGTTTACTATGAAATAGCATAAACCATAACCTACCTCCACCGAAGAATCATGATCAAGCAATCTACTTTTTCAAAACTTTGCTTTCCTCTTCGTTTTCTCCTCTTGATCGATCATTTCTCCCTCTCTCTGTTCTTTTCAATTTTTCTTATTCAAACTCTTTTCCTTTTACCCTAATTACCATATAATTAAGTATAAAAGATGCTTAAAGTAACCCATTAATTAATTCAAGGTTATCTCTTTTAACCCCCAAGTAATTGAATTATTAACATTCAACCACTAACTTTATAATTATAAGCAGGAATAGTTCAAAACGCCCCATAAAACATTTAACAGAAATCTGACCCAATCAAGGTTACGCAGCCGGTGACTGCCCGTCATGCCTGCGAAGGTCCGTCCTGCTGCTTCCATCACAAAGATTAGAGAGTTGATTTTATTTAAGACTCTGTGACTATCCGTCGTGCCTACGACAGTCCGTCCTGCCATGTCGTCGCCAAGTTCGGAGAGTTGTTCTTAGTACCCAAATTTCCAGAATTTAAGTGTTTTGGAACGAGACCCCCTCGACGGTCCGTCGTGCCCATGACATGCAGTCGTGGGATCCGTCGACTTAGACAGTTATTACTAGAAATAAACTCTACAGCTCAAAACGACTAAACAGGTCGTTACAAATAGAAAAGAATAGAGAGAGGGAGAAATGATCGATCAAGAGGAGAGAACGTAGAGGAATGCAAAGCTTTGGAAAAGTAGATTGCTTAATGACGATTCTTCGGTGGAGGTAGGTTATGGTTTATTCTATTTCATAGTAAACTCTTAATAGCGAATGATATGTGTTGGGCAGTATTGTAAAGTCTTCTATGTGCTTAATTGTGTGCTTGCATGATGTGATTATGAAATTGTAATTGGTTGGAAAGATAAGGTTGTGAAGCTTAATCTTAAAACCTCTTTGTTAATGATGATGCCTTGGTATAAAAGAAGGCTTGATGAACAAAAAGAATGAGGTTAATGGATCGGGTGTCACGAACCAACACATAGTATTAGTGGATCGGGTGTCACGAACCGACACATAGTATTAGTGGATCGGGTGTCACGAACCGACACATAGTATTAGGGGATCGGGTGTCACGAACCGACACGTAGTATTAGGGGATCGGGTTTCACGAACCGACACGTAGTATTAGGGGATCGGGTGTCACGAACCGACACGTAGTATTAGGGGATCGGGTGTCACGAACCGACACGTAGTATTAGGGGATCGGAGTGTCACGTTCTGACACAAGATGAATAAAGAGAATGAATCTTGAACTATCTTTATTTACTCAAAACTTAATGAACCTATTTCCCCAAATGAGTATGGTATGGAGGCTTCAGTCCTCATGGGTGTACTTGGCGTTATTATCAATGATCCTTGCACTTGTTGTTGTTACCTGTTGAGTATTGTTGTGATTTTATGATATTATCTGATATGTATTGCTTTCTATTTTGATTTGGCCGATTATATCTACTCAGTACTCGTGTATTGTACTGACCCCTACTTGTATGTTTTCTTTTGATAATTGTGGAGTGCAGCAAACGTACCGTCGTCCTCAACTGAACCGCAACTCTAGCCAGTCATCATCACGTCAGATTTCAAGGTGAGCTATTGTTTCTAGCTTGGACTGGATCTTCTTCTTCACGTCTTGATGTCTTGAAGTTCTGGCATGGACTATCTGTATAGTTATTTTAGCTTCTTAGATACTCTTAGACTTAGTAAATTGAGGATAGATGTTCTTGTGATGATGACTTCCAGATTTTGGGGATAATGATAAGTTTTGAGTTTTAGAAGTTAGTTATTGATTTCGTTAATGAGTTTTAAGTCTTCCGCATTATTTTTCTGTCTATTATGTTGAAATGTTGGGGTTTAGATTGGTTGGTTCGCTCACATAGGAGGCTAAGTGTGGGTGCCACTCGCGACTCGTTTTGGGTCGTGACAAACTTGGTATCAGAGCATTAGGTTAGTTGGTCTCATCAAACAAGAACGAGTCTAGTAGAGTCTTGAGGAACGGTAGGGGGACGCCTTTACTTTTCTTTGAGAGGCTATAAGTCATTAGAAAAGTTTCATTCTTTCCTTCTTTCGTGCTATTACTTGGATCCAATTGGTATCTAGGTTATACAAATTGGTATCTGACCATCTTCACTCTATTTCGCAGATGGTTAGAACTAGAGCAACAACCGCGCCAACACCAACACTGGCAAGACAAGATGCGTCTGATCCAGCCACTGGGTTGTAGCTCGAAGAGGAGTAGTGGCAAGAGGTCGTGGTAGAGGTTGCGGGAGGACGTCCTCTAGAGGAAGAGGACAAACACCTGGCCCATCTAGTACTAGGGCGGTGACTCCTCCAACGACTGAGGAAGTAGTAAGAGAGGGGGAGGAAGGGGAGAATGAGCAACTACAGAATGAGGAATTACCACCCCAACCTACCCTAGAGATGATTAATCAGGTTCTTGCTTATCTTAGCAGGTTATCTGATCAGGGCCAGACACCTCCAGTGTTTTCTGCACCAGTAGCTCAGGTTCCGGGAGTACAACATGCAGCTGTTGTGGCTCCCCCCATGGATGCCTCATTGGAAATAGGCACGTTTCCTCGATTGACTAGAGGTCCTATAATGACAAGTTATCAGCATGAACTTTTCAGTAAGTTCTTGAAGTTGAAATCTCCAGTTTTCAAGGGTACTGAATCTGAGGATGCCTATGACTTTCTGGTTGATTGTCCTGAGTTGCTATATAAGATGGGCATAGTAGAACAATTTGGCGTCGAGTTTGTGACCTATCAATTTCAGGGGAACGCCAAAATGTGGTGGCGGTCATATGTTGAGTGTCAACCAGCACAGTCACCACCTATGACTTGGACATCATTCTCTAGCTTGTTTATGGAGAAGTATATACCCCGAACTTTGAGGGATAGGAAGACAGATGAGTTTCTGAGCCTAGAGCAAGGCAGGATGTCGGTTACTGCGTATGAGGCTAAGCTTCGTGCATTATCTAGGTATGCCACCCAGCTTTGCTTCTGTCCACAAGAGCGGATTCGCCGTTTTGTGAAGGGATTGAGGTCAGATTTGCAGATACCAGCCTTACAGGTATCTACCGTAGAAAAATCTTTTTAGGAAGTGGTAGACTTTGTAATAGAGGTGGAGGGAGTGAAGCCAGATGACTTCGCCATGGCATCAGCAACTAAGAAGTTTCGTAAGGGAGGTAAATATGGTGGGTCTTACGCTAGAGGGCAGAGTTCAGGAGGTTAACCAGCCCGACCTATTCAGTCTTCACTACAGACTGTAGCTGGGGGTCCACCATAGACCAGTCAACATTTCTCTGAGTTTGGAGATTATCCCCAGACCCCGTCGTTCTCACAGAGACCTATGCTTGAATCCAGAGAATGTTATGGATGTGGTGAGACTGGACATATTAGGAGAAATTGTGCAAAACAGAGTTACAGACCACCAATAATCAGAGGTAGAGGTGGTCATGGAAGAGGCCGTTATTCGGGAGGACGTGGTGGTCATTAAAACGGCCAAGGTGACGGGCAAACTGGAACTACTGCAGCACAACATGGTAGGGGCAACAGACAGACCAGTTATAGGGCCCATTGTTATGCTTTCCCTGGGTGATTTGAAGCGGAGACATCTGATGTTGTCATCACAGGTAATCTTTTGGTTTGTGATTGCATGGCTTTTGTATTATTTGACCCTTGATCCACATTTTCATATGTATCTTCCTCATTTGCTACTGGTCTTAATTTACATTGTGATTTGCTTGACGTGCCTATTCGTGTTTCTACTCCGGTGGGTGAGTCTGTGATAGTTGAAAAGGTGTATAGGTCTTGTCCTGTGACTTTTATGGAATGCAATACTCATGTAGACTTGGTTATCTTAGAAATTGCTGACTTTGATGTAATTCTGGGTATGACTTGGCTTTCTCCAAATTTTGCAATCTTAGATTTTAATGCTAAAACTGTAACGTTGGCCAAGCTTGGGACAGATCAGTTAGTGTGGGAGGGTGACTACACTTCCACTTCAGTTTGTATCATCTCCTTTCTTCGCGCTAAGAGAATGGTTAGCAAGGGTTGTTTAGCTTTTATGGCACACCTCACGGATGATACTACCCAAGTACCTTCAATTGAGTCGGTTTCAATAGTCCGTGAGTTTCTGGATGTGTTTCCTGCAGACCTTCCTGGTATACCACCGGATAGGGATATCGACTTTTGTATTAATTTGGAGCCGGGTACTCGCCCCGTTTCCATACCCCTTTGTAGGATGGCTCTCGCTGAGTTAAGTGAGTTAAAGACCAAACTTTAAGAGTTATTAAGCAAACGCTTCATTAGACCAAGTGCATCTCCTTGGGTGCTCCGATTTTGTTTGTGAAGAAGAAGGATGGAAGTTTATGGATGTGCATTTACTACAGACAATTGAATAAGGTAACTGTTAAGAACAAGTACCCTCTTCCTTGCATCGATGATTTGTTTGATCAGTTACAAGGTGCTTCTACCTTCTCAAAAATCGATTTGAGATCTGGTTATCATCAATTGAAAATACGGGCCACGGATGTGCCCAAGACCGCTTTTCGGACTACGTATGGACATTATGAGTTCTTAGTAATGTCTTTTGGGCTTACGAATGCCCCTGCTGCTTTCATGAGCTTGATGAATGGGATTTTTAAGCCATATCTGGATCTCTTTGTCATCGTATTCATTGACGATATACTGGTATACTCCAAGAGCAAGAAGGAACATGAGGAACACTTGAGAATTGTATTGGAAATGTTGAGGGAGAAAAAGCTTTATGCAAAATTCTCCAAGTGTGAGTTTTGGCTTGATTCAGTGTCCTTCTTGGGACATGTGGTTTCTAAGGATGGAGTGATGGTGGATCCTTCTAAGAATGAAGTAGTGAAGAGTTGGGCAAGACCTACTACTGTTACAGAGGTAAGGAGCTTCGTTGGTTTAGCTAGCTACTACCGTCGATTTGTCAAGGGATTTTCTTCTGTTGCTTCCCAACTAACAAACTTGACTAAGTAGAGCGTTCCATTTGTATGGTCGGACGAGTGTGAAGAAAGCTTTCGGAAGCTCAAGACTTTGTTGACTACTGCACCAATTCTTACCTTGCCAGTGGATGGTAAGAATTTCATTGGTTATTGTGATGCATCCTATTCTGGTTTGGGTGCTGTGCTAATGCAAGAGAAGAATGTAATTGCTTATGCTTCGAGGCAATTAAAGGTGCATGAACGTAATTATCCGACCCACGACTTGGAGTTGGCTGCGGTAGTGTTTGCATTAAAGCAATGTAGACATTATCTATATGGGGTTAAGTGTGAAGTCTATACAGATCATTGCAGTTTACAGTATGTCATTACTCAGAAAGATTTGAATTTGAGACAGAGGAGATGGATGGAACTACTGAAGGATTATGATATCACTATCTTGTATCATCCGAAAAAAGCTAACGTTGTGGCAGATGCGTTACGTAGAAAAGCAGGGAGCATGGGAAGCCTAGCCCACTTGCAGGTTTCTAGACGCCTATTGGCTAGAGAGGTTCAGAATTTGGCTAATGACTTTTATGAGGCTAGAAGTAAATGAGAAGGGAGGATTTTTGGCGTGTGTGGAGGCAAGACCTTCTTTTCTTGATAAGATTAAAGGAAAGCAGTTTACCGATGAGAAACTGATCCGGATCCGAGATAAGGTGTTGCAAGGAGAGGCTAAAGAAGCAAAAATTGATGAGGAAGATGTTTTGAGAATTAAGAGAAGGGTATGTGTACCCCGCGCCGATGATTTAATTCACACCATTCTTACAGAGGCCCATAGTTCAAGGTATTCTATACATCCTGGTGCAACCAAGATGTATCGTGACCTAAAGCAACGTTATTGGTGGAGTAGGATGAAGCGTGACATTGTTGATTTTGTTGCTCAATGCCCGAATTGTCAGCAAGTAAAGTATAAACCCCAGAGGCTTTGAGGGACACTTCAGAGAATTCCCATTCCTGAATGGAAGTGGGAGAGAATTGCAATGGACTTCGTGGTTGGTCTTCGAAAGACAATGGGTAAGTATGACTCTATTTGGGTGATTGTTGACAGATTAACTAAGTGTGCTCATTTCATTTCGGTCAAGGTGACTTATAATGCAGAGAAGTTAGCCAAAATTTACATCTCAGAAATTGTTCGATTGCACGGAGTTCCACTCTCCATCATATCAGATAGAAGTACGCAGTTTACTTCTATGTTTTGGAAAACAATGCATACCGAATTAGGTACTAGATTGGATTTTAGTACTGCATTTCACCCTCAGACCGATGGTCAGTCTGAGCGAACAATTCAGGTTTTGGAGGATATGCTTCGTGCATGTGTGATAGAGTTTGGTGGTCATTGGGAGAACTTCTTACCCTTAGCAGAGTTCTCATACGACAATAGCTATCACTCAAGTATTGATATGGCCCCATTTGAGGCACTGTATGGGAGAAGATGTAGGTCTCTCATTGGGTTGTTTGATGCATTTGAGCTTAGACCTTGGGGTACTGACCTTCTGAGGGAATCGTTAGATAAAGTGAAATGCATTCAAGAAAAGCTTTTAGCGGATCAAAGTAGACAGAAGGAATATGCAGACCGAAAGGTTAGGGACTTGGAGTTTATGGAGGGTGAGCAAGTTTTGCTGAAGGTTTCGCCCATGAAAGGGGTGATGCGGTTTGGTAAGCGAGGTAAGCTTAGTCCGAGGTATATTGGTCCATTTGAAGTTCTGAAGCCCGTGGGGGAGGTAGCTTATGAATTAGCCTTGCCCCAAGGGCTGTCAGGAGTGCACCCGGTATTTCATGTGTCTATGTTGAAAAGATACCATAGTAATGGAAACTACATTATTCGTTGGGATTCGGTCCTTCTTGATGAGAATTTGTCTTATGAGGAGGAGCCGGTTGCTATTTTAGATAGAGAACTCCGCAAGTTGAGATCAATGGAGATTGCATCCATCAAAGTTCAATGGAAGAATCGACCAGTTGAAGAGTCCACTTGGGAGAAGGAGGCCGATATGCAAGAAAGATACCCACAACTGTTTACAGATTCAGGTACTCCTTTTCGTCCTTGTTTTTCTTCTTCTGATCGTTCGGGGATGAACGATGGGTAAATTGGTATCTATTGTAACGACCTGTTTAGTCGTTTTGAGCTGTAGAGCTTATTTTTGGTAATAATTGTCTGAGTCGATGGATCCCACGATAGACCGTCATGGGCACGGTGGACCGTCGAGTGGGTCTCATTCCAATACACTTAGATTCTTGAAATTTGGGTACTGAGAACAATTCTCTGAACTTCGCGACGACATGGCAAGACAGACCGTCGTAGGCACGATGGACCATCACAGAGTCTTAAATAAAATCAACTCTCTGAACTTTGTGACGGAAGCAGCAGGACGGAAAAGAGTTTGAATAAGAAAAATAGAAAAGAACAGAGGAGGGAGAAACGATCGATCAAGAGGAGAGAACAAAGAGGAAGGCAAAGCTTTGGAAAGTAGATTGCTTGATCACGATTCTTCGGTGGAGGTAGGTTATGGTTTATGCTATTTCATAGTAAACTCTTAATAGTGAATGATATGTGATGGGCAGTATTGTAAAGTCTTCTATTTGCTTAATTGTGTGCTTACATGATGTGATTATGAAATTGTAACAGGTTGGAAAGATAAGGTTGTGAAGCTTAATCTTAAAACCTCTTTGTTAATGATGATGCATTGGTATAAAAGAAGGCTTGATGAACAAAAAGAATCAGGTTACTGGATCGGGTGTCACGAACCGACACATAGTATTAGTGGATCGGGTGTCACGAACTGACACATAGTATTAGGGGATCGGGTGTCACGAACCGACACATAGTATTAATGGATCGGGTGTCACGAGTGTCACGTTCCGACACAAGAGGTATAATGAGAATGAATCTTGAACTATCTTAATATACTCAAAATTTAATGAACCTATTTCCCCAAATGAGTATGGTATGGAGTCTTGAGTCCTCATGGGTGTACTTGGCGTTATTATCAATGATCCTTGTACTTGTTGTTGCTACCTGTTGAGTATTGTTGTGATTTTATGATATTATCTGATATATATTGCTTTCTATTTTGACTTGGCCGATGATATCTACTTAGTACTCGTGTTTTGTAATGACCCCTACTTGTATGTTTTCTTTTGATATTGTGGAGTGCAGCAAACGTACCGTCGTCATCAACTCAACCGCAACTTTAGCAAGTCTTCATCACGTCAGATTTCAGGGTGAGCTATTGTTTCTAGCTTGGACTGGATATTCTTCTTAACGTCTTGATGCCTTGATGTTCTGGCATGGACTATCTATTTAGTTATTTTAGCTTCTTAGATACTCTTAGGCTTAGTAAATTGAGTATAGATGTTCTTGTGATGATGACTTCAAGATTTTGGGGATAATGATAAGTTTTGAGTTTTAGAAGTTAGTTATTGATTTCGTTAATGAGTTTTATGTCTTCCGCATTATTTTTCTTTCTATTATGTTGAAATGTTGGGGTTCAGATTGGTTGGTTCGCTCACATAGGAGGTTATGTGTGGTTGTCATTCGCGGCTCGTTTTGGGTCGTGACGATTCCATAGAGGCACCTAACATACGAATAAAATCAATGACTAAAGTACTAGTTCTTTTTGTTTTCTTTCTACCACAATTATGTATACCACTTAGTATTTAAAATATTACCAATGAAAAAAAATTATTTAAAATTTGTTTCTATTTAAAAATTGAATTTTATATTCTTCAAACATTCAGTAGAATGAAATTTGAATGTCAGTGAAATTTTTAATGACTTCAGTTTTGTTATTAATTCAAACGGAGTAGAAAACAAAATGTACAACACTGACTTATTAAGTGAAGTTTTCATATTCTTCAAATTAATTGCACAATCTAATTTATATAGAATAGAAAACTATAGATGTTTTTAGTCTCTCAAAAATAGACATAGTAATATTTTATACAGAGTATTAAATACAAAAAAATGTCATTTTTATTCTCCAAAAAGAACAAAACATATTCGTAGATTATCGCATAGATGTGCTTATCCTTTCAATTATCCGACCAACTGAAACATTTAGACATTGTATGTTATCTCACCAAAATATGCATATCTCATTCGGCAAACTAAAGAATTTTAAAGACAATACTCTTTGCTAAGAAGAATTTATTGAAAAAAAGTATGGTGAAACAAACCCAAATTTTCAACTCAAATATCCAAACATTATATATAATATAACCAAATTTGAATGAAAACACTTGAATTATAAGGAGAAGTAATATAATATTAATTAAGTAGAGATAGAGATAAGAATGGGATAAGATGTTTAGATTCCAGAAAGAAGATATGAGGAATAAACAGTTTCTTCACTTCACGCATAATTTTCCAAAATCATAGATGGCTACAATATAAACTAGTATTGGGTTGTCTGCTCAATATTTTTTATAGCAAGTAAGTAGTTCTTAGAAACTTCTTCCCATAAGTTTTCAGTCATGATAATATAGCAATGAGAATTATCATTTTCCACAAACAAGAGAAATATGTTTATATGTGAATTTGTATCTAATATAATTTGCACCAAAGTTGATCGATCAAACCTATGATCGCATATATGCATTTAAGTCTTCAAACTGAGAGTCATGTATTATGTTGAGATACTGCTGCTCATGTTTAAGATTTAAGATATTTGTTTCAGACTTTCTCTTCCATCCTTTCATACTAAAAAGAGATAAATCCAAACTATTGCTACATTGATGCAACTTTATTATTGTTGAATTAGGAATTTCCAGCAAGAAAAAACACATCGTTGAATTATTGCATTCCTTGTACATGTAGCAAGTGAACTCATCTTTGTAATAACTGATGACCATCGGCCAACACATCACAATAATTATATAAGGATATCACAAGTAGCACCGTGTTATTCTACCCCCAACATACCTCAATAGAGAAATCATGTATTGTTCTTGAAGGTGAGTATGAGAGAACCTCAATATACGGTTCCACAATATCGTGTAAGTCACATGAGTGTAAATCATATTACCACTACTTGTAACATTCATTTTAACACCTCATACATGCTCCCAATCATACTATTTCACATGTAAGCAATTCTTCCCTTTTTTAATTTCATCAAACAATGCATGTGCACGTGCCTTTACAATCGTATTATTATAACTTATTAGAATCTGGAACTCAGAACTATTTCCAGGATCCCATACATAGAGATTTAATATATTTTTTTAACATGAACAACGAAGGTAGTCACACAAAGGTTAAACAGTAAATTACCGTCATCATGCTCTTGTCCCCCATAGTATGATTTGAAGCAATTCCTTGACCATGAACAACGAAGGTAGTCGCACCAAGGTTAAACTTTACATTACCTTCATCATGTCTTCTCCCCCCATAATATGTGTCACACGTTACATAAGGTATTATTTCGTCAGGAGAAATCTCACCTTTCATGGAATCAATTTCATGTGTGTTGTTCATTCGATCCACAATCAAGATCAATTGCATTAACGTACCTCTTTGACACATCTATTTGACGAGGATCATTGAACAAATTGAATGCAATACTTTTAATATTTTTAGCCTCTTCACTAACCAATTCAATTGGAGTGTATGATTGCTTCCAAGAAAATAATTTAGGGCACTAACCAGAAAATATTTCGTCAAACAGCTTGTGCGCATCCATTTTTATTTTGTGTTCATATTTCTCCTCATAGTTTTGAAGCACATATGAATTGGTTATATTGCTCCACTACTTAAGATTGGACAAGCTTTTTTTTTGGCAATTAAGATGGCATTTACATCAATGAATCAACACATTCGCAGTAATGTTTGAAAAATTTATATGCATAGTGGAAGCATACTAGAGTTATACAACTTACATGGATAATTTATCTTAAAAGGAGTAAAGTGATCTAATCCTAAAATATAGGTCATGTAAAAAACTAATCCTAAAATATGGGTCATGTAACCCACTATCACACTCAATAAACAATACTTATAAAACTAGTGTAAAAATATAAGACACTACTGAAAAAAGAACGACAACAAGTTCTACTAAACTACTCATGTCCCAATTGAGTCAATCTTTTTGATTAACTTTTTAACATTCCCTCTTGATTAAAAACTACAAACACCAAACAATACTCTGAGGTAGAAAAATTTATTTCGATAAAGCCTTTGTCAATACATCAACTAACTGCTCTTGTGTGCTGCAATATTCCAATATATTTCCTCCTTTGCTGCCATGTCACGAATGAAATGATAACGAATTATCAATATGTTTTATCCTGATGTGAAATGTTGGATTCTTTTTATCATGGAGGTGATTGCTTTATTTTCAAAAAATGTCTCTGTTGCTCCTCTCTGCTCCAGTTGAAGATCAGCTAACACTCTCCTTAGCCAGACAGCTTGAAGTTGTTGCAATGTACTCTGTTTTTGAAGTTGACACTGATGTTGTAGGTTTCTTCTTTGAATTCAAAGTCACCACACCTGAACCTAGAGTTAAAACATTCGCTGAAAACTCTTTTTGTTGACCAATAAACTTTCCCTATAACTATTCATGTACTTGCACATTCTGATATTATCAATTTTTGTAACAAATTGTTAGAAATGAATATGTTCCAGAAAATTACCATACATTATTAATGAATGCTTAGAGGAATTAAATAGAGTTACAAAGAAACGAATAATACTCCTTATCTAACTTAACTACACAAATCACATAACCTAATATAGATAATGCAAATTCCTAAATAAGCAAGGACTAGAAAACACTAATACTAACATAATTATTAACTAATATCTGAACTAACTATTGCTGCTCCCATATTCCCCCTCAAGTTAGGCAATGGGTCTTTAACCTTAACATTAATAGATTCTTCTCAAAAGCAGTTTAGGCAATGCCTTGGTGAGAGTTTCGTCTATTTGATCGACATCATGGACATGAATAACAAGAACCCTTTCGATGTTGACATGGTGGCGAACAAAGTGAAAGTACACCGCAAAATGCTTCACACGACTATGGAAAAGAATATTCTTTCTCAAGAACGTTTCTCAAAGGTTGTCAAAATAGATTTTGGGTAGCTTATGCACTGTAAAGCACAACCCATTTAGGAGATTGGTCACCCAAAATGTTTCAGAAAGGGCATTCGCCACCTTCCTGTACAAAAACATGGAGCAGGTGCTTAAGGTAATAGTTAATTTCTTTGAGGACCAACTAATTGGATTGTTACCAAGAAAAATAATGTAACCAGATCTAGATACTCGATCAGAGATGTCTCCACCCCCAATCCGCACTAGAGTATACATGAAGATTGAAGTCATATATGGGAGTAACATGTAGGCCTAGTTTAATGGTACTATACATGTATCATAGAATATGATTCATAGCTTCCCATTGAAGGTAGGATCGTCCTTGCATGAATTAAGACAACTTGTTTACCATATAAGCTATGTTTGGTCTGGTAAAAAATAAGTATTGAAGCTTACCAAAGACTCGGGTATAACGCGTAGCATCAGTCAGGTGAGTTCTATCAAATAAGATGAGTAACTCAGAGGCACTTATAGGCGTGTTGACATCTTGCAGTCAACAATAGGTCATACTTTAAAATTTTACTAACATACTTTGCTTTGATGGGAATTAAACTTTAAGATCTGAATATCATTTCAACAGAAAGAAATTAATGAAGATTACCTAAATCTTTAACAGAGAACTATGAAGCAAGGAAAGTGATGACATGATTGATACTCAAAGCGTTGCTCCCAGTAATAATGATATTGTCGAGATAGAAAAGGACAGCCAATGTGTCAGTTAGACCATGTCTAACAAGTAGTGAAGCATCTGATTTTGTCTGAACAAAGAATATGAATAAAAGGTAACCCATGAGAGCATTTTAAAAAGTACGAGGATCCTACTTCGATTGATAGATTCCCTTGCAACGAACTCAAATATTTGTTAGTTTGTCATCACTATTGAACCACGGAGGTGGTGCCCTATACACTTCCTCATCCTTGTTTCCCAGGAGACTGGCATTATTGACATCATGTCTCAAAAGGTTCCAATGTTGATCAATTTATACAGAGAGGATGATGCATACGGTGGTGGGGTTGACAGCTGGTTAAATGTGTCATGAAAATAAATTCTTTGTCACTCAGTAAAACCTTTTGCAACTAGACGATCTTTTTATCTATCAATGGTCCCATCAATATTTTATTGATCCCGAAAATCCACTTACAGGATACAATATTTTAGTTGTGTCAGCAGCAACAAGTTCCCATGTCTTGTTATTAAATAAAGCACCAAGTTCTTGTTTAATCGCATCACACCACTCAAGATTTTTTGTGATTGTAGGGTTTAATTTACCTAACGTGTAGGAGGAAGAGAAAAGAAAGGTGGTGAAGGAGAGATCTCTAAATCAGTGTTAAGACTGGTTGGCCGATGATATAGGTTACGTTGACGGGTTGGTGTTCCGATGTTGAAAGGCAAGGAGAGAGGATGGGATTCAATGTGAGTTTATAGGGGAAAATGTTTGTCAATCTATTGAGAGGTGTGGTGATGGGAAAAGTTGGGAAGTAGGTATCAAAGATGGTTTTTTTAAAGCAAGTATTAATAGGGATAAACGAGATGAAAATTTACCTGGGGAAGGGGAAGTTACAGGAGGTGATGTTTCATCATCCAGTAATGCATTGTCAAATAAGGACTGTTAGTTTGAGTTGCCTTGGGACTTGGTTGGAGAAGGATCAGATGATGACGGATAATTTGGTTGTGTGTGTGCTTCATTAATTGTAATAGGAGGGGAAGATATGTAGCAATGGGAGTCTTAGGTGTGGGATCTGAAAAATATAGCTTGTGGTTTTTCCCATTCCAATTGAGGTGATTTAATGGTGGTATTAGAGAACAAAGTGTTTACTAGAAAAATATGCTCAACAAATCGCAAATCTCCAGATAAATACACTTTTTACTAGAAATTGGATCGAAACATTAGCGACAATGATTTGATTAATAGAAGATGAGATAGAAGCACGGGGTAGATTTTGGTTCATGTTTATTTTTGGACTATCTGTTTAGGTATGGATAGTTTAAAAAACCCAATATTATCTATGATTGGGTAATTTACAAAGTAATTGTTGGAACGGACATTGATTATCTAGGTGAGAGGATGCAACACGATTGATGAGGTAGAAACTATGATGACATGCGAAAGACTTAAATAAGGTTAAAAGGATGCCTCATGTAAGAGTGTTTCAGCAGTTTCAACAATATGACGATGTTGGCGTTTTGCAAGAGAAACTCATTGAGGAGTTTTGGGTGTTGTGGAGAGTTGTTTAATGTCGGTATGTGAAAGATAAGAGTCTAGACCTTTAAACTCTCCTCCGATATCAGCAAACAATGATAAATTATTTGTGTCAAAATGTATTTCGATCAAAGGATGAAATTTTTAAAAGATGTCTTTAACTTCAAATTTTTCGTTAATGTGTATAGCCTAGTGTATTTCGTATATTGGTCGACAAAGAAACAATAATAAAACTTCTGGTCAAGACATTAAAATCGTTGATGGTCTCCACAAATCACTAAAAATAATTTAAGCAGTGTAGATATACACAACGATAATTGAGTAAAAGGATGTTAGTGTACTTTAGTAGATAAATAAGAATTGCAATGGAAGATATTGTCTCTCTCATGAAACGGTAAAGAGAATTAATTCATAATAAACCTAAGTACGCTAGAGTGAGGATGACCAAGAATCTCATAAGAAGTTGTTAAAGGAATGGATGGTGCAATCACATGGGCTTGAGGATGTGAGATAGACCACTCATACAATAAATTGTTGGTCCAACCGTGCACTAGTGCTTTCTGCATTTTCAAATCATTCACTACAAAGTCAAATGGATAAATTCAATAGACTTTAGATCGTCTTGACAAATTTTAGAAATAGAGAGAAGTTTTAGTTTTATGGAAGGGGCACATAACGTGTGGGTTAAATCAAAAATTTTATTTGATGCATTAAATTGAATCAAACTAGTGTTAGAGATAGGAATTCTATTACCATCACCAATGGATACATCTTCGTTACAACAATACAGTAGTAGATTGTTTGACTCAGTCATGATTTTATCGGTGGCTCCTAAATCAACAATCCAGGGGTTTGTTGTGGTAGTACACCCAACTTTATAATTGGCTTTGGTTTCAATGTTATTGTGAGACTTCGAGCGGAAGACATTGGAAGTGTTTCCAATGCTGTTACATTGTCGAGAGCGATTAACACTATTTGGATTTAAATTGGATTGACATTTTGGTGAAGTATTTGGACGTGAGTTCTGGCGCCATTGTTGAGATTTGTTGCACTGTCTGCGATTGTTGTGATTATTAATGTTTGATTCAGTGGGAGTAGCAACTAAAGTTGTGATAGGATTGGACGATTTCTTTGCATCGGCATGGTGAAGAAAAAGTTCATAGCCCAGTATTTTTTCAAAAAATCCCTCAAAAGATATAGTCTTATCATGTCCATGAATGGCAGTGGAGATCTTACGAAATTTGGGGCCTAAACAAGTGTGTATTTTAAGATTGGACGCAGTAGTACCAGCAGTGGCTATACCGAATAGCGTTGATATCATCAGTAATGGAGAGGGATTCTTTAGTTACACATGCAAACTGATAACAAAAACTATAGACCCGAGTTTGGGACCTATTTGAATAAGTGGTATGTAAAGCATCCAAAGCTTAGTTAGCTGAGTCAGCGAAAACAACAATAGAAGTGATAGTGGGTTCAACATAAGCCATGAGCGAATTCTTGATTAGTTTTTCCCGATATAACTAAGTTAAATTGTAGGATTAGGGGATGTGTTTGTGCCAAGGGAAATAAGTCTACTGGGGCTAGAATGGTCCCCTCGAGATGGACAAAGAGGTTTTTGCCATACATAAACATGGAGAATCATACTATCGAGGTGGCAAAGATTTTACCATCGCTTAGTTTGAGGAGTAATTGGAATGCTAGAATGAACCGAATTATACCGTTCCTACCTGTAGTTTTATTAGAATTGACTACTCTAGGATTGTTGCCATTGTTGTTCCCATTGGGATTGTTCATGGATCTCATTTGTCGTGATGAGAAGAAAGGAAAAAAATTACATCGTTCTCGCTAAAGCGTATGCTTTGATACCATGTGAAGACTGAATATGCCCTTAAAAATTATACTTTATTAATGAAGGCTGAAAGGTATTAAATAAGGTTACAAAGAAAAAAATAAGACTGCTAAACTAACTGAACTACATAAATAATATCTGCTGATAGAGTTAATGTAGATTTTTAAATAAGCATGGACTATGAAACACTTATAAAAAAATAATTATTAATTACCATGTCAACTAACTATTGATTCTCCAATAGAAATACAAAACTCCAAAGTTCAACCATTGCATCGCAAGACTCTCTTTGCTTGCCGATATTGTGCCTTTGAAGGTTGTTGCATAAACCTAGATTTAACTCGCATGATATACAATATCATGTCTAGTATGTATCAAATATATTAGTATTCCAACCAAGCTTCTGAACTGCTTTGCATCAGGCAATTCTTCTTTATTTAGCTGCTGCAATTTCTCACTGATATTCATTGGAGTAGCCGCAAGTTTGCAATTAACCATGCAAAATTTATTGGTAGGTCTCTAGCATTTTTCCTTTTTGAATTAAATATTCCCTCTTTAGTTTGATGGACTTGAAGGCCAAGTAAGTAATGTTATAAACCCGTATATTACATCTCAAACTCATTTATCATTTGAGACTTAAACTCTTTCAGAAGAGAAAATGAAGAACTATTGTAAATGATATGATCAACATAAAGGAATACACTAATGAAATCATCACCTTCCTTCTTAACAAATAAGGTTGGTTCATACTCACTTCTTATGTATCCATTTTCGTGGAAGTATTTGTCAATCTTTCTATAAAACGCTCGAGGGGCTTTCTTCAAGCCATACAACACCTTTTTAAGCTTGTACACCTTTGTTTCATCTCATTCATTTATGTAACCTACAGGTTGTACACCTTTGTTTCATCTCCTTCTTCATCTTCAGTGATTTCAAAAGACATAGAAATTTCTTGGCAAACCAACTTTTAACTACATTCCTAGATTGTATTTTCATCGAATATTACATCTCTTCTAATTAATATCTTTTCGTTAAAATGATTATACAATCTATATGCTTTAGATTGAGTACAATATTCAGGCTGCTCATCAAGCTTTTGACGATCTTGTGAATTTACCAATGCATAAACTATACATCAAAAAAATTCTATGTGATATACATTTTGTTTAGTAAAATGCAAAGCTTCATAAGGAGTATTATTCATAAAAGATTTTGGCAGTGAAAGATTCAGCAAGTAAATAGATGCTACCAAGACTTCTTCCCCCAACTGATTTAAGAGTTTCTTTGCTTGCAATATGCTCCTTTGACTCTCCACCATAGTACAGTGCTTCCATTAAGCGACATAATTTCACTCTGGGGTATAAGGAGTTGTTAACTCCCCATGATGCCATTTTTTCCCCACAACATATTAAATTCGCTGGAAACAAACTCGCCTCCTCTATCTGTGCAAAGAATTGTGATACTGCAGCTACTTTGTTTCTCTACCTAAGCTTTAAAAACAAGAATCTTTTTAAAAGTTTCTGACTTGTTTTCCAGAAAATACACCAAACTTATGCGACAATAATCGTATGTAAACAACAAGAAATAACGATTTCCACCTAAGGAATTAGCCTGCAATGGACTACATAAGTCAACATGTATTAATTCAAAACATTTAGAAGCTCGGCATGCTTTTGAAATTGGAATACATTTCCTAGTCTGTTTACCATAAATGCACCCTTCACATAATTCTAGAGAGCTGATTTTCGGTAATTCAAGAACCTTAGTATTTTACCTAGACATTTCAGGCCCTTAATATTGAGATGACCACACCTTAAATTCCATATCTTCAAGTCGTCCTTTCCACTTTGCACGAGAGCAAAACTTTCCATGTTTGATACGTCCACTGGAAACAATTTTTTTTGTCATGGTGATGTGAACCTTTTTGCCAAACTTCTTGTTTGTAATTGTTACATCCGAGGAACACCCCATAGAAGTAACATGGCGTACTTGACCTCTTACAGGTCATGTACAATCCCATAGTTATCATTCATCGAATTGTCATAATTAAATTTAGCGGAAAATATAAAACATTCTTAGCACATCATATGCTAGAACATTACTTCATATATATATATATGTGTGGGGGGGTGGTGTGTGTGTGTGTGTGTGTGTGTGTGTATAATATCATCATACATATTTAAAGACTTTAGTACCCTTTGTTATCCTAGACTCAAAGTAATAAGAGTACTTTAGGGACATAACCCTTATAACATAATACATAACTGCAATATTTAAAAACATCACAGTAAGGACATGACATTGCAAATCCTTGGACTTACGGATTCCTTTCCTTAGGCTTGGGAATCATCTATCAAGCTCTTCACCATTTAAGACATCCATTAAGAATCCATAACCTACACTTTGTGTAAAAACTAGAAAAGAATGGATTTAGTACAAGAATGCACTACGTATGACAATCATGCAAAAACATTAATTTGAAAGGGACATTTTCTTTAAAATCATACTTCATGCTTTATCGAGTAAATCTTCATAAAACTTTATACAATAATATTTATATAATTTACATACTTCATATATACATATTCACGGGCCATAAATCATATAAAATCACATATAGAATTTACGTCACATTTGAGGTCACTTTACTGTGAGCTCTTTTCTTTTTACATCAACCATGAAGTAACCCTCTAGTGAAACTTAGTGCAACCAAATTAAGGCCATAAAGAATCATTCATACAATTTATATAGGACAACTTATACCATCATATAACACATTAAAATTCACATTTAAGTCAAGGTTATAAGACATTACAATATGCTACGTCAATTTGCATATATATTTTATTCACTTCACATTAGTCATTCTAAGACCTTCATCATAAAGTCATTTAGAAAAACATAGTTAATATAAGGACAAGACCATATCACATGGATCTATTAGGACTCATACCATACGCCTCATCTCGACAGGTAGACAATTACTACAAAGTCATGTATAAGGAATATATACATAGACACATGCATTAAAACACCTTCCTAGGACTTCCATCAAGAGTCATTTGTACAATGCATAGGTGAAGTCCCATACCCCTTCCTAATCTAAGCAACTACCTTTAGGTAATCCTAGTTAGAGTCCTTACTTAACTTCCATTGTCCATTTTACTTTAGAAATAGTATTGTGTTAACCTACTATAAGACCGTCTGAGCAAAACATGGAATTTTATGTCATCCTCTCACACCAAAATAGGGTGCCTTAGTTTCCAAGGTAAGACATGAGTATCGTGCTAGCTTAGGTTATATCACTTGCTAGATCCTATGGGGAAACATAGTCATGTAACTTAGAGGTATCATCAAAACATCAACTGTAATACCTTTTTTCGGTCATGAGGATATCCACCCCGTGAGTTCTATGGTGACATAACTTTCAACTATTGGAAGGGACACCCCTCATATTCAAGTTTACTCGGTTTTAAGCTAAGTTCCCTTTATTAAAAGACTTTATTTACGTTACTTTATAAAACATAGGCTTTAGGAGATTAACTTACCATATGCTTAGCTCATACGTTATAGATGAGAAGTCCTTTCATCAACCTATATCATGGAAGAAAACCATTACATGGACATAGAATATGTAAGCATCTATATGATAACGATACTCTTAAGAACACCTTACAAGACGTGGTCTATTCATTAGAACATCATACATGTTTGTGTGTACATACATGTGAACACACCTTTCATATAACACCTTTAGAACACACATATTCATACTTTACTTCATTCATGGATAATTCTACAAGTTTAACTATATGAGCCATGCTTTCGTAGAAACAGATTTTTACGTAGGTATAATTATACTCTATCATACCACATACTTCACATTATAGAATGTAAGACACATTCATAACATGTTCACACGTTCACTTTCATATACATAGAAACCAAACCTAGGAACTATCCTATCAAGGTATACATGTGCAATGCATAAAAAAGGTCCCATACCGTTGTCCATACTAGTGTACCTATCAAGTTACACATGTGCAATGCATAAAAAAGGTCCCATACCGTTGACAACACTAGTGTACCATACTAGTGTACCATACATGTGTTAGTGTGTGTACATTGGTAAAAATAATCCAATAATGAATATCAATAACACCTTGAGGCAGCCACCCTCTTAAGACCAGAATGCACAACAAAGCATAGACACCACAACACCATTTAGCATAGGAGGCAAGAAGATCTTCTCATTATATTCAAGACTCCTAACCTTAGTTATTTACACATTCACATAGGGGTACATGGGCAAGGGACTATTAACCATTTTAACTCATCAATGGAATCACTTACACTTTAACCTAACTTATATATACACATGCTTATATAATAGCAATACAACCTAGATAATAGGTAGAATAGGAAAAGTAGACATAATTTTCACATAGTATGATCATCATGACCACTCATTCATTAATCAATTTTTCTTCAAGGCCATGGCAAACACATATATCATGAAAATAAAGTAAATACTGCCACCATAAGTTAATCATACCATACAATGTTATAAAAGGTTTCATCAACTATAATAATATAGAAAAGTAGAGAGGAAGAATACACTTACCAATTCATCAACCCCTTTTTATTAACATTCAGCAATATAACCTTTCATCAATAATACATGTATAGGGAATTATCTAAATGTACTTTCAGATTGAAATAAACCATGTATAAGTCATCCCAATATCATGATACAACTAGTGCAAAACATCACCATTGTTCTAGAGAATAGATAGGCATATATCATCAAGTAACTTCCCTATTTTTTCTAATCAATCATCATGTATCAATAATATACATTTAGGGAAGTAGTTAAGGATATAGGAATCAAGTATTATCATGTCTTAATCATGCTTTATTCATCGTAGGATATAGATCACATCGCCTACATAACATTTTCAATTCATAGATTAGGAGAAACTAGATCAACTCATTCTAAGACTTTTTTATCTTTAATCTTTCAAGATTTGTACATACAATTAAATCATGATATTAACAAAAAAATAGCTACAAGAATCTCAATGTAATACTTCTATACAATTAAGGACCAATGTTACAATGATCACATTGATAACTAGACTAAGCATGCTCAAATCTTCATACATTGATCCATATGGGTACTTTATCATCAATACATTTAAATAACATTGTATATAAAAAATTCAACATAAGAGAAAAGGAATTCAACCATTAATAACAAACGATCACCATGCCCATGCAAGGGATAAATCGATTTTGGGAAGGGACATAGGTTCATAACGCATTACGAATAAATTTAATGTTAAAACCAATACATTAAGATTAATTCATCATGATTAATTCATTAAAAATGTTCTCTTTAGAATGAACCCATGACTAGATTGAAGAAGAAGAAGGTTGATCATGAAATCTCTTCTTAAACTTTTAGATTAACATTCTAGATTGAACGATAACTAAAGATGAAGGATCGCCATAACATTTTCTAGATAAAAACCTCTAAAATATGATGAATAATCCATAGAAATCCAATCTCCAAGTTGTTCTTGATCTTCATCTTCAATGGGAGTTTCTAGGGAGAATTGGTTTTATAGAAAAAGTTTAATTTGTGTAAATTCGATTGGGAATTTGGTGATAACGTTTTTTATCACTTATATACACCCAAACATAGCTAAATAAATCAAGAAGGGTCAGGTTAGGACGTGGGGTGAATTTCCCACTAACCCTTTTAATGAGCTGTCGTTAGGCAGTGATGTACCAGCCTGCATCGACGGACCCAACGACGGGATGTTGGTCCATCGACGGACCGTTCTGTGCCCTCCATCTATTGAATCTAAGGACTTCATGCGGCCAAGTCTTCTCCAGGATAATTTCCCATCGAAGCCTCCTCATCGATGGGGCGTCAGTCTACCAATGGGGGAAGTGTCTCGACAACCCTTGGGTCCTTCTTGTGTGCCCTTTTTTGGGGCCCTTCAGAAGTTGTACCCTGATGTTTCCAACGTAAATATGCACATTGGCAAGTCAAGGACCTTACATGCAAGTTTCACACAAAATTCACACACAAAACACATCCAAATAGGCTAGGCACCATCAAGACATACCTGAACATCTCCATGGCTAACATTCAAACGTTTTATACGTTCTTGCATGTTTGACCTTCAAACTTCATGAAACATCATATATTGATTATAAACATCATTATAACTCACACTGATATTTCACAAGTTCATTACATACATGTAAGCACGTATAGATACATGAGACATATAGGTGACTACTCGTTGTACATCTTGGTCGTCCCTTGTTGTTTGACTTCCAAATCACCTCAACTTTTACACACTGTCTCAAAACAATATTATAAACCATTTTAGTACCTTAGACCCTTATTACGAACATGTAAGTCTCTGAATACTCTAACTAATTTTGGATGTCTTACAGTAATGTCACAAGCATCTTACAAACAAAAGGGAATATTCCTCAGTCATTTTTTGTCCAATATTTAATAGATTGAATCCTACATTTTGTAGGAATTGACAATCATCAGAAATTTTACTTTGTCGTGGCTAGTTTGTACAACCACCTGGACTTTTCGTGCTACTTGCATCTATTTTGTGTTGCCAAGTTGCGCCTTCTTCTTTTGGTTATTATCAAGCTCTCTGAACATAGATTAGGCCCTAGTCATATGATTTGAACAAAAACTGTCTAAGAACCATATATATACTGGCTTATGGTTTGTATCAATGCAACCCATAAAAATATAATTTTCATCCGCATTTCCTTCTGCTGCAAAATTTAAATATTTTTTAAACAAACTAATAGCTTTTTATATGCCCATGTATGTGTCAATGATGAAATTGAACACCATTTGTTGTGTTTCCTTGATCATTAGATTGCCTATTCCCATTGTTTCTTCCTTTACCTCTTCCATACCACGACCTTGACAACCTCCAAAACCTTCTATTCCTCGACCTCTACTTGTGAGCCCATTATTATCTCCATATTTAGTGGTTGCATTTTCACTTGAAATGATCTTTTTTCATTCTTGTCAACTGATCGAATTACTCTCTCCCCATGAGCTTGGAGATATCCCATCGGCTAATCAATGAAAAAACTGGTAGATCCTTAGATTATTCGATTGCCACAACAACATAATAAAATTTTTAACTCATGCTTCACAATAACTTTTAAACAATAATTTAATAAATAACCTTATCTTCACAGGAACGTATTTGACTGACAATTGTCATTTCTCTTGACAAAAAACTAGCAAGAGATTCACCACTAATCATCATTAAGGTTTCAAAGTCACGCCAAAGTTATTGAAGTCTCACGACAATGAACATTAAATAGCCTTGAAACTCTTTTACTGGAATGGAGAAGTCTTGGTTAGATGTAGTTGCTATGGCGATTCTTGATAAGATGATGTCATGGACAGCCTGCTTGAGAAACACTAGCACCTTAGCATTTTTCATATTGTTGTCTCCCAACCTACTTTATTCATCAGGATCTGTACATCCACGTTTAGTATGTCCCAAAGATCTTAAGACTAGATTATATTTTTCATACGTGTAATCTAGAATTCGTAGCTTTTTCCCTTAAAGACAAGAGTAAGTTTTTGTGCCAAACTCAATAAACTACATTTAGTTGCCTTGACTGGCTCTGATGTCAAATTAGTCTGAAAAAAAAGTACAGAGAAATCTTCAAATACTAAAAAAAAAGGAAATTGCGACTGTGTTTTAATTTTTGAATAAATGGAAGTACTAAAATAACAAAATATTCCCACATGATATATATGCAATGAGATAAACAACTAATCCTAATAAAGGGGTCATGCAACCCACTGCGACACTTTAATCAACAACACTAATAAAACTAGAGTAAGTATAGGAAACGACTTAACAAAGACGAGAAGACCATTTCTATTAAACTACCTATCACCCAATTAAGTGAATCTGTTTGAATCAGCTCTTAACATAATAGAGAACAATTCTTTAATGCTACAATGATTATTTAGTTACTTTATGTTTCCTGTATTTCTTTTTTCAGTTTTTTTAGTAGTAGGTACCATGGTTAACACCATGACCTAAAAGTAGGACAATGATCTATTTAAGTTTTTCAATTCTATGTTTTATGTATTTCTTGTTCTTTTTCATTGAAATATAACTATCTATATAAGTTTTTCTCTTAGTAATCTTCACATTTAAATTCCTTGTATTATCGTGCTTTCGTTTTTATATCAATCTAGACATTGTCCTTATCCTGTTATCAGCCATCAGCCTTATTCATATAGCTATTCATATCTGAGTTTCATGGTAAGGGATCTTTGATCAAGTTGAAGAAGCCATGGATGCTGAAACATGTTTCTCAGTAATTGCTCCCCTAGTTTTTGATGGAGATTATTTTTAGTTTTTTGCAATACGAATGGAGACGTACTGGGATGCTTTAGATATCTGGGAATTTGTGGAAGAGTTACAATATACCATCCCAACCTAATAATCCTACCATTTTTCATATTAAAGAAAACAAGAAAAAGAAGACAGAGAAGTCAAAGGCCAAGGCATGTTTATTTGTTGTATCTTCAACAGTTTTCATGTGAATAATGTCTCTAAAAACTTCTAAAGAAGTTTGAGACTATCTAAAGGAAGTGTTTACTTGAGATTACAAAAAAAAAGTTATGCATGTCTTAAACTTAATTAGGGAGTTTGAATTTCAAATATGAAGGAATCTGAATCAGTGAAAGAATATTAAGACTTCTAAAATATTGCAAATAATGTGAGGCTACTCGACACTGCATTTTCATACTCGAGAATTTTTTAGATGATCCTTGCAATAGTTCCTGAAAGTTAAGAAGCAACAATTACAACCTTAACAAAATACTTAAAATTATTCAAAGATTAGTTTGGCAGAGTTTCTCAATTCCTTGAAACCTCAAGAGAAAAGAAGACTCATGCGACAGGAGGTTACAAAAGAAAGGGCTCTTGTCACTAAGCATCAATTAATAAAATTCAGAAGAAGAAAAGGAATCAAGCAGTATGTGAAGGAGAAAAATCAGCGAACAAAAAACTCATGGAGGAAGCACGAAAAAAAGTTAACCCCCTTGTAACCTTTGTGATGGAAAAAGTCATGCACCATCAACTGTTGGAGGAGACCTAATGCTAAATGCAAGAAATGCAATAAGATTTGACACGAAGTAGTGATTTGCAAGAATAAGACTCTGCAGCATGAAGGAAATGCTCAGGTTGTTGATCAAGAAGAAGAGGATCATCTTTTTTCAGCAACATGCTTTTAAAGTAAGAGCTCAACATATTCTTAGTTAATTGAAAGTTGTTGCACTAACAACATGAATCATTACGAGAGTTAATTAAAGGAGTTGAAGCACACCGAACTTTCCAAGGTTCAGATAGAAAATGTCGATCACCTTGCTGTGAAAGGATTTTTAATCGCAACTATCGAAACGAGTAGTGTCACATAGAAAATTTCAGAGGTTTTTTATGTTCCTGAAATTTATCAAAATTTTTTAATCGGTGGACATCTAATGGTAAACTTATTTAGGGTTTTCTTCGAAGACCATGACTTACAAATCAGGGATACTAATTCAAATGAATTTTTTAGGGTGAAGATGACAGGAAGGAGTTTATCCTTTGATCCAACAGAGAAAGAGAAACTAGTTTATTCCATGAAGGAAATTGTAGTAGAAACCTGGCACAAGAGATGTCACATCTCGAAACCACACCCTAGTATTTAGGGCCAATCTCATATTGCAACCGGTGTACTTGACCTATCGGAGGTCTTTTACAAGCCATTTACGCATCATTCATCGCATATACATAATGTAAATTAGTGAGGAATTAAATGTTTTCACAAAATATTAGAATATCTTTAATAACATCCTTTATTAGAAATCATACTAACTACTAAGTCTCAATCTCATCAAACTTGGACACAAGAATACATTGGGACACGACCCATATTTAAAAATATAAAAATATTTATGATATTACAATACTTTGAATATAAAATACATATATGTAGCCTCGAGTCAATTGAGGACATACTTCACTGTTCTTGAACGAGTATAGAATGCAAGCTTTCCTTCAGGATCCTTCAAACCTTTCACCTACAACTTTAGAGATAAAAAAATGTCTGGAGTTAGTACAAACAATTGTACTAAGTATGACTTTATGCATAAAATCATGAAAATGAATATTTTATTACAAACATGTATATTTCATTTATAAATCATTTAATACTCATAAGAACAATATTTATGAACTTTGAAAAACATAATAAACACTTAAACAATTTATCATATTTTTTTGGAAGACCCTTAACAGTAACTTCACTTCATTGTATAGTGAAGTTCTTCACAATTACAATAAAGTTACTACCTTCCCCTAAGGCACCTTCTAGTATGTAGTTACCTCACTAAAAGCTATCGTATGACTCACATAAGTCATACAAAGAGAGACCGCCCATAAGCCCTCTCTAAGCATGCAAAAATGATCCTCAAGAATACTTATAATGAGACACATACACATTTACAACTAACCATACACATGAATCATGAGATTTTTCTACCAAAGGTGATTTTATGTCGCACTTGCGTGAGTTGTGAAGCGACCGCCTATACAATCACTTACACACACTAAAAAAAATCCTATAGAATACCCAAGATAGAATAATACTCACTTTATACATCGACATATAGATAATATGTCATTTTCCTTACAAAGTTAATCAAAAGACTTACTAAATATATCAAGAAGATAACATCCATGATTGGCCTCTTTAAGATTACCTAAATAATCCTTCAGACCACCTAAGTTTAGATCATGTCTACATATTCAACATCTTTCCTACTAGAATCATTCTTAAGACTTATCTAGGTAATATATAAAGTGACCATTCATATGCCCCCTTCACAGCATTACTAGACAACCCTTCACTACTCTTAGTAAGTTCTTATTTATTTAACATGCTTTCTTAGCTGAAGTGATTACATTCATTAGTTCATTTAAGAATCATTCATCTCATAAAGAACATTCAATTAATTATCTTAGACATCACCTAGGTAATCCAACTAACACCTTCAAAACCTATTGATCAATGACGAGATAGCGTCCCATACCACCATCTAACACTCATCGAACTTTTGTAATGCTAGTAGGTATCACATATGATGAGAATAGGCAATAACTAACATAGACAATGGTAGAAAAGTATTGAATCCATAGTTCTATCCTACTCCGATAAGGGTGTTCTACTTGCCAATGGTACAACTTTGACACATTCTATGTAGGCACACTGTTAAGGAATATGAAAGTTGTGCTTTGTACTATTGTCTAATTCTTTAAATTAAATTAATTCCCTCACCATACTCACTCGATGCTAGCCTTTGTTCTCATAAGGTAATTTACATTAAAGCTCATATAAAGCGGTTCCATATCTAGTTCATAACCCAATCACATTTACCCTACAAAAGAGGTCCACTAGGGCTACCTTACAATGGCGACAGGAAGCTCATAATGACTTTTCTAAGGTTTTATATGATATATTTCCATATAATCGACCTTTAGTCTATTATTCCTTTACTTGAATGTACCATTATGACTTTCGACTTCAACATTCATAACTTTCCCACTAGGTTAAAGATTTCACATAAAGGACTCTCTTAACATCATTTCAGGTCTTATGTCATTCATACATATAAGACTAAGGGTTTTTAGCATCCTCAATCAAGACATCTCATATTAACTTATAACTCACACATGTATCAAGTATGGGACACAATTCATCAAGACAAGACACGACATATTTTACTTTAACACATATTAAATCAAATTCTGGAAGCACATAGAAATAACCATTATAATCTTTTGGTCATCCTATAAACTACCATACAATCATCAATATGACCATCATGGACTCATATAGTCACTTAGGAATAACCATGCATCAACTTTAAGGCATGTATATCTGAAGTCTATGAAATATCTGACCTAGCATGTGTAATTCAAGAACTAAAGAAATACAAATCTAGGGTTCTGAAATTCATGCAATAAACTCAATAATAACATGATAATCTTAATTGGAACATTTAATAATAAATTCATGAAGTTCTAATAATTTTCTAGAAACCCTTCCTTTATTCATGATAAGAGAATAAAAAATATGACTAAAAACTAGGGACCAAATGGAACAAAGGAACCCACTAATTAAATTCCACATACCTAGTGATGAAATCCATTGAAAAATACTTAAGTTTTGTGGCTGGAACAGGTGGACACTTGTTTCATTCTTGAACTAGGGTTCTTGAGCTTTTTCTCCTTTCTTGCTTCTAGTTTTCTAATTTTTGATTTAATGATTTGACTTAGATATGTTTTAATTATGTTCCCAGGGTTAAGATGACTAAAATTTGATGATATAGGGTGAAAACAACGTAACATAGGATTTAAATGGAATGGGAAAAGTCCAAAATACCCCTAGTCAGGTTGCTGTCGGACCAAACAACGGCGAGGTAAAATGATCTGTTGTCTACCCGACGCCCCGGCATTGGGTCTGTCGTTAGAGCCTGTTTGACAAGACTTTACTAAAATGGGCATAACTTGTTACTCAGAGATCTGATATTAGCAAGGTTAGTGGATATGGAAAAATAATTCAATTATCTATATGTGGGTAAGTCATGGGACACGTAATTGATTTTTTGGTAAGAGTTATGATCATTTGATATTGACCAAATTACATTTCCCCATAACTGTCTGAAAATTTTCCACCTCTAGTCAGACCTACGGACCGTAGGTCCACCTATAGAACGTGATGGTCATCCCTAGATCTTGTCAGAGAGTGGGTGAAGGGAGTCTTGATCAACGGTCACATACTACGGACCGTCGTCTGTCCTACAGACCGTAGTCCGTCGGTCATCCAAGACTTAACCAATTTTTCAAGGATGAAATTTTTGGGAGTTTCTGATCTCATCCACGGTTGTGTAGGACGGACTGTGGTTCAGGATACGGTCCGTTTATGCCACCGTTTGTAGCACCTACATATTTTTATGAAAAACTAATTTTTTGTTTGTTTTGGCTTCGGAGTTTTCCATAACTGGAGTATAATTGGTGTTTAGAAGCAAGTTTAATTTTGATGGTTCAATTAATAAATACAAGACTAGTCTAGTTATTAAAGGATATTCCCAAATATTTGGTGTTGATTACTCGGACAGCTTTGCTCCAGTAGTCTGATTAGATAACATTAGATTGATGCTAGCAGTAGCAACAAAAAAGGGAAGGAAAGTGTTTCATCTAAATGTGAAATCTTCCTTTTTTAAAATGGTGTACTACTTGAAGAAATATATGTAGACCACCCAAGGGTTTCTTGGAGTAAGGAAAAGAACAAAAAATACTTAAAAAGGCTCTTTATGGGTTAAAGCAAGCTCTAATAGCTTGGTATAAAGGGATTGAAGATTACTTGTTAAGTTTGGGGTTTATATGAAGCGTATCTGAAGTCGTTCTTTATGTCAAACATAAACAAACTAATCTTCTCATTGTTTTCCTTTATGTTTATGATATCTTGGTAACATAAAATAATGTATGGCTTGTTGAGGAGTTTAAGAAGTAAATGATGCAAGTCTTTGAAATGAAAGACTAGCGGCTAACGACATACTTTATGAGAATTGAAATCAAGCAAGGTTGTGATCAACTTTTTATATTTCACACGAAGTATGCTGGAGAGATACTTAAGAAAATTCATATGAATAATTTCAAGGAAACAACCACACAAATGAATCCAAAGAAGAGGTTCAGCAAAGATGATGGAACTGATAAAGTTAATGAAAAAATTTTCAGAAGACCGAATATTCTATTTGATGTAAGCTTATTAACATGATTTATGCATTGTTCTATAAAATGCATTTGCGAGCAGCGAAAAGAATTATAAGATACATTAAACGTATTTTTGAATATTGTGTAAAATTCAGGAATTGTGAGATTTTCAAACATTATGGATTTTCAGCCAGTGATTGGGATGGATCCATTGACGATATGAAAAGTACATAAAGATTCTCTTTAAGTCAGGGATCACGGATTTTCCCTTGGTGTTATAAAAAGCAGGAAACTGTGGCACAATCCACAATAGAGGATAAATTCATATGTGCAACTTCAGCAATAATTTATACCTTATGTGTGAGAAAAATATTTCCTGATTTTAATATGGAGAAAAAAGTCAATACTGAGGTACATGTTGATAATCAAGATGCAATAGCCATTTTTCATAATCCAGTGTTCTACGAAAAGACTAAACAATTCAATGTCAATCTGTTTTTCTTGAGTGATGTGCAGAAAAAAGGAGAGTGATCTGGTTTAGTACAAATCGATGATCAGCTAGTAGATGTATTTAAGATATCTCTTCCTATCACCATTTTCGAGTTCCGGAGGGACCAACATGGAATTTCTTACTCCTAATGCAAGAAGAAGTATTAGTCAGTTGCTTTAGTACTGAAATGTCTTTTACAGTGCATCATGTATTTCTTCTTTCAGTTATTTTAGGAATAGTTTCCATAGTTAACATCATAACATAAAAGTAGGACAATGATCTATTTCAATTTTTTCATTATATGTTTTATGTAATTTCTTGTTCTTTTTGACAAATATATAAATCTCTGCATATGTTTTTCTCTTAGTCATCTTCACATTTAAATTCTTTGTATTCTATTGCTTTCCTTTCTGTAATAAAATAGGCATTATCTTCATTGTGTTATCTTTCACATGTTAGAGAATATAAAGGGAGAGCAGATTCCTTCAAATTCATATGCAAGCTAGTTTACCAGAAATAACCTTCAACAAATCCACAAGCTAGTCCACAAACAAAACCACAATTATGTTTTCTTTTACAGTGATCCTAAGTTCACTTTCGAAATCTCTTAATACTTGGGTGGGCAAATTTCATAAAAAAACATATCTCCAATCAAGGGTTAGAAGAATATCTATCTATAGAGATTTCTTCGTAGTCCAAGGGTAAGGAATATCATCTATTTCCTTATATTTGAAAGACATGTACATCTACCTTTCCTTAGAAAAGAAAAAGTCATGTTCTACCTTTCCTTAGAATAGAAAAAGTTATGTTTTTTTCCCTTACCTATAATGGATAAAGATACATTCAACTCTCTTTCCTTAAAATAAAGAAAGACACATACTTCTCCATTTTTCCTTTACAATTGATTTTGAGTTCTAGTTGAATATGTTCAGGGTAGGGACCATGAAATTTATTACCTCGACTTCCTATTATGAAAATAATTTTGAATAATTAATTTGAATTAGTTTTACCATAGCAAATTACAAATTATTCGGTCAAATTTTTTAATTGCACTCCTTTATTTATAGTTCGAAATTCTCCATTAGACACATGTAAAATTCCCCATGTTAAGATTGCAAATAGAAATCAATATATCAAATTAGTGACGAACTTTATTCAGTGATAAATTTCCTTTAGACCACTTCTTAATTAATTTCATAAGTTTGATTAATAAATACACTATCAATGTTTAACACGAGGAAAAAATTTATGCTTCTAAAAAAGGCATATAATCAATCTATATATCGAGACATGGATTTTGTAAACTAAATGATTATTTGAAAAATATATATTATAATCATCCAATCTACCAGGAATATTGAACCATCTTAGAATCGCACATTTTAATAAATTAAAACTATAATTGACTGATACAAAATATAATTTTTATATCAGGATTAAGAATATAAGTATATCTAATAGTTTAGAGAATATTCTTTTGTTACATATTCAAAAGCAACAATATCTATTCAGTCCCGTTCCTGATATACAAAATGCACTAGAATAAGAAGTTTACACTATACCAATCTTATAATCATTAGAAATTACATATAATATTGTGCTACAATCGTACCAATGGCATGTCTGATTCCTACCTTAGATTTTGAATTAAAAATTTCTACTTATAAGAACCAATGATCTAATTTTCTGCAAATAAACATAGACTCTATACACTAAATCATAATATATTATTATAAGTGGGAACAACACAAATGAAAATTTGAAATACCAAAATGCCCTTGTAAAATTAAATGAGTATTATCATTTTAAGGTAAAAATAACTTATTTTCCCACTTGTAGACATCTTTTTACTAATTCTTTTCATTTTTGTTAACAAAAAATACATCAAATCCACCTGAACATGGCAGAGAAAATATTTTAGTACTTTGACTATACGGGCGTTTAATTTATCTGTTTAACAATTCTGAACTAATTAAATACCATCATGAGAGCATTTCTGGCAATGCCAGTGTACTCACTCTCCTCAAAGCACGTAACATGATAAAAATTAAAAAAAACGGAAAGGTAAAATCACAGTCACAATATTTTTTATTGGCCAATATATAAGTAATAATTATGAAAGTTTTTTTTCAAGTTAAAGTAAAAAGAATGTGTGAAATTTCTTGTTTAGAAGTAAAGGAAATTTGTGGGTTCAATTAATTTTTTTTAAAAAATTATCTTTCAAGTTAAAGTAAAAAGAATGTATGAAATTTCTTGTTTAGAAGTAAAGGAAATTTGTGGGTTCAATTAATTTTTTTTGAAAAATTATCTTTTTGTTCTCTCTTTATTTTGTTGTCTTCCTCAGATGTCTTTTTCCCCATTGACACACTCATACCTTTGTTTCTTCCATGATAAATTTTTTCCAAGATCGTCATCCCTCACCTCAACCACCCTTCTTTAATTACAAAACCGAACGTCGGATTCATAGTATTGAATATATACTTTTTTTTAATTTAAAGTAAGTAGTTACAAATTCTATTAGTTGTGATGCAAAAAATGTGGGTCTATTAAATTTCTTACACTATCTTTATTTTTCATTTCTGTTGTTAAGAAAAAATTAAAATAAAAAAAATATAATTTTCCAATTGGAAAATTTTTGGGAGGGAGACGGTTTGAAAGAAGAAAAAGTAAGTATGCTATTTTTTTTATAAATTAGAGGAATGTTGAAGAAGAAAAACCTATTGAATTCTAAAAATTTGAAAAAAACAAAGAGCCAGTGAAGGTTATAAATGGTGAAAATCAATAAAGAAGAAAGGGGGGGGGGGTAGAAGAGAAGGGGTGAAAGAAAATGTGGCAATATTGATTTTAAAATGCATTTTTAATTCATTATTATTTTAATGAATTTTAAGAAAATATTTAATAAAAAAGTGACAAAGAAAAAAGAGTTGAAAATTAATGACGTGGTGCTTACATGGCTGTGACGTGATGTGGCAGGTGAGAATGATATTCTACTATCGGGGTTGTATTTAATACAATTTAAAGATGTTAAGGGATATTTTAATGCCCTTATAATTTAAGTACTAATGTAATGTATGCGGCCATGTTCAAGTGGATTTAATGTATTTTCTCTTTATTTAAAAGGAAGTTCAAAAGTCTATGTAATGTGGGTAACATCTTTAAATAGAAGTCAAAGATCACAATTAATTTCTTTCAAAATCTACCATTTACAATTATATTTAATTAATAATTAGATAATTAAATAATTACATATTAAATACTTGCAACACTCATAAAAATTCGTTACTATTCTCTCCAACCACATAAGTAAACCAGGAAGAAAGAATTCCTTATTAAACAACACTATAATTTCATTAGGTAAAAACGTTTCAATTTCTCTTATTTATGTGTTATATTTCAGATTCCAAAAATACATAATTTTAAATTAAATATTATATTCAAATTTGTTTGAAATATTTTCACCTCACTTAATTTCTCATATTTATATGTAATGTCTTTTATCGTAATGTAAATAATTGTATGAACAGTAGAAATTGAACTTCAGTAAGGTAGTGTAGCACTTTAATTGTTCTTTTTTTTAATGAATATAATTATGTTTTATAAAGTTTTGAGTTGATGTATGATTATATATATGATGGAATCTGAACATACTTAGAGGGAGTGATACTTTTAATATCTGTTTATTTATCTTTCTAAAATACTTCTATTTCATTGGACTTTATTTTGATGATTTCAAATTTGTTTATATGTAAATTTTTTTGGTTGGTTCATAAGTATATATACACAAATTCAAAGTTATTTTTTCTTTATGAATTTATTTTTTTCACCATATAATTATTGGTTTACATTATTTTATTTTTTGTATCATATTATTAATATATAAAAAGTGATTATGTTGTATTTCATAATTAAAAAGTTAAACATGACAAAAGTAATAATTTCTAATATGTCATAGAAGACGAAGAGTACATATTCATGTCAAATATATTTAAACAACGATTATTTTTATGACCTATAAATACTATTTCTTTTGTAGGTGTACACTATAAACATGATAATTATCTACTAATCATCCTAAGAAATATATACGTTGATCGAATTTCTCTAAAACTAAAAACTAGCTCATCTCTTCTTTGATTACAACATTCATATATGTATGCATAAAATAAAATGGAGGCTACTGTTCCTAGAAGAAGGAAATTTTAAGGCATTAAAAATTTTGCAACTATTATACCGACAGATAAATTATGTGTTCTGACGTATAATGAAATGTACTCTTAACAATTAAATTAATTAATTTATCATAACAATTGTATATTTGAAATCGTTATAATGTTACATTTCAAATCACTTGATAATAATATTTTTGTATGATGTGTCTTGCAACGATGATAACATCAATTAAATAAAATCGCCGTTAATTGATTTGAGCTTGTATTTTACACATCATACGGTTGTATATAAGAAGTATTTATATTAATTAGCACTATATATAGATGAAACACATGTGTTCGAAAACTAGTTTACTATATGAGTAAACAGACACCATAAACGCTTATATAATCTCTTAAAATCAAATCATAATTATTCTATAATAGATACTATATCTAAACAAGTAATTAATATTATCTATCCAAACAAGTAAAAAATTTACAATCCGCTAACTATTTGTTCTGAAAAAGCTAGTATTACCAGTGTAAAAGTTTCTCGTCAAGATAGCATGACACGAGATCAAACTTGTAGTTTTGTTAATCTAAAAATGTTAAAGTAGAGTTCATTATGAAAATCCATAACTCTGCATTCTTGCCATAAAATCGTTGAAATTCCAATGAACCGGGCTTACTTGTAGTAATGTTTCCAACAAACTCGCATAACATTGAACGAGTATAAGTGAGAAACATTAACCAAGTATCCATTATTAACTTAATTAAATCTTTGATTTTTCGATATATGTCCTGCATTGAAAACCTCTGGATGAAAGCACCAACGAAACAAACCGGATTTATTTACACAATTATCCTAACATTATATAACAAGATAACCAAATTACAATGACAACACTTAAACTACAAGGAGAAGTACTGAAATATAAAGTAGCTAGAGGTAGAGATACGAATGATTGAGAAATTTAGATTCCACCAGAAGATGAGAGGAACAAAGTATTTCTTCACTTCTCACATAATTTTCCAAAAACACATATGAAATCAATATAAAATATACCCTCACCCGGGATCCCAGAGAATATAGTATTGGGCTGCCTAATTCCTGGGCCTCTGCGTAGTTTAGCCCCCAAGCTCAACAGTTTGGAGACCATTTGCGTCCAGAATATATGGTTTGCAAATCTTTTGCAAAGACATACGATATTTATCATCTAAACTTTTAGAAACTACTTTTCTCCTTATATAAATAATAAAAAGTTTACCCGGTGTAATCTTAATGAGAAATACCACCAATTCTTCTAGTACATTATCACTTCAACCTTTCAAAATTAATAACAAAATTTTAGAGAAGTATTACAGTAATATTTTACTTCCATGATCACACTCCCTAAGTATATTAGTTTCCTTAAGTTGCTTATTGTAAAAACTTTATAAAACTTGGTGAGAAAGAAAAATTAACCGTATTTCGCATTATAGAAAATTTAATCAGTAGAAAAAAAAAATCAAAAGTAGATAATAATTAATTCATTAAATATATTATCAAGGAAGAAATCGGGCACACTAAATAGAAGTATGTCCTTAAGAAAATTATTTCCCTCAAGTATCCGAAGTTAACTGAAAATATCCTCATGATAGAATGATTTTACTCACTGGTACATCGATACCTATATCCATAATGTCAGCGAACAATTCAACAATTGTAGAGTGCACTGAAAATGCTAAATTTGGTAGTAAACGTTTCAAGAAAATTGATTGTTCTAAAATCAGAGGATGTTTTTTCTATTTATAGACAACAAAGTATAATTTGAATGAATGTTTATTGTTCCTTATCAGAAAAGGTCACAATCCTTGAAAACATTCAACCCTTATAAAAGGTCACAAACATACATAAAAGTCACAACTCGTCATAAAAGTCACAACTTTTAATTGACGTCACAATTCATCAAAAAAGTTGCAAGTCTTATTTTCCATTTAAACCTATGAAAACCCAACAAACATATTTGTAACTACCCACAAGTACACCCTAGATGTGAGGGATTCTCTTAGGTTAGAACAAGGAGTGCTTGACCTCTCGGAGGTCTTACACAAGCCTCTTTTTTATCATTCATTACATAATGCATGAAAAGTAGTACGAAATTAAAACTTTTCTCCAGAAGATAATAATAAGAAACATATTTTATAGAAGATAAGGAATAAGTCTCATCGTCACAAGAAAATCTAAAAGATACACCGTAAACATTATAGGGACGCGAGCCTTAAATACATAAATAGTATTTACAAGTATTAAAAGAAAAGCTAAAGAAATATACACTATGCCCTCGAATATATGAGGAAAGACTTAGTCTTGAAAGTGTCAATTCCAAGGTTTCCTTCTAACCTTTAGCTTGCCTCCAACCTATACTCATAAAGTATATAAAATTATGCGATCAGTACAAACATTATACTATGTATGACATATACAAATCATGCAAAAAGGATAATTTAGTTGAAACATACAATTCATGCTATTTTGATAAAAACCTTAATTAATTAAGTTAAAAAGCATCATATAGTATCATCATTGTAACCCCCTGTATCCAAAACAGATCAAAAACATGCTTTATATAAAAATCTGCAGGTGCAACCAACGGTGGCATCGAAAGACTGTAGCCTGACCCACGGTCCTCATTCATAACTGTCATGGGATAAGAAACTCCCAAAAATTTCAGCCCAAAAAATTAGTTAAGTCTAGGACGACAGTTGGACTTACACTCCGTTGTCCGTGACCGTCGATCCAAACTCCTTTTACCCACTCTGTTACAAGATCTACAGATGACCAGCATGATCTGTAGATGGGTCTAAAGTCTGTACGTATGACTGTAGGATGAAAATTTGAAGATAGTATAGGGGAAATGCAGTTGGGTTAACTTCAAATGGTCATAAATCTTACCACAAATTGAATTAGGTGTCCCATGACCTACCCAAAGATAGATAATTGAATAATCTTTCCATAGCCACAGACCTGCTTAAAATTAAACCTTTGAGTAAAACGTGATGCCTATTTTTGTAAAGGCATGTCGAACAGCCAAAATCGATGGACCCAACAACGGGGCGTCAGGCAATCGATGGACTGTTAGTCCTGACTGTCGATAGGTAAGAGAGAAATTTTCCCAGGGGTCTTTTGGAATTTTCTCACTTCATTTAAACCCTATGTTACGTTGTTTTGACCTTAAATCGTCATATTTTAGTAAGTTTAAACCTATAAACATACTTAAAACATATCAAAGATAAATCATTAAAACAAGACTTAGGAAATTAGAAGCAAGAGAGGAGAAAAAGATCAAGAACCATACATCAAGAACGCCACAAGATCCAGCAGTTCCATCCCCGAAACTTAAGTATTTTTTCGTGTATTTCATCACCAGATATGTGGGATTTCACTGATGGGTTCCTTTGACCCATTGAGTCCCTAGTTTTCCGTCAGATTATTGATTCTCTCATAATGATTAAATCAAGGGTTTCTAGAGCATTAATAGAACTTTATATATTAATTAATATATGTTCCAAATCAGATTATCATGTTATTATTCAGGTTATCGCATGAAATTTCAGAAACGTCAAATAATATAGACACTTCAGATACACAAACCTTATTTATAAATGCATAATTACTAGATTAATTGTTGCATTCTTAGTTTGCATCTTTACTTTCGATCTATCTAGTATTTAAAAAAACTCAAACATAATCAATTAATTTACATAATTCATTAGGAGTAGCATAATACCAAGTTGGACTAGGGTTTAGCGTACCCAATAGTCCTAGAACTACTAGCCAACTAGTTTGTAAGTCCCTTCTATGGGCAATCTGTTTAGTGATCACGCCAGTGTGCCTTTATAACTATAGAAGGGTATATTGGGTCCTCTGGATTGGTCGTACACATCGGACTCCACATTAAACTTATGTGGTTTTATTACCGGTTGTTAGTAGCTCCTACATATAAGTAAGACTCTCTGCATTGATCATTTATCAATATACTCAGTATTCAGTTTCAGCATGTTATCAATTGGTTATTGTATTAAGTTACATCAGAAATACAGTATATGATGTTCAGATTATTATTCTTGCTTTTGTGCTTGTTCAGTTATGTTTTATTTCAGCTTAGTTCTACCCTACATACACGTTACCCTTAAAGTATTAACGCACTCGTGTACTACATCTTCTAGTGATGTAGGTTAAGGTTCTAAGCATCCTGATCACGCATAGTTTGATTTACCGATCTCCAGATCAGTTGATTCAGGGGTGAGTCCTCATTCTCTGAGGACAACATTCATGAGTTTCATATTAATCTTTAGTTATTTAGTTTATGTTTTTGCTAGACTTAGTTGGGGCTTGTCCCATATTTCTATTCCAATAAGAGGTTTATATCACACATAGTTAGTTTCATCTTCGTAGTGAGTTAATATTTCTTTGTATTAAACTCAACCTTTTTTTCATATATATAAGTTTTAGCGTATGGGTATTTCTGATCTTTTCATTTTAATTTATGATTTATCTTCCGTATCAGTTTATTATCTTTAGTATGCTCATGATCATTCCAAGAGGCTTAGCTTGGGATCACTTGTGGTTCTAGGTTCTGTGTCCAGATCTCGGGAGTAGATCAGGGCGTGATAAAACATGGTATGACAGAACTAGGTTCAAGAGTCTTAGAATGCCTGAAAAGCTGCACTAAGTAGAGTCCTTTAAGTGGGTGTGAAGTGCACCAAATCTAATGAGAGGGAGTCTATAAAGTGTTTTAGTAAAACGTCACTTTCTTATTACTCTAATCGTGCGTAAGGCATGATCTTATTCAATTCTAACTTGTCGTTCTACGTTTCAAATCATACCTCCTCGTAGAGATAATGCTAGGAATGCGAATACTAGTAATGCAAATGCAGCTCCTCCAGTCCCAGATCAAGAACTCTGCAATGCAAAGTTTAGGAATGTTATACAGATGTTGGCTAAGACTATGAAAAACCAGAACAATCGGGTTCATGATCCTATGATTGAAAATGGCTGATCAGCAGCAACAAGGGTCTATCACTTTGTTAAGAAGAATCTGCATGAGTTCTTATTATCATAGACTACTGAGGATCATTAGATTTTCTTGGATATGATCAAGATGATCTTTGACGTTACGCAAGTCACTAAGAATGATCGGGTTGAGTTAGCATTATACTAGTTGAATGATGTTGCTCATATCTGGTATACATAATAGAGTGAGAATAGGGGTGCAAATGCAGCTCCTATCACTTGGGATTGATTTAGTGAGACTTTTCTAAAAAAGATTGTCCCAATATAGTTGAGAGAGGCAAAGACTCTGGAATTCATGAACTTGAGGCAGGGTAACATGACAATCCAAGAGTATGGGATGAAGTTTAAAAAACTCTCGAAGTATGCTCCTCACATAGTTGCTGACTCCAAGGCTCGGATGAATAAGTTCTTGTATGGAGTGTCAGATTTGGTGAAAACTGAGTGCAGATGGGAACTATGACTAGTCTCATCATAA
Source organism: Solanum chmielewskii (assembly GCA_027704785.1). Lineage (NCBI taxonomy): Eukaryota > Viridiplantae > Streptophyta > Magnoliopsida > Solanales > Solanaceae > Solanum > Solanum chmielewskii. The sequence continues at coordinate 37,290,209 of JAKWIX010000324.1, read as the reverse complement.
ATCGGGTGGTGGAAATCATTCGCAGAGTCAGTAGAAGTTTTCAGCCAAGTCCCTTCATCAGCTAGTGTTCCATCCTTTAAGAACACGTTTGACCATAAGGGTACAACACCAGGCTCTAAGTCTCACAGAAGTGTTTCAGGCACCAAGACTAACCCCACTTTTTGTAAGTGTTGTAAGAACCATCCATACGAGTGTCTCACAAGAAAAGAAGGTTGTTTTTGGTGCAGCCAGTCTGGTCACAACTTGAGAGATTGTCCTTCTAGATAGAGTAAAGGAGGTGGTATGGTAGAGATGAGTGTACAAATTCAACAGCACCAAAAAGTTTCCCAACACAACAGGGTAAGTCATCTCGTACATGTGGCGATCAACATCACAACAGGTTGTATGCTCTTCAGGTTCGCCAGTATAAGGAAGATTCTCCTTATGTAGTCACTGCTACGTTACGTGTCTTTGACCTTGATGTTTATGCATTATTGGATCCAGGGGCTACTCTTTATTTTTTTACTCCTTACATAGCAGTACAATTAAGTGTCATTCAAGAAACTATCTAAGAAACTTTCTCAGTCTCTACTCTAGTCAGTGACCCAGTCATAGCATGACGGGCATACATAAATTGCCCTGCCACAATCTCTCAGAAAGTCACCGCATCAGATATACTAGAGTTAGAAATGATAGTTTTGATGTCTTTCTAGGCCTGGATTGGTTACATTCGTGTTATTCCTCCATGGATTGCTGAACTAGGATCGTTCGTTTTAACTTTCCAGACGAACCAATCTTTGAATGGAAGGGTAGTAGCTTAGCGCCTATGGATCTATTTATTTCTTACCTTATGGCCACAAAGGTGATCTCTAAGGATTATATCTATCATCTAGTTTGGGTAAAGGAGTCTAGACTTTAAACCCTAACACTCGAGTCAGTTCCAATAGTTTGTGAATTTCCAGAAGTATTTTTAGAAGATCTTCCTAGAGTCCCTCCCGAATGGAAAATTTACTTTGGAATTGATTTCCTTAAAGATACCCAAGTATTTCTATTCCTCCTTAAAAAATGGCTGAAGTGGAGCGTAAGGAATTTAAAAAGTATTTGAAAGACCATCTAGATAAGGGCTTCATCAAGATGAGTATTTCACCATGGGGTGCACCAATGTTGTTTGTTAAGAAGAAAGGTTGTTCTCTCATAATGTGCATTGATAATAGACAGTTGAACAAGGTCACAATCAAGAATAAGTATCCCATTCCCAGGATTGATGACTTGTTTTACAAACATAAGAGTTCTAGCAATTTCTCAAAGATAGACCTCAGATCGGGTTTTTATCAGCTTAGAGTCAGAGATAGTGACACTCCAAAAACAGCCTTCAAAGCTCGATATAGTTATTATGAATTTGTAGTTATGCCGTTTAGACTAACCAATGCTCCTGCACCTTTCATGGATTTGATGAACAGAGTTTTTAAACAGTATCTGGACTTTTTCCTTATCGTCTTCATTAATGATATCATCATTTTATTATAGGAATGTGGAAGAACACACGATTCATTTGAGAATTGTTCTACAGACTCTCAATGATCACTAGTTATTCTCTAAGTTTATCAAATGTTATTTTTGGTTGCAATCTTTTTCTTTCTTAGGTCACATTGTATCTTGCGAAGGGATCCGAGTAGATTCACAGAAGTTAGAAGCAGAGAAACAATGGCCTAGTTTAATAGGTAAACTAAGTTATTACAGAAGGTTCGTGGAAGGATTTTAATCCATAGCCTCACAATTAACTAGGTTGACTCAGAAGATGGTTATGTTCCAATAGTAAGATGATTAGAAGAAAAGCATCGCAGAATTAAAAACTAGACTGACTACAAATCTTATCTTGACTCTACCAGATGTTTCAGATGATAAATTGATCTATTGTGATGTATCCAGGGTTGGCCTAAGTTGTGTGCTTATGCAACGATATAAGGTTATAGCGTATACCTCTAGACTTCTTAAGGTGCATGAAAAAAACTATCCACACCATGACCTCGAGCTTGCACCAGTGGTGTTTTCACTAAAGATATGGAGACATTACTTGTAAGGTGTTCATGTAGATATGTTCATTGACCATACGAGCCTTCAGTATGTATTCAACAAGAAATAGTTAAATCTTCCTAGAGGAGATGGCTTGAGTTCCCTAAGGATTATGATATGAGTGTGCATTACCATCCTGCTAAGGCGAATATAGTAGAAAATGCTTTTAGTAGATTGTCTATGAGTAGTGTAGCCCATGTCGAAGAAGAAAGGAAGTATCTAGTGAAGGATGTTCATAGATTTGCTCACATAGGAGTTCTCCTTATGAGCATATCAGACAGAAGTGTAATAGTTTATAGTGGGGAAGAATCGTCTTTGGTAGTGGAGGTTAAGGAAAAGCATGACAGTGATCCAATCTTGATTGAACTTAAGGGTGCAGTCCATAATAAAAGAGTGGAGGTTTTCTCCCAAGGGGGAGATGGTCTGCTTCACTACAAGGGCTGATAATGTGTTCCTGATGTGGGCGAGTTAAGACAACACATTCTTGTAGAAGACCATAACGCTAGGTATTCTATCCATCCAGGTTAAACTAAGAAGTACCACGATCTGCGGGAAATCTATTGGTGGAATGGCATGAGGAGGGATATAGCAGACTTTGTAAGTAGGTGCCCCAATTGCCAGCAAGTCAAGGTAGTACATCAGAAACCAGGGAGTATGACTCAAGAGATTGATATTCCTACTTTTATGTGGGATGTGGTCAATATGAACTTCATCACAGGATGATCGTGTACTCGCAGACAGAATGACTCCATTTGGGTGATTTGTTATAGGATGACTAAGTCTTCTAGTTTTTTTGGCGGTCAAGACTACATATTCGGTAGAGGACTATGCCAAGATTTACATTAATGAGATTCTGAAGCGACATGGGGTTCCTTTATCTATCATCTCATATAGAATTTCATAGATTGCCTCTCATTTCTAGAAGTCATTTCAGAAGGGTCTTGGTACTCAAGTTAACCTAAGCACAATATTTCACCTGCAGACGAATGGACATGCAGAGTATACCATTTAGACCCTTCAGGATATGTTGAGATCTTGCATGATCGATTTCAAAGGTAGTTGGAATGATCACCTTCCTCTTATTGAGTTGTCCTACAACAATACCTATAATTACAATATTCAGATGGCCCCTTATGATGGTTTATATGGGCGTAGATGTAGATCTCATGTTTGTTTGTTTGAAGTAGGTAAAGAAGCTTTCATAGCGCCAAATTCAGTCCTTCATGCTATGGAGAAAGTGGCACTCATTAGAGATAGACTTAAGACAACCCAGATTCGTCAGTAATCTTATAAAGATGTAAGGAGAAGGGAACTAGAGCTCAAAATTGATAATTGTGTTTTTCGTAATGTTTCTCATATGAAAAGAAGTGATGAGATTTGGAAATAAAGGGAATCTCAATCCTTGATATGTTGTCCCTTACAAGATGTTGAAAAGGGTTGGCAAGGTGGCATATGAGTTATAGTTACCAGCATAATTAAGAGCAGTGAGACATAACGAAATCGCCCATACAATATCCTCAGTACATACTTAAAAGATCTTACAGATTACTACGGATAAGTATAATTCATTTCATTTACTCAAGTCACAACTCAATATCAAAACACTATAGAAACATACATATACATACGAACTTCACATAAGAACCATCCTCCAAGACAAGTCCTAAGTTAAACCTAATGTAATGTGAAAGTAGCATCCGTTAGTATTACTCCCACCCTAGTGCTCTTTGAGAATTAGACTAGGCATATCACATTCATCAGATACATAACTTTCATATTGGAAGACATAATATAAACATGTTTCCTTAACATTCGACATAATGTCACATAACTTTCATTTACATCATCTCATGACCCATTAATATATTCATATAAGGACACACAAAAACTCTCTTCAAATTTTTACTTGTGCAATGGATAAGTAGCATCCCATTCCACACCTATCATTAGTAACACACCGTTAAGAATACTTAGTTAATTTGCGTATGTTTTAGGGGCTAGCTTTAGCCTACATAGATAATGAGAGCTTGAAATTGATACCATGTACTACCCTTATAGGATGAGGGATCCCTACTTACCTAAGGTAGGTTCATATTCTTTATCCTTTACAAGGATTATTCAATAGCTACACCTACACAGGCGGATAGTTATGGGCTAAGGTGATTTCTACTAAGTCAATCATTCTATACTAGAGAGGAGCGCCCATCTCATGAGGTACATTGGATACAACATCTCTACACACGAAGTGTACCCACCCCTTCTTCAAATCCTCCCGCTGCTAAGCATAATTCCCCCGTGGAACATTCATTTACTATAGGTGAAGAGATAACTATTGAACACCCCTTCTCAACTAACGAAAGGTATCCACCCTCCAACATATCTTTGGAAATCTATCGGGAATAATGATGTTGTTACTTAACACTTACTATCAACTCACAAAGAATGTTCACCCCTAAATCCCCCCTTTTCATACTTAGGAATAGTAGGGATGGTTTAGACACTTTACTTATACTCATGAAGAGTGTATACCCTATAACCCCCATTTTAATCCATTGACTTCATTCATGCATTCAAGTGTGTTTGTGTGTGTGAGTACATGTGAGCACACCATTGGCATAATGACCATGTTTCATAACATTGTATTTCTAGACATGGTCATACGGACATTTATCTCAATTTACACATTATTATAATTCAAATTTTAAATGCATACTTCATTTAGACATAAATCCTTCAAGATATTCATTTCAACCTTCTAACACATAGCATACAGATACATATCAAAATCATCACTTCACTTCACATATCATGCCTTGAAGGACATTTTCACAATACACATATAACTTAATATACTTCAAGTAGACACCGCCACCAGAGGTGGACCATACCACTTAAGAGAATTTCATAATAAAGATTAAACAAGATAGCCCACTTACGATTAATCCAAGCATTCACCACCTATCCACAATTTATCCTACAACTCATCATAAAATAGCCCTTAGGGATGTAACTAAAACACAATAATCCACCATGAAACAATAACCTTGACACAATCTAATCATGCCTATTAAACCCATTTTACAAGCTAAAATTTGAACAATGCAAAGACATCATTCCATTGGGGTTTTGACATTAACACAAACATTTAAATCTAAGAACAACTAATTTTAATCGTTAAAACATTTTTAAAGCAAAGACCCATACTTAGAGTCAAGGGGTGAAGAAGTTTGAAGTTCAAATCCTTTTTGAAATTGATATTTGAATGAAATAACGTTAAGGGAGGACTACAATACCTTAATGAGAAGGAACCCACGAGATTATTGATTAAGAAAAATTTGAAGAACTTGGTCCTCTTCCTTGGATTTTGAAACTTCCTCTAAATGAAGGTTTTTGGAGAAAAGATTTTTGGAGAAATTTGATTTGATCTTTAGGGTATTAAATGGTGGGTGAAATGAAGTTTAAAATGACCTAAATAAGTCCATAAATCATCCACAAAGTTCCCAAAAGACCGCTACACCATTTAGACCCTTTTCAAAATTCAAATATGACTTAAAAACGACGTGGCCAAATCAAAACTTCGATGGTCATTATGGAGGGAGATACTGATTATTGATTTTACAACACACTGACACAGGGACCCTCGTGCTACACACTCGTCGTGAGGTGGGCTTCAAAATCTTCCCCTGCACACTGCATTGGGCAGTTCATTTGTACAACGTTTGGGTCCTTCTTAGGGTCCCTTAGGGTGGTCCTCGAGAAGTAGTTCTCCAACGTTTTGACACTTGGTACATCCCTCTAGGCACTAGGGTCATCCCCAATGGTTTTAGACCCAAAAAACTACCCAAAAAGATTGACCAAAATAAAGGACACACAAGCACATTCCAAGACACATTTTCCAAATGTCTTGGACGTTTTACTTTGACACTTCACCAAGTCACTACTAATGCGAAAATACACTATTTAATACAAAATTAACTCATGGAACAAATGCGAAGGTCTAGTTTGACCTATTTCATATTTAGGGTCGTTACAATCTCCTCTACTTAGAACAATATTCATCCTCAAATAACATCAAACATTTCCAAGGACATCTAGGACAAAACTAGCATCATACCACACATGTCATCAAGGGAACGATTTTCATATTCAATGCACCAACTCGAATGAAAAACTACTTTCATATGACTATGAGTTTTAAGCAACATAAACAAATTTGGAATGTTTCCATATTTCAAAGCACACACTTACTTCTTCTTTTAACTTCAATTATGGAGGAACTACCTTCTCAAACATTAGACATGTTCATCACACCATCATGAAACTCAACATTCAATAACCTTCAAATCACATATTGAAAAATAGAAAAAAAAAACCTTGATGTAATTAAGCAAATATAGTAAGCTACACATTGACATGAGAAATATATAGGTTAACTACAAATCTAATCATGTGAATGAAATGTCATCAAGATAATGCAAGACATATCATAATCAATGAAATTAATAACATAAGGAGACATGAAACTAACACTAATGCAATAATGCAATACTCCAAAACATACCAAACTACTAAGAATTTTGGCCTAGAGCTTGACTATGAATAGAAAGAAAGATAAGGTTATCAACTAACTTCCTAATTAATCCATTCTTCCCCACATAGGGTAAACACATCTAAAGAAAATCAATACAATCAAAAATAACGTAGGACTTACCAAGGCCTTACTCATGATTAGTTTCTTTAGCTCGGAGTACATAGAAATGATTCCTCTTTTGAGCAATGGTATCCGATCAAACATGAGGAGCTTTGTTGACCTCCTTCCCTTTTGCCTTAAGGGTAGGGCAATCTTTCATCTTATGACCCCTATTACCAATTTGAAAGCAACCATCCGCGATGGAAACAAACTAACCCAAGGGTTTATCCCTAAAACTAGTACACCTAAGCCTCTCAAAAGCATAACAACCTCCTTGAGAATTTTAGTTTTAAACCCTATACTTGTTTCCCATGGAAATATCTTGAATATAGAACCTTTTCTTAGAACTAGGTTGATTTGACTCATCCAATATAGGCCTCTTTCCATCTCTAGTCACCTCACTAATCTTGGACTCCTCAATTTGTTGAGCATACACCACGTGCTTAGAGATATCCATATCATGATGGAGCATTGTCGTAAGACACTCTTTTACACTAAGCTAGACACCCCCATCACAAATTTGTTCATCCTATCCCTATAGTTGGCTACTAAGGCTGGGGAATACTTAGAGAATTGGGTGAATTTTAGAGATTACTCTTTCACACTCATTCCCTCTTGAGAAGGTTCATGAATTCCACCAAATTTCTGTCCCTTGGCTCTAAGGGGAAAAAACTATCAAGAAAAGCCACATTGAAAATTTCCTAATCTACCAAACATTCCCTTAAGGGCCTTTTATCCCTCCATTTCTCAAACAACACTTGAGACACATCTTTGAGTTTATAAGCATTTAGGTCCGCTTTCTTTCTAGGATTTACACCCATATTATCCACCACCTTGAATACCTCATCTATGAAGCCTTGTGGATCTTTCTAAGATCCTGAAAATTACTTAGGTGAAGCTAGAGCCCAACATGGTTGTGTTAATGATTTAAGGTCCGAATATGTTTTATAATGTTGGTTTGAGGCATTATTAAAGTGTTTAGGTGCTTTTGGAGTCAAACGTCAAGAGTCAACCAAGACGTTCGACAACTAAATCACCTATGTGCCTCATAGTAGTTTTATGTGTTTATATGTGATTCATGAGATTAAAGGTTCTTAGTTATTATAATGTATATAGGATGTTTGTCAAGTTTCGTGAATTTTTTAGGTAAAATATAATAGAAGATCCATGACTTTCGAAAGTCTTGCCTTGAAACGACCTTGTGTGTCTATGTATGTTTCATCGAGTTTTACGTGTTTGTTTTGGATGAAACTTCTGTGGTAGGTCCTAAACTCGTATACCAAATATTTGAGTTTGAAACATATGGGTACGACTCAATGTAGGACCCACAAGGGTCTCAAAAGGAGGACACCAACATTAGAGCTCAACACTGCCCGCTAGTGGCAATCGACGGCCCAAATGATGGCCAGTAGACAAGGCGACAGTCCGTAGATGGGTATCACTGATGTGTCCAAGTTTCATGAAGTTTGAAAGTCTCTGAAGCAACCCACTAGAGACCAACAATGGGGCATGGGTTAAACCACAGTCCGTTGGTATGGGCTTCAATTTTGCTGAAAAATCTGGAAGTTTTCTATTGTGACTTGGTGTTTTTGGGAAATTCTTCCCAAGTCTTATAAAACGTGTAGACTTTATTTTTATATTTTAGGGGTAATTTAATAGTATATATGTTATTAAACTATCATTTAAACACTAACATCTAAATCAAAACACCTTCCTTCCTAAAGATTCTCCAAAAACCTCTATGAAAAATCAAGGTAAGATGAAGCTTGAAGATGGTTCTTCAATTTAGTTTTTTTCTTGAATTTTAATTTTTTTCTTAAAATAAGTTGTGGTATTTCTTCATTTAAGGCTTTCTATCACCTTAGAGCAATTTTCAATGATTTTTTTTAAAGATGAAAAAATGTGAAAAAGTTCAATTTCTAGTTTTAAGTCTTGGGTTCTTGCATAAATTGTTTTCAAACATTTATATATGATTAAATTTATGTATAATTGATGTTTTTTAATGAAATTATCCATGAACCTTTGACATTCACAAATCTCTCAATTAGACTAAAATAGGTATGTGACCATGCTTTGATATTGATGAATTCATGTGTAGGTTGTTATGAGCTTTTGATCATCTATATATTATTATTAATTTGATTATAGGTTGTTTCAATTTTATCAATTGAATATTGTACATTATTTGATCTATTGAATATTAGGCTTATTGAATTGATATTGAATTAAGGGTTACGATTTTTGGTATAGGTTCTATGGGCTATCTAATGATGCAATAATTATATTCAATTGATATCTAGGTTGTATTAGATTGATTAGTATGTTATGACTTGACCTAGATTCGTTGATTATCGATATAATTGTATTGAATTGTTGGTTATGACCATGGTAAGGGACTTATTATATAGAATTGGATGATTTAGCCTTGAAATCGAAGTGGTAAGATGGAGTGAGGGTATGCTTCCCTGATTCCTATTATTTAATATTAATTAGAATATAACTATATTGTTATTGGTATGGTCCACTTATAGTGGCGGTGCTATGTGAATAGAAGTGACCTTGACGGTGTTACTTTATGAAATATGATGATCATGACCTTTTCGGCATACTTGATGTATTATGATGTTTTTTATAGTTGTTTTATATGAAGTATGACCATATGTATCTACATGTGAAGTAAAGTTCAATTATGTGTTCTTTCAATATATGTTAGGAGATCATGTACACTATGACTATGTTCTTATATATGCAGTCTTAAATGTTGATAAATGATTATTCCTTGACCATATGAGTTGGGATAGTTATATTGATGATGATATTGTAATGTATAGGATGCCAAAAAGATGATAAGGGTCATTCCTAAGTACATAAAAGAATTATATGCTATATGTTATAAGGGAAAAGAATGTGGTGTCTTGTTTAGTAGACTTGTGTCCCTTACTTGATAAATGTATGAATTATATATGAATAAGAGATGTCTTGACCAGGTAGGCTTACTGCACCCTTTTCATGAATCAATGGAAGATATGTGAGAACTTAAAGAATGTTAAGAAGGTCATGCACGTGGTAAATGTTATGTTATGAATGTTGAAGTCGAGAGTTGTAACTGCATTCTTCATGTAAAAGAATGGTGTACTCAGTGTTGACTGGATTGAACGACATCATATCATCCATAGGAAAGTCATAATGAGCTATCTTAGTCGCCATTGAAAGGTAGCCCTAGTGAACCTCTTTGTTAGGGTGAATGTTATTGGACGATGAACTAGATAAGGAACCCTTTTCATGTGATCCTTTTATGTCAATTACTTTATAAGAACCAAGTATAGCAACAAGTTCTTATATTAACGAAAGTGGATCTACTTGAGAATAAGACTAGAGTACAATGTACCTCTACTTGAGAATGCGACTAGAGTGCATAAAAGTCCTTTTTATTCCTTTACACTGTGCCTACATAGGATGTGTCCTAGTTCTACCCTTGGCAACTAGAACACCCTTATCGTAGTAGGTTAGAACTCTGGATTCCTTGTCTAGATATCATGGTCTATGTCGGTCATTGCCTATTCTCATCATGTGGGATACTTACTAGAACTAGGGAAGTTCTATGATGTTTAGCTGGTTGTACGAGACCCTATATAGACATTGCACAATAGTCATTGAAGGTGTTAGTGAGAGTCACTAGGTCTTGTTCAAGACAATTACTTGATTGTCCTTTATGTGTTGAATGTCTCTTAATTAATTAATGAATATAATGACTTAAGTTTAAGAAAGTATGTTAAATGAAGTAGTACTTATCTAGAGTAGTTAAGCGTTTTTAGTTAAGGCACGGAGGGGGCATTGTAATGGTCACTTCTTATATTACCTAGATAAGTCTTAAAATTACTCTAGTTAGGGAAGTTGGTTGATTTTATAGATATGATCTAAGCCTTAGGTAGTCTTAAGGATTTCTTAGGTAATCTTGAAGAGGTCATTGTGGACGTTATCTTCTTGATTTACTTATGTAAGTCTTTTAATATACTTTGGATGGCAAATGTCATATCATCTATATGCTAATGTGTTAACTGAGAATTATTCTATCTTAGGTAGTCAATAGGATCTCTTGAGTGTGTGTTTAAGAGATTGTATGGGATGTCGCTTCACAACTCACTCTAGTGAATCTTAGAATTACCTTGCGTAGGAGGATCTCATGTTCATATGTTTGACGTTTTTTAAATGTATGTTGATCTCATTATGGGTTGTCTTTGTGATCTTTAAGGTGTTCTAAGAGAGGGTGTATGGACGGTCTCTCTTTGTACTACTTAAGAGATTCTTAGGATAGCTTCTAGTGAGGGTCTTATATGCTAAATGGTATGTAAGGTGAAGTGAAGGAACTTTTTTGTAGTGTAACAATGACATGAGTTACTGTAACATTTCTTAAAATGTGACTTTTTTCTTAAATGATTTCCTAAGTTTTTCTAAGTTGTTAAATAAAGTTATTATTCTTATAGTGTGATGTTTTAATCAAAATTCGTGAAAATCATGCAATTTAGTAAATGTCCCTTTTTCATGGTTTTTGCATTGCTTCCATACATAGTACATCTAATTTTCTAACCCCTTCTTTTCCCTTTTTGATTAAAGTGTAGGGAATTTGAAGTCTTGATGTGCTATGGAAGATTGATAGGTCTGTAAGACTTTGAAGATGATGTATTGGTGAGTCCTCATCGATTCAAGGATAATATCCACATATTCCTTATGTCATAGTGTTTACTCTGTTGTCTTCTATGAGATTCATCCCAAGTATTGTATACTCTAATGTTTAGATGGTTCAAATAGATATTTTTGTAAAGGTTTAATTTTTTAAATTAAAGTCTTCCGCTTGTGTAATGTTTATGAAAGAGTTCTTCGTGCGTGAGGAAAGTTTTAAATTTTTAAGTATTTTATTATGTTTATTGTGCAATAAATTATACGAGAGCTTAGAGGAGACTTCAATAATGCTCTAACTTCTACCATGTACTTGTGGGTCATGACAATCTTCATTCACCTTTGTGTAATGGAATGTATGAGGGTTCATCTTCATGAAATCCCGAATTCTAGAAGCGGGAGTATTTGTATTGGGTTGAGGTCAAACTCCTATGTTAGCTTGGGAAACCACATCATTAGTGAGAACATGAGCTTCAGTCGTCATGAGCTTGGTCAAGACCCTAACAGCATCCCTTATCTCCACATCAGTCATATCCCCCTAAATATAAGGATCGTGAGGACCTTGGGATATTGGAGGCATTTGGGGAACTTGAGGTCCTTGAGGTGTTTCAGGTTCTTGAGGGGGAACCTGCTCATTCACATCCTCTTGGTCAACTATAGGGACTTGCTCATTCTAAAGAGGAATTCTCTTATTAACTATTTCTCCATCCTCCCTTCTAATGGGTGTCGTCCTTGTATTCATATCCTATAAACACAAGTGAAGAGGTTCAAAGAGAAACTTATAAAACTCAACTCTATGGCACGACACTAGAGTAATGAAGAAGTGAAACGTCTATCATCCTTTAGCCTCTCACTCTTGGGTGTCTCGCAGCTTACACTGATGAACAAGCGCTACTAGACGTGGCTTATGCGACTTTTAGACTTTAAACTATTTCCCATAGACTTACGCTCTGATACCAATATTTGTAATGATCCGGAAGTACACCCTAGAAGTATGGGCAACCCTTAAATCATATCAAGGCGTGCTTGACCTCTCGGAGGTCTTACACAAGCCTCTTAGCTATCATTCATTACATAAAGTATTAAAAATAGTGAAAATTTTTAATCCTTAACAAGAATACTATAATAAGAAATATATTTTATAGAATCTATTGAATATGTCTTGTAGTCACATGCAAATCTTAATGACACACCTTAAACATCTTAGGGACACAATCATTTACATTGAAAAAAGTACATAAATTGTATTTACAAGTCTAAAAAAAGAAACATACAGAAACTTGTTTTAGGATGTGCTAGCGCTCGTAATCCTATTTGACTACTTGTAGGAGTCGGAAATCAATGAAAAATTCTGGAAGGGTAGATAATAGGTGATTAAGTTAATTCATGGTTGAAACATCCGGATATGAATCCCCAATGAACAACCAAGGGACCTTGAAGAGGACCCTTGCACGTTGGTGTCAATACTACCCCGGTAGTGTGCACCCACGAAGAGTCAATCGATGGGGCTTGTGTTGGTCAACGGGGTGTCGATGCTAACCTTCGACAAAAACATAGCCAACTCGTTTAAGGGGAAAATTTTCAAACTCTCTAAACTCATTGATGGACGTGCAGCACAGAAGGTGGGCTGGTTCATCGATTTAGCCACGAGGCGTTGACGGGGTTCTGTATGTGAATGACTTTTTTTTCTGCACGTTTAACTTAGTTCAAAACAATTATTTAAGGGTTTAGTGGTTAGTTAGCATTAGGGTAATACTAATTAATTTAATTAACCCTTCATATAAAGACCCCAAGACAATTAGTCTAATTACAACTATCAATACAAACTTTCTTCCTTCTCATCTTTCTCTTTATATTGGAAGACACCATTGAAGACTAGTTAGGGGAGGCATTTGGGGGCTTTAAAGGGACGACTTTTCCATCAAAGCTTCATCAAACATTGAGTTATGTGATCTAATTAACCTTTGAGACCTCTTTCTTTAAAGGGTTCCTTCAAAGTATTTTCAAAAGTTGGGTTTTCATGTGGCGAAAAATTACGTTATGAATTAGTTTTTTATGTGTTCTATTGGATAATATGAATATATAAACATGTATTTTAACTTAGTTATTATATATCTTGATGGTTTGCTACAGTTTGTGGATGATGATCCTTAACCCTTATCCTTATGTTTGGTATTGATATGAATTAATTTTAAATTGGTCCACTTGACTTAGTTATTGGTTGAACTTCTATTAAATAATGTTTTTACATTATTCATGAACAAATTAGAGTGATTTTTAGTCTTTCATGCGAGTTCTTCAAAAGATGATCTAGGTTACGATGTGAATAGACCTAAGTATCTTATCTTCAACTATGATCTGGTATTTAATTGTGATGTAGTGATTATCGTAGCCTTGGTATCATGTTGATTATTCACTAATGATAATGTATACCAAAATTGGGTTAAATTAAGGGATTATGGTTATACCTTGATGATGAACTATGAAAAAGACTAGGGTAAGTCTTATGATTTCTATCATTTACTTAAAATTGTGGGTAATTGTGATTAATTCATGATGTTGTATTGGAGTATGCCTGATAATAGGATTGATAGGGTGGTATGATGTTGAATTGAAATATCTTGACTATGTTGTGAAGTTTATTAAGGTGCATATGTTATAAGGATGATGATGATGACCAATGTCTTATTATGTTATGAATATGCTAATGTGCTAACCTTACTTATATGAATTGTAACGAAAGGACTTATACTTATGCAATTTTTATTGTGCTATGATGATGATAATGTTATACAAGGGTTAGACCTTATGACTTTACTAATGTACAATTGATAATTAAAGTCTTAAAGGCATTTCAAAAAGGGAATCTAGCTTAGAACCGAGTGAGCTAGAGTGGGGAGTGTCTGTTCCTACATAGGTAAGGTACGAGCACTAAAGTACTCTTGAGATTGGAGACAACAATTCATGTAGCATAAAGAGGGTCCAACATTTCTTTATTGGTCCTTGAACTATGTTTCCAACCTAAGAACACTAGCTAGTGGATCCAAGTAGTTGCTATGTCTTATCTTTTGGTCTTGGCAAGTAGTCCGCCTTCCTTCGGTGTAAGGTTTTATGACACCAGATTCCATACTAGTTCATGTGGTCTATGTCAGTCAGGGAAAGATGTTTCCAAAAGGAAAAATGAATTAATTAATTGAACTCTATCAAGGATAACCTAAGGGGTCTAGATTAGTCTAGGTAGGTATATGGGACTCTACCTAACCATTGCACTAGTTAGTATTTAAGGGAGTATTTGGAGGATGTTCGTATGTATGATTAGGTTTATAATTCTATATGATATGTATATGATGAACTTGCACATTGTTGATACTATATATTGATTGTTTCACTTGTGATTGTGTGTTTGTTTATATGGTTAAAGTAAGATGAAATGTATATCTAAATATCATGTCTGGTAAAGTAGTGTTATTAATGATTCTTTTTGAGTTACTTCATTGAGTAAGGTTATGGGGCTTTGCTTGGTCATTGCACTTGTTTACTTGATAGGTGTTCATGGGTATTTGTCTTTCTTTGTTTATGATCAAATGTGATCTTATTCATTCTTAATGTTAATATGATTTGATGATAGAGTTACTTGATTTCGTATCAACTTATATGGTATGAATGGTTGACTTTACTAGAGTTGATGTTGTTGTATTTTGATGAACATGTGTATCACCTAATGAATGTGAAATATTGATTGGTATGGTCTTTTTGAATGTGCATAAAGGTTTTTAATGAAAAATGCATACTTTATGAAATGTCATTTTTCTTGCATGATTTTAAAAGTATTTGTGAATATGGTGTCATACTTAGTATAGGTGGCTTACTAACCCCATTTCTTATTTTTTCCCAACATTTTAGGTTCCGATCGTTGAAGTGTTTGGAATGCGTCTTGAAAAAGACTTCGATTCTTTGATCATGCAAGTAGGGTAGGTCCTTATTTTCTGAAAGCAATGCCAATATCGAGCTTATGTTTTTATTTTAGTTCTAAGACTCTTATATTCTATCTCTTTCATTTGAGTACAAATTGTATAAATTCAATATGTGGATTTTTTTTCATTGATGTGTGGGCTATGCCCAAATTGCTAATCGTGTTAGATGGTGATGATATGAGACAATTATTGAAGACTATGTTCTATCGTCTATATATTTATGTGAAATAAAGTAGAAGGCTGTGTGACCTTTATATACGAAGGGTCTGTGTATACTCGTATATATGTTATGTGTATAGAGAGATCTATGTACAACTCCAACTAGAAGTAATGAAAAGCTTCATATTTTCCGCTAAATTTAACCTATGAATATAATGATGTAAACTAAGAGGCTAGTCTTAGTCCTTAAAGACGACGACGATGCCAATTACGTCTAGGGGATAAACCCGGATGTGACAAACTTGGTATTGGATAATGAGGTTGATTTATCTTAGAGTCAATGTTTCTCTCAACCACGTTTATATTAGTTTGTATTCATACTTATGAAGCGTGACACACTTATGGATAGGACACTACGTGATGCCTAGGAAACACTCAATCTCTTGGAAATCTAATATCTTGCCATTACAGTATACTTATGGTGTGCTTTTCTATCTAATCCTATTGTTGTGATTATAGGAGAATGAACACTCGAAGGAATGCGGCACAAAGACTTTAAGGGAATATTTCCATAGCGTGAGCTCCTCCTCGTAGTGAGCAAGTTCCTCCTCTTTAAGAAAAAACTAATTTTGAACATGTTCCGGTCAATCCTCCACCCTTGACGGATGGTGACATAATGGCTTTCCATATCCAATTGGCCCAAGCCTTCACTACACAAGCCTAATCTATGTCAAACCAAGCTAACCGGGAGGTAGTACATAGTCCAAATCAACAAATTGATACCATGGCCTCCCGTCTAAGGGATATCACTTGGATGAGCCCTCCTACCTTCGAAGGGACAAAGATTTAAGAAGACACCCAAGAGTTCATCTAAGAAGTCTATAAGATACTCTTTTATATAGGGTTGTCCACAAGTGAGAAGGCCGAGTTGGCCACTTATAAACTCAAGGACATGGCTCAAGCATGGTTCGTCCAATGGAGAGATTACAGGTCATTGGTGGGTGGTCCGGTCAATTGGAAGGCTTTTCATGATTTGTTCTTTCCTAGGGAGATGAAGGAAGCTCTGACACAAATTCTAACATTTGGTATAACTAATTTAATCCTTACGACTTGTGAGTCGTAGTTGTGGTGGAAGGAACTAGATCTTCACTAGTATACGAAAAGCATGCAAGTTATGATGACGTACTGGATGCTAAGTTGCTCGAACTCATGTGCGAGTATCCCAGACGAATCGGAATCCGACTCTTGGATTCGGCACAATTTAAATTTTAAAATATGGGGGTGCGAACATGTGTATGGATACGGGTGCGAAGATTAAAATGAAATTATTGAATATTATAAAATGTATTTATAATAAAAATAATAATAAAAATAATAATAATAATAATAATAATAATAATAATAAGAAATAATAATAATAATAACAATAATATTAATAATAATAATAATAATAATGATATCAACAAAAACAACAACAACAACAATAATAATAATAATAATAATGATAATGATATTAATAAGAACAACAACGAGAACAACAACAATAATAATCGTAATAATAATAATAATAATTACTGTTGTTATAAACAATATGTATTATAGTGAATGTCGAATTATGTGGAGTCATTGTATGATATGGTTACAAATCCTACTTGGGGACCAAGTAAGGTTTTCCCCATAATTAAAGGGTATCCCTTCATTGTAAATAAGATTTGTGAAAGATCAATGAGTTCTGAATATACTTCAAGATGAATAAGAAATCTTTCTCTTCTCCCTACTTTATTCGTCCTTTAATTTTATATAGTTTCATAACACTTTATTAGCACGAGACTCTAATCAAGTTAGGGTCGATTATGATTGACCTAATCATAAAAAATATTAATCCGTAATGTGTTGTATATTCATTGATGTTACACACGATATACTAGCATTAATTAATGTTTTTTACGTTACTAGAGGTATGTTTACAATTCTTTGTAAGTTTGTGACTTTATTTATATTATTACGTGGAAATAGACATGAGATGGCCAATAGAGGTAATGTAGTTACATGGTTTTTCTATTACTTATATTTTTTTATTTATTATTATCATCATTACTTATTTGTAAAATAATTGATTTTTGTTATTAAATTTGAGGAATCTAGCTGGTTCAGGATATAAGTATGACATATACGTATCTTATTCAAATTGTTAGAAGAATTGCAAAGTGAAAGTAATTTGGAAGCTCAACAGTGAACTTTATTGTACTTTAGCGTATTATGTCATTGGTTGAGGATAATACAATGGATTCACATCCAACCGCACTAAGAAGGTAGGACGATGGATTCATGTCTAATTGCACAAAGAGTATACGATAACGAATTAATAGTTTCAGTAACTATAGAGATAAAAATGTTGAGTTCAAGTCTCACAATTTATGGTCTAAAATTATTTTATATGGATAAGACATTGAATTTGAGTTTTTATACACCATATTGATGATATAAAAATGACTAAAGGAAAAGTAATGAGTTTTTAATGAGAAATCATGAAATTTACTGAATTTGCTCCATTACTAAAGTAAATATGGTAGTAGTGCATAATATGTCTGAAAGAAGACAAGTGATTGAATAATGCACATAAATATGGAATGAGGTTCTAAAAGCTATCATAGTTAGATATGCTCACGTGTTTGTGTTCCATTCATGATGA
The DNA here is from genome assembly GCA_027704785.1 of Solanum chmielewskii. Classification (NCBI taxonomy): domain Eukaryota; kingdom Viridiplantae; phylum Streptophyta; class Magnoliopsida; order Solanales; family Solanaceae; genus Solanum; species Solanum chmielewskii. The sequence continues at coordinate 37,271,965 of JAKWIX010000324.1, read as the reverse complement.
ATGAGAAGTTTTGATAAATGCTAAAAATATAAATCCATTAATTAAAGGGAATGACGTAAGCCACCATGCTAGGAATGAGAAAGATTCCGACCTTTAATAAATAGTGTGGTATCACCAAGAATGTCTTTAAGAAGACATGTATTATAGAAAAGATTCATGTTTTATCTTCAGGAATGTATTGGACAAGACTTGGTGGAATTGAGGCACATTTTATGTACATAAGTTGTTTACTAATTTCAATACTTTCTTAATTTTGCATGATTGTTTGGGACATCATTAGTCTATAATGTTCAGACTTATTATGGAAAAATAAAATGGACATCCATATAGGAACCTAAAGTTTGTTTAAATGGTTAGTTTTCTTGTAATTATTGTTACCAGCTTATTGTGAGACCATCATATACAAAAGTTGAGATTGAATCCTCTGCATTGTAGGAACGTATACAAATATTAGTGGAAATATTCATTCACCTAGTGAATTGTTTAGATACTTAATGGTCCTAATAGATTTTTCTCCTTGATGGTCTCATGTGTATCGATTGTTATCTCGCAACTTGATGCTTGCCAATAATAATGCTGGCACGAATAATACGATTACATGCATTATTTTGTGATAATAAGAGAAGTCTATTTAGTGATGGGATCACGACTGACCTTAAGAAGAGTTCGAGTAATTGAGGAAAAAAATATCTAAAATGTACTCTCACAGTATTAAAGTTGAACTTTTCTCACATAATAGTAACAAATTGAGAATTCACTAAAGCAAAAAGGCACATGACATAATAAACTTGGAGTTTACAAGTACTAATAATTTATTAGTTGACATGAATAATTTGGTCATCCAAAAAATGTGCATACTTAGTAATGAACATACATTGAAAAAGTAAAAGATTCTTCAACAATTCTTTATGTTGCTTGTTCACGTGATTAAGTTGATTGGATCAACTAAAGTTGGGACTAAATCGCTAAATTTTGAATTGTATAAAAGGTGAATATGGGCCCGTTCTTCTATCATATGATATGATAAAAAGATGCCTCAATAAGATAATCACATGTGCATTTGTTGTGAACTTGCAGTTTGACATTCAAAAAATTGTTTGTGCAAAAATAATTGAGTTAAGAGCACAATTTCTGAATATGTAATCAAGACAATTTATCTTGATAATATTGATAAACACTCAAGATGATGTGACAATAAATGTCTCAAAGAGTAAAATCATTGTTTATGAAAATTAAGCTTCATATGTCGATATGAAACACGATATTGCATAAAAAAGTAATTCTACGCATCAAACTGATAAATTATGATCAAATTTTCATTCAATTGATTTATGGTTGGGGACTAAAAAATTTTCATCTGATTATTTTGATATGTGGTATATAATCAATGAATATACATTGATGCACAAGGATAGATTGTCCAAAGATTGAGATATATGTTAGTTTGTCTAACATAAGGGGGAGATTAGAAGCAACACAAAAGTTGTAAAAACTCCTATTGAAGGTACCTTAATGATTGAGTGTACGACATGCATGAAGCATGATAGACTAATCAATTCTAAATAAAATAATCTTTGAAAAAGGGAGAGTATCAAAGAATTAAAATGATTATACAATATACTGTTGGAGAGCCTACGACAAAACACTTTATGAAAATCTCATGAGAGGGGTATCTACCTAAAAATAATGAAGTGATGAGATCTCAATCAGTTTTTTCATATTGTAATCGATACAAAACGGTAAATAACTTAAGATATCTTCAATACAATAGCGCGCAATATTGTAATAGATTATGAGGATATGAATTCTACATCTATTAAAGGATGCTTGTGTAGAAATAATTATCAAGTGAAAAGTGAAATGATGCATCTTGGTAAGCGTATAACTTTTTTGACTTGCAATCTATGCTCTAGAAGATGTCACACATCTAATATGGAATGTTGTTACTTGTCAAAATTGATATGAAAATATCCAATGGGCTCAAAATCTAAAACATATATAATTTCTGGAAAAAACTTGTTTATCATCCTCATAAGGATTAAATAGATTCAAAAAGCATAGAGCATATACAAGTATTATTATGCAAGTTCATGACTAGAATTGAAACTCTTAGCAATAGATTATTTTCTTAAAGAAGATAAAGTAAGGAACTTGCAGAAATATTTGAGCCTTAAGGGAAGATTTAAAAAAGCAGATAGAAGAAAGAATATTTCCTCAAGGTTTTTCTACATTCATAAGCTCCAAACAATGGTGATATCAACATGTAAGAGGTTTGTTCAACTAATATTATTGTTTATTTATTCACCAAGTCTCTACCAACTACAACTTTCAAGAAGATGGTGTTCAATCTTTTAATACAAAGTTTCTAGTCTCTAGATTGATGTTCTCATAAGGGCGAGTTAATACGTGATGTACTCTTTTTCCGACACAAGGTTTTGTCCCACAAGGTTTTCCTTGTAAGGTTTTTAATGAGGCATCCATAATGTGTATTATTCGATATGTACACTCTTTTTCCTTCACAATATTTTTTTTCACGGAGTTTTATCTAGTAAAGTTTTAACGAGGCACATAATCTAATGAAATTCAACGGAGAGTGTTATAAAAAATTTGTATTGTAGTGAATGTCTAATTATATGGAGTCCTTGTATGATATGGTTACGAATCCTACTTAGGGACCAAGTAAGGTTTTCCCTATAAATAAAGAGTTTCCCTTCATTGTAAATTGTAAAAGATCAATGAATCCTTAATATACTTCAGGATGAATAAGAAATCTTTGTCTTCTCCCTACTTTATTCGTCTTCTAATTTAATATAATTTCATAACAATAATAATACTAATAGTAATAATAATAATAGTAATAACAATAACAGTCACAATAACAATAACAACAATAACACTAACAACAACAACAATAATAACAACAATAATAACAATATTAATAACAATAATACAACAACAACAACAACAACAACAACAACAACAACAACAACAACAACAATAATAATAATAAAAATAACAATAATGATAATACTAACAATAATAATAATAATAATACTAATAATAATAATAATTATTATTATTATTATTATAAGAAGAAGAAGAAGACCAACAACAACAACAACAATAATAATAATAGTTATAATATTAATAATAATTATAATACTAATAGTAGTAATAATAATAGTAATAACAATAACAATAACAATAACAATAACAACAACAACAACAACAACAACAACAACAATAATAATAATTTAAAAAAAAAAAAACAACAACTACAACAACGACAATTATAATAATAATAATAATAATAATAAGAATAATAATTGTACTACTACTAATAATAATAATATAAATGTAATAATAATAATAATAATAATAATAATAATAATAAATAATAATAATAATAATAATAATAATAAAAATAATTGTAATGAGAATAATAATAATAATAATAATAATAATAATAGTAATAGTAATAATAACAGTTTTAATAATAATAATATTAATAATAGTAATAATAATAATATAATAATAATAATAATAGTAATAATAATAATAATAATAGTAATAATAACAATAATAATAATAATAATTGTAATATTTATAATAATCATAATAATAATAATATAATAATAATAATAATAAAGTAATAATAATAGTAATAAAGTAATAATAATAATAATATTATTAAATATCTTGTAAAATGCTATACTTAAAAACATATAATTTATAGATGTACAAATATTAAAGCTTAAATTAATTATGACTAGTATCACAATAATTAATTTTTAAAAAAAATTTCCTTTTATTATTCTAGAAAATAAATAATCATTATATCCTAATAGTTAGATGATACAATTTATTAAACTATACAATTTAGATGATACATTATATCCTTAGCCTTTCTATCTTCTTTTTCAAGAAAAAAAAGTTACTCTCTACTTTTTCAAGAACAAACCTTTGAATTCTTTGTTCTGTAAGATGGAGCCTTCACCTCCTCTCTATTATTGTCTTTTACAAGAATTTGTTTCTATGGAGAATTCAGACCTTATGAAAACATTGTTGGAGAAAAGTCATTTTGATTTTGCCAACAGTGAAATTAATCTTTTCTTCCCTAGTTTTATGCTCTAGTCAAAGTATATGGATCCGCGCAACTTAGACTGAATGGGCTCTTCTAGAATCAACAAGTATTTTATATTAAACCTATCGGGATTCAAGGTACTCTTGAGTTGATACTTGATATGTTGAATTAACATGAAAGGGTGCCTCCTCGAGATGCAGGTGATCAGCCACAGGGAGATGTCATCTTTTCTGTTCTTGCTCAGCATAATCGACAGAACAGGCTCTAGATTGTTCCCATTTTTCCTCCTAAGTTATGTCTTTGAAAATGTTAGATATTTTTATCCTGTATTGAACGGATGAGAACGAAAAAGTAGAGCCTAATGTTCTATCCTTGAATGGTTTAGATAAGGCATGGTATCATTCATTAGTTTATTGTAGGGGCTTTTAAAATTGTTTGAATTCCTAGAGGAGGTATGTGATAGATTTGGTGTGGGATACTTAAATTATATAGTGGAGGAGTTTAATAGGATCGAACTTGCTAAATCTTTGGATATTAATCTGGACAATTTGAATATCTTAAACTTAAATCTTGGTAAGAAATCCTACTATTTTTGAGTCTTATCTTGTTTCCAGTTTTACTGGGGGCTTAAAAGAAGATATAAGGTTTATGAAGATGTTTAAGCTCAACTATCTTAGGTTTTACATTGAGTATGCAAGAAATTAAAAGAAGGCTATTGAGGCTGGCCTTAAGAACAACAAAAATACCGTCAACCCTATTGAATGCAGATGTCAAGTTAACTAATATGACAACAACAAGGAATGCCTCTTACAGGTTGAGCCTGAAATTTATGAATACATGACACAATGATCACTTGTGTTTTAGATATGGTGATAAGTATGGAACTATCCATTAATGCAAAAGTAAACAACAAAACTATCTAATAGGAGATCTTGAACCTTGTTAGGTAGTAGAAGAAGCTAATGCATAGGTTGAGGATATCACTTACAATATAATAATTGAACGTAAGGTAGAACAGAGATGCAAGAAGATGGGTGTCTAAGTGCACTTTTAGTAAACCATATGGGGGTAAACCCTATTTTGGTCAAAGGGACCTTGAAAAATAGGCATATGTCCATACACATAGACTTTGGAATAATATACAACATCATTTTTAATAGTATTGTTAAATAGACCGGTCACAAAGTGAATTGTCCTTATGTAAGAGTGTCATAGTTAGATAGAAACTATGTCATGTGCACTTCACAATGCCAAGGGTTTTCTTGTAAGATGCATGACATACACCACTTTTCCTATGGGGGATGTGACATAGTACTTTGTAGTGATTTCATTATAAACTCAGAATAATTAATAAGATGAATATAAGAAAATATGGATTGTATTCAAAATCTAAACTTTTTAAATCCTCCTTCCAAAATAAAAATCTTAATAATATATTTGAAGTCTCAATATCTTTATAGACATAATTGAGTTTTAAAGATCCTTAAAAAAACATTTTGGTCTATGATAAAAAAAGAAAAGTCTGATACATTAGTTAGTACACAGTAAATATAGAGGCATTCTTGCAGGATCAAGGTCCCAGAAACAACGCAAGCTACCACCTCTCTCTTTTTTCAGACAAAAAATAAGGAATTTAATGAAAGAACCTGAGATGCTCCAATACACATATTTCCACTACTTTGTCAGCATAGTTTTCTTCCACTCCAGCCTAGTAGACAGACTTGGAGCCTTTTACAAAGGCAAAGAACTTCACATCTACATAATTATCATAAATATCCATTATATCAAAAATCTCATATTGAATCTTCTAGATTATTAACTTTCTTAAGGTGAGTACAATAATTTTTGTATACATCCCGAACATCACCTGTTACGGGGAAGTTCTTGTATACACTTTTCTTCAAAGGTTATGTAGCTACTACATGTGAAATGTTGTGAGTGACAGTATATTCTTTCATCTTACATTTTAGAAATTTAAACAGTCCACAACCAATTGACATTGTTATATCATACCATTGTATAGTACTTTTAGGGACTAGACACGCATAAAAATATGCCACATGAAACACAAACTTAAGGGAAAAGATCTGTTTTATTTATCAGCCTATAGTACCGAGGCAATGAATCTTTATTTTAGTATATCTCCCAACGTGGAAAAATTTTGAAAAAATCTCCGGCGATCTGTCATCAGCAGATTTGTAAAACTCGGTTCACGAACCTAATTAGGTACTGATGCAACATAGTTTGCATTAGAATTCATAGAGTCTATGAAATTAGTTGTTGCTCTTTGGTCTATGGATGAAGCAGAAATGCCTAATTGGATGGTTGGTAAGGCAGAAATATCTAGTTCAAATTATCCTACTAGAACATCATCATTCTCCATCATCCCTTCAAGAATGCCTCTAGTCTTGGTGGCCTATTCTTTTTTGCAATCCCTCACTGGTCTAGAATTAAAAACGATCAATCATTTATCTAAATAGACAAAAAAAATTATATAAAAATGAAATCTCAAACAATAAAAATATAACTCTTTGATTGATGAAACCAAAAAAGAATTTGACTTTCATTTGTATTTAAAAAAAAACTACAAAGGGCTGATGATGAAACTTATACTGGAGATGATTTGAGAAGGCATATGAAAGAGGATTGCAAGCAAAGCAAGTGTTAATAAACTTGTATATATAGGAAAGTTTTAAAGATTATGGTATACATTATGTCTTAATGAGTAGGATCGAGGGGGAATAATAATTTTCAATTTATTGTTTACAACGATGTACTTGATTTAATTTGATGACTAGGACAATTATAAATTTTAAGCTTTATGATATCTAACTAGATATATTGACTACGGTTCGCGCGGTGGTGAACTATGTCAATAATCTACTTTTGAACATTTGATAAAAAGTATTTTCAAGTGGGTACAACCCTACGAAAAATTTACAGAATAGTTTATCCAAAGATGAAATGAAATATTGTTTTAAATATTAAAACCAAAAATATTTGATTCTTTGTATGCAGTTTGTCATTTATTATTCATTTAATACGTATATATATTTTGTACTGTCAAAAAGTGGTACAAACATTTTATTCATTAATTCCTAGAGTTTTTCTCCTATTCAAGGACTCTACATACAAAATCTAAATATGTTCTATTTTATATAATTAGTTGTGAACATAATCAATTAACAAAAATTTACAAAAAAATATCTTGGACTTCAATACAATATGGTACATTGCTCCAATAATTTGAATTAAATAATGTTTTGTCAAGTCTTTTTATTCAAAATCAGTTGCAGTTGATGACACTACTTTGATAGCCAATACAAATGTTGTTTTTTATGTTTCGATCAATATTGTTATTTTTTTCGAATTTTAATCTTATTTATATAAGAATATAAATATTTCTTTAATATTTGATTATGTATCATCCTACTTTGAGGGTAGTTCATTGACTCCAATCCAACATTCGAACCCCCAAACTTTTGATTAAGGTATAGTAAAATACTTATTGTTTGCAATGACCAACACTAGAGCCTCACTTAATGAATACTGTTTATAATTATGTTTCCATACATATACTAATGTAAAAATATCTATTTAGAAGTATTAGATCCTACGAATAAAGGAACGACCATAACGTCCGGAAACTAGTTAAATTGAATGAGTAAACGTCTTTAGGTCATGCAAGTATTTGAGAGTGTTTTATGAAGTCTAAAACTTGTAATATTATTTTAAATATATAATATAATTTTGATATGATCAAAACGTCCTGGTCCAACCGCCCAACGACCACCCTAGGGGTCCTTTAGGAAAACCCAACTATTGGCCAAAAAGATGACTAAGGCAACAACAAATTTCACATACATGAAACCAGTCAGCGTCGATGACATGGTTCACAAAGGACCAAAATTTTTGTTCCACCATTCAGACTCTACATTCTCAAAAATTAAATTCGGAAATCTTGTGGGAATAGCTCCGCGACCCAGACTTGTTTCCTACCGAAAATTTTGAATTTTGAAGTCAAATTTGACTTCACTAAAAAGTCAAACTAGGGGTCTTTTGGTTATTTTAGTGGAGTGTTTTATATTTATATTATATCACTTATATTACACATTTTACCAAGTCATATCAAATCCAAAAATCAAAACCCAAAAGCTGTTTCTTCTCTCTATATTCTCTCTACAACCTACCTCCATTTAGAAAGCATTGAGGCTTGAAGAAGACGACCAAATCCTCCTAGATTTATACTCATAGTCATGTCTAAATTAATCAAAAGGTATGGATTCTTTCACTCTTGGAATTCCTTTCTCCAAGATTTCCATTCAATTATTATTTCAAAATCACCCAAATTCAAGGGATTTCTCAATAAATGGAGTTCCTTCTAAAACTTAAATTGTGGGTTAATTATGATGAATTGTGATTACTTAGGGTTTATTAATGGTATATTTGTGGTAAATTGATGTTGTTTAATGGATATTTAATTTGATCTATGTTCTTCAACCAAATTCCTTAAATCTATGATCTTGCTCAAGAATTTATTGGAAGTGATGAAAATATACATTGTTAGACTTGTGTTAATTATGTTATTACATTCATGGAATGGCTATTGTCATGTATTGTTGTGTTTTTCTGCCAATCTGTGTTATGAAAATCATAAATTACCGGTTGTAATAAATATTTAAGAAACACAAAGTAACTGAGATCATTAGACCCAGTAAGTAAGATGAACAAGAATTTATTTGTAAAAAATATTTTAATCTATAAGGACATACAAGAATCTGGAATACTCTTTTTAATAATTTTAGAAGAAAATCAAGTCCACTGAATTCACAGTGTCCCCATAAGGAAATTATTCCCCTCTACTATCCGAGGTTTGATTTGGAATATAACCTCCTAGGGTAAAATGATCTTAATTAGTAGAGTATATAGATACAAAAAACTCTATTGTCAGCAAATCAATCGACAACAAGAAAGTACACGAAGAAATATGTGTGTTTAAGAAGAAGGAAGACAAGAAAATTTTTAGCAAAATATTCTGAAGACTGAATGGTATTTATAGGCAAGAAGAATATATTATGAAAGGTTTCAACCCTTTCAGAATTGACACGACCATTAATGAAAGGTTGCAAACTTTCAAATGGAATTGAATGTTCCTGAAAGTTTCAACCTTTCAAAACAGTCATGGCGGGAATTTGAACTAAAACGGAAATTAAAACGGGTCATGCGCGCGGATCTGAGTTGTGTTGGGTTAACTATAAATTTTAAAACATTTCGGTTAACTTTTGTTATCAACTTTAATTGAAAATAATTTTTGTCCATTTAATTAATTAAATAAATAATTAAAATAAATTTGTCCAAAAAAATTATCTTTCGATCGATCATTTGCCAATGCCAATGCCAATACAAAAACCGAAGCCGAAGCGAGTGAGCGACGACGGTGACGACACGAGGGGGCTCCCTCTTTCCAACCCTTTTAACAATTAATTATAGTGTTTATTTATTTAAACTCTCCTATTTTCATTTTCATTACCGATGAGGGACAATTGTCTTTTTCATTAAAGCATTAGAGGACTTTTCAAGTTCTCATACTTTCAAGTTCTAAACTTTTCAAATTCCTCTCCTTCCCTCTATTTCCCATAATTTCTTGCTACATACCCAACAATACCCTACATTTACGGGGAATAGTTATAACAAAGGAATGCACGGACAATTGTGTACTTTACAAGAAAGGATTAATTACATCTGGATAAGTAAATTTCCCCTTCGACTTTCCGTAATGAACATATGTCGGATATACTCGATCAATCGGTAGATGTGATATTTTTGAACTTTCAAGCTTTGGTGTATACCTAGAAAACCATATGTCACACAATTAACCCTTTACTGTTTGTGATTCTTACGGTTGTGTTCCTTTCAAACATGAACACCTCCTCGTTTCATGAGTGTATAGAGAATAGGCTTTTAACATAAAATTCTCTTTAAAGCGGCTTCCACTTCACACTCACATAGGTGATTTCTAACTCTGTCATCTCGTAGATACACTATTTGGTCAAATCTACCCAACTAAGAAAATCATTAAAAACTTTAAGTTTTATTACCTTATTAACATGCCTTAAAGTCTTATCCTTTTCGTGATCATTGTCTTCATCATAAGAATGGATTGAGTTAATTTACAATGTCGAACCTTCAGCCACAACTTTGTTTTTCTCCATGAATCTTGCTCTTGGGATCTCCAGTCTACTAGATAGAGCTACAGTCATGCTGACTTGTTCTAAGCCGTAAACTCATTCTCTTAGATGATCTTTCAACTGCTTGTCTCACTAGGTCATTCGTTAGTGGATCTGACACATTATCGCTTGACTTTACATAGTCCATTGTGATAATTCCACTAGAGATCAGTTGTCTTACGGTGTTATGTCTCCGTCGTATATGACGAGACTTTCTGTTGTACATAACACTCCCTGCCCTATCTATTGCTTCTGGACTATCCCAATGTATGCAAATTAGTCCAGCGGGATTGGGACAGAATAAAATATCCTCTAGGAAATTTCGGAGCCATTCCGCTTCTTCACCAGCCTTATCCAAAGCAATGAATTAAGATTCCATTGTGGAGGGAGCAATACATGTCTGTTTGAAAGATTTCCAAGACACAACTCCTCCACTAAGTATGAATGCATAACCACTCGTGGATTTTACATCATTTGACCCGTTGATCCAATTTGCATCACTCTATCCTTCAATCACAGCAGGATATTTATTATAATGCAAAACATAATGTTGTGTCCATTTTAGATAACCCAAAACACGTTTCATAGACATCAAGTGAGTTTGATTCGGATTACTACTGTACCGACACAGTTTACTAACAGCACATGCTATATCAGGTCGCTTGGAATTCATAATATACATTGAACTTCCCAACACTCTGGCATATTTCAATTGAGAATCACTTTGACATTCATTCTTTTTTAATGTACAACTTAAATCAATTGGAGTTTTGACAACATTGAAATTCAAGTAATTGAACTTATCCAATACTTTTTCAATATAATGAGATTTAGATAATGCTAGTCCCTGGGGAGATTTGATAATCCTGACCCCTAAGATCAAATCAGCAACTCTTAAGTCTTTCATATCGAATTTGCTAGACAACATACGCTTAGTAGCATTTATATCATCAATTTCTTTACTCATTATAAACGAGTCATCAACGTACAAACAAACAATGACTTCATGATTCATAATATTTTTAATGTAAACACAATTATCACATTCGTTAATCATGAATCCATTTCCCAACATTATTTGATCAAAATTAGCAATCCATTGTTTGGGTGCTTGCTTGAGTCCATAAAGTGACTTTACAAGTTTGCACATTTTCTTTTCTTCAATAGGAACTATAAACCCTTCAGGTTGTTCCATGTAAATTTCTTCCTCTAACTCTCCATTTAAGAAAGCTATCTTTACATCCATTTGGTGGATTGTAAGATCATGCACTGCTTCTAGTGCTACTAACATCCTAATTTATGTTATCCTTGTTACTGGAGAGTATGTGTCAAAGTACTCCAGACATCACTTTTGTCAGTACCCTTTAACTACCAATATAGCCTTATATTTGTCAATAGTCCCATAAGGTTTCATTTTCCTTTTAAAGATCCACTTTGATCCTAAAGGTTTATTTCTTGGAGGAAGATCTGTCAATTCCCAAGTGTGATTGCTTAAAATTTATTCAATCTCACTATTGACTGCTTCTTTCCATAAGTTGACTCTGACTAAGACGTAGTTGCTTTTAATGTTTGAGGCTCATTTTCAAGCAATAGTGCTACAAAATCTGGTACGAAATAAACAAATTTTCGTTCTCGATTACTTCGCCTAGTTTCCTCAAAAGTTACAATATTTTCCATTGATTCTTCTCGTGGTCGTTTAGGTCTTTCACTTGTTGACTCACTTTCAGTAGTATACGGATAAATGTTTTTAAAAAACTCTGCATTATCTGATTCAATTATCGTATTGACATGTATCTCAGGATTATCAGATTTGTGAAGGAAAAATCGTCAGGCTTTACTATTTACAGCATACCCAATAAAGACGCAATATATTGTTTTGGGTCAAATTTTAACCCTCTTCGGTAATGGAACATCTACCTTGGCTAAACACCCCCACAGTTTGAAATATTTCAAGTTGGATTTTCTTCCTTTCCACAACTCATATGGAATTGATTGTGTTTTTTCGATGGGGTACTCTATTGAGTATTTTATTAGCTGTAAGGATGGCTTCCTCCCAAATATTTCTCGGTGAACCAGAATTTATCATTAAGACATTCATCATTTCCTTTAATGTTCTGTTCTTCCGTTCTGCCAAACCATTTGACTGTGGTGTTTAAGGTGCAGTAGTTTGATGAATATTACCATATTCCAAACATATCTCTGCAAAAGGAGATTCATATTCTCCACTCCTATCACTCCGAAAAATGAATCATTTTTATCTTTAGATTCAATTGGTTTTCAACTTCATTTTTTATTGCTTAAATGCATCAATTGCTTTATCCTTACTATTAAGCAAATATACATAATAAAATCGAGTGCAGTTATCAATAAAAGTTATAAAAAAATAATATTACCCCACGAGATGGTGTTGACTTCGTATCGCATATATCTGTGTGAATTAAGTCTAAAGTTTTAGAATTTCTTTCAATAGACTTATAAAAATGTTTAACAAATTTACTTTCCACATAAATTTCGCATTTCGACTTATCGCATTTAAAATCAGGCAATACTTCTTGATTAACCAATTTTCGCAAGGCTTTGTCATTTACATGTGCGAAATGGGCATGCCATAAATCACTTAACTCCAATAAGTAAACAAAAGCAGAATTTTTATTAATACTGTCAACAACCATTAAATTTAATTTGAAAAGACCCTCATTGAGGTAGCCCTTTCCTATGAACATTTTATTCTTACTTATTACATCTTTATCACTAACAAGGACACACTTAAACCCGTTCTTAACGGATAGTGCAGCAGAAACTAAATTCATCCTAATAGTAGGGACATGCAGAACATTGTTCAAAGTCAATACCTTGCCGGATGTAATTTTAACATTACTTTCCCAGTTCCTGCAATCCTTGTTGTTGCCTGTTTTCCCATGAATAAATCTTCATTGTACTCAGCAGGAGTGTACATTGCTAAGGCTTCTTTCGCAGCGCAAATATGTCTAGTGGCACCTCAGATGAAAAACCACTCCTTGGGATTTCCAACTAAGTTACACACCGATATCATTGCACACTAGTCATCTGCATCTTCCATCTTTTCCACGATGTTTGCTTGACTTTTGCCTTTGCCTTTGTTTTTGTCCTTTCTTGGAGCATGAAAATCAGAAGATCTATGACCAGCCTTGCCACAATTATAACAGTTACCTTTGAATTTCTTCTTGGCCGGTTCGGATTTTTGCCCGTTAAACTTCTTTCTCTTTTTGTCTTTGGTAGGATCTTCTTCAACAATAATAACTACAATGATTGTTGAGCTGTTACGCGACTTCTTTTCCGCATTTCTGTTATCTTCCTCTATCTTGATCCTAATCACAAGATCTTCAAGCTTCATTTCTTTACGCTTCGGCTTTAGATAATTCTTGAAATCGTTACATAAAGGAGGCAACTTCTCGATCATTTCAGCCACTTGAAAAGCTTCATTTACTACCATATCTTCAGCAATCAGATCATGGAGAATGAGTTGATGTTCCTTCACTTGTGATCCAACAGTTTTAATATCTACCATTTTATAGTCTAAAAACTTTGCGACCACAAACTTTTTCAAGCATGCATCTTCTGTCTTAGATTTCTTCTCAAGTTCATTCCACAACTCTTTTAATGTTGTTATTGCACTATAGACATTATATAAGTCATCCTCTAAAGCACTCAAAATGTAACCTTATCATAGGAAATTTGACTGTTGCCATGCTTCAACAATCACAAATTTTTCCCTATCTGGCATATCATCAGCGGGGACTGGAGTATCTTCACTTGGAAATTTCTGCAGACAAAGAGGGGTAAGCGAAAAAAAATATTCGTTGCTACCATCCTTTGAAATTCACACATGTGAATTTACCCGGTTTCTCTTATTGTGATACAAGAATTCGGGTTAGTTCAACAATAGCCACTATAACACCAGTGTTTTCCATTTCTGATAAACAAAATTTATACAATATAAGTAAGAAATAAAACTATAATTGTAGACTTAAAGGTGTATAAAATCACAAAGGTTTTTGTCTATACCAGAAACACAGATTTATAATTTCCTTCAGATTGTCTGCCAAACTGTGTTATGAAAATCATAAATTACTGGTTGTCATAAATCTTTCAAAAACACGATGTAACTGAGATTTTCAGAACCAGCAAGTAACATGAACAAAAATTTATTTGTAAACAATAATTGAATTCGTAAAACCTTACCAGGATCTGGAATAATCTTTCTAATAATTTTGGAAGAAAATCAAGTCCACTGAATTCATAGTGTCCCCTTAAGGAAATTATTCCCCTCTAGTATCTGAGGTTTGATTTGGAATATAACCTCGCAGGGTAAAATGATCTTAATCAGTAGAGTATAGATACAAAAAACTCTACTGTCAGCGAATCAATCCACAACAAGAAAGTACACGGAGAAATATGTGTTTTTAAGAAGAAGGAAGATTAGAAAATCCATAGGGAAATATTCTTAAGATTGAATGGTATTTATAGGTAAAAAGAATATATTCTGAAAGGTTGCAACTCTTTAACAATTGACATTACCATTAATGAAAGGTTTCAAACTTTCAAATGGTATTGACTGTTCCTGAATGTTACAACCTTTCAGAACAGTCATGGTGGGAATTTTAAATATAATGGAAATAAAATGGGTCACGCGCACGAATTCGAGTTGGTTCGAGCTAACTAAAAATTTGAAAACATTTCGGTTAACTTCTGTTATCAATTAATTAATAAAAAAAAAATTTGGTCATTTGATTAATTAAATAAATAATTAAAATAAATTTGTCCAAAAAAATTATCTCTCGATCATTTGCCATAGCCAAAGCCAAAGCCGAAGCCGTAGCCAAAGCCGAAGCGAGCGAGCGACGACGAGGTGCGAGGGGGGTCCCTCTTTCCAACCCTTTTAACAATTAATAGAAGTGTTTATTTATTTAAACTCTCCTATTTTAATTTTCATTACCGATGAGGGACAATTGCCTTTTTCATTAAAACATTAGAGGACTTTTCAAGTTCCCAACCTTTCAAGTTCTACACTTTTCAAATTCCTCTCCTTCCCTCTATTTCCCATCAATTCTTGCTACATACTCAACAGTGTTTGGATCAATTTAACGAATCAATGGTTGTCTCTCTAACAGTAACCCAAATCCTAGGATTATGCATATTGATAGGTAGATATAATGAAAATAAGGGTGTTCTTGTATAATTTCTTATTACATGATGAAAATAAGGGTCGATCTCTTTCCCGTACACAACACTGGAACCATGTCCCTTGGAGATAATATTTTTCAATTGAGTTAAGTTGTGCAATCTCAACCTACTTATTATTCAGGACCACTGTAAGGCTAGTTAAGTCTCATTTTAGAGAATTTGAAGCTCTAGAATATCTTCTACCTGATACCTACCCCATTTCTTTCCCTTCAGACATTTTCACTCCAAGATCGTGACTATAGTGAACATTTGCATTCATAGTTTTAGCCGCTTACATAAAAGAGGCACTTCAAAATGTTTGAACATATGCTTTAAAAATTAGCCATAATAATGCCATGTTTGGATGACCTCCAATACATCATCTTATGCATATATTAAAATATAATAGAAGAAAGATTACTTTCCTCAAGTTCATCCTCTTTGTCCATTAGAAACAGATCAAAAGCAGAAGCTACAGTATTCTTTTAGTCGTTGGTACCGATAGAAATTTCTTTTGTAGACCTGAACGTTGATGTACCCACAGTTTGTGGCATGTTTGGTGAATTTCTTTGATGATTTAAAGACTTTAAGTGACCGAATATCTTTTACAGGCATGTGAAGAATGATTCCAAAGTTTCCTCATCTAGAGAAATCTTGATCTCTCTAATAGTAAAGCTAACCCCCATCAGTCCACATCTCCATATTATTGTAGAACTCACGCACATCTGGATCATGCATGAATGTATGGTGTTGGACCTTCAAATAGGTTACCCCAACATTTTGGGGAAACATAATTTAACAGATTGTAATTACCGAATTCTTTTAGGATTTCATGGTCGAACACTCTAGAATTTAGCACCTTCTAGTTCTCCTTCTCTGCTATACATTTTTCCCATATCACCACATTTTCGTCAACAAAATTTTGAAAACGACGATCTGGTTCCTTGACAGACTAATTTTATAGTGATCTTTTTACTCACACTCTTTCTTCAGTGGAGATTTTTTCATTAACTTGTGACCCCTTTTAGATATAACATGTCTTTGATTCCTTCCTTCATTTAGTAACAGCCATGGGAATATTATCAGATTCAGTCTTTCTAGACCCTACATGTAGAGGAGTGGAATGAGGGACCTCACGTACTAGAGCATATCTTATTTTCTTACTATTTCTTTCAATTTGCTTTTTATTGGTTTCTATGACACTTCCCATTATTTTGTACACCTCTCCTCTAGTGGCATATCTTTTCTTGTCCCTTTTTTTTAAAAACTTTACAATTTCCCTTTCCACTTTCTTTTTTCGTTCCTCTTCATAATTAGCAGGTTTATTTTGAAGATAAGTTTCACTAAGATCATCAACACCTCCTAGGTATAGGACAACTATGTTGATGCATTAGCACCTGGAGCCCCTTTTATACTCCCCACGACAATAGTTTCCTCTTCCTCCTACTCCTCACTATTGTCATAAAAAGACTACGGAGATATGTCGAACATGGGTTGAGTACTATGAGGGACCTATCCCGGCGATCTCAACTATTTTCCCAAAGGAGTTTGTTGAACATTTTCTCTAAGAGAGGTTATTCTTTTTATGGCCCCCAGTTCCTCTACTACTGCTAGAATATTAGACTCTCGACCCTTTACCTCAGGCAGATCTCCTTCAAAAAGATATTCAAACATTGAAGAAGGCATAGCCCTAAAAGCCACTTCAAATTCATCAGTGGAGAGATTGACAGTGTGCTTCAAAATTGACTGAGCCTTTAAATTTAGTGATTGCTTATCGGATATATCTAGGTTTGAAGAACATGGAAAGATTTCCCCTGGTTGGTGTGCAAGAGATGTAACCATATACTAGAGTGGACGATCATTGTTCAGGGAGGAATGATGAAATTGAATAAACTTATATTTTCAATTTCTTAGGAGACAGGAAGCTTTAAGGGTGAAAAGACTTAGACACTTTGATGCGAGGAGAAAATAGACTAAAAAACCAATGAATTCAAAGAAGATTTAGAAAGAGATTAGTATTGTTGAATGCATGAACAGGGGTGACATTTGTGTTTAAAGTGAAGGTACGTCTAAAATTGAAACGATTTGTTGGGGGAGGACACATGGAAGTGGCTATTAGATTACTGTGTAGCAAAAGTGATACTAACCTTTAAGAACCATGTCACTTTCTTTAGATGGCCCTGCCATTATGATTTATTCTTCCCTATAGCCAACATATGATGAGAGTGTACCTGCAGTATGGTACCAGATATGAATTGTCAAATGAAAAGCAACAAAACTTGTATAGATACCATCTCCTCTAAACATAGTGTAAAGAAAGGATCTAATGCAAGTTGGCTATATATTCAAGCTACTCTGTGCATCAATAGCTCCAGTTTGTTTTTGGCAAAAGTTTCTTTGCTTAAAGGCTTTATAAAAATATCAACCACTTGGTCATATGTCTTGCAAAATCTCATCAGCACATTCTTCTTCTCAACATTCTCCTTTAAAAATGTGATGTTTCATGTCTATGTGTTTGGTCCTCATATTCTCAATTGGATTCTTTGCCATGTTCATTGCACAAGTTATGTTGCATATGAGGGGAATAGTGTCTGTGAGAACACCAAAGTCTTCGAGTTATTACATTATCCATAAGATTTGAGCACATCACGAGGCAACAACCACATATTCTTCAACAGTTGTTGACAAGGATAGTCAGTTTTGCCTCTTTGTACCTATGAAATTTGTGTCGATCCTATGAAATGAGCCATTCCTGACGTACATTTTCGATCAATTAAAAAACCTGTATAGTAAGCATAAGCATAAGCAATTAGATCAAAAGAGTCACCTGAAGGGTAGAAGAGGACAATGTCATGTGTTCCTTTTAGGTATCTGAATATTCGCTTGGATACCGTTAAGTGTGATTCCTTTGGTGTTGCTTGGAATGTGGAACACGTTCCTACACTGAAGACTATGTTAGTCCTTCTTGCAGTGACGTAAAGAAATGACCAATGATTCCCATGTACATCTTTCTTTATCCAAGTCAAGTTTCAGACTTGTTGTCATGGGAGTATCAATAACTTTGTCTCGAGCGGGTTAAAATTTTAAGCAACTCTTTTATGTACTTCTCTTTGCATATTGATGTTCCCTAAGAATATTGTTTCATATGCCTCCCTTAGAATAATGCAATCCCTCCCATGAAGCTCATTTAAAATTTACTCATAATCAAATAAGCAAACTCTTTACACAATGAATTTCAAGTGTCTCCAAAGATGATGTCATCTACAGATACCTCCACAATCAATTACTCCTTATCACTGAATTTCAAGAATGAAAGTTATAAATTTTACCTCTTTTAAACCCTTTTGCAATAAGAAATTTTGATTGGCGCTCATACCGGATCAAGGAGCTTGCTTTAGATCATAAAGAGCCTTATCCAGTTTCAACAAATGGTTTGGGAGATTAGCATATTCAAAAGCTTAAGGTTGTTTGACATATACTTCCTCTTTTATATACCAATTCAAGTACGTACTCTTCATGTATGTTTGAAACAATTTGGACACAATGTATGCAACAAAACTTATTAAGATTCTGATGGCTTCCATTCTTGCTACAGGAGCAAAGGTCTCGTCATAGTCAATATTAAATTTTAGTTGAGGAATATCAGTCCAAAGAATTAAGTTTTTAATGGTTGAAATTTTATAGTGAAGGTTCAAATAACAAAACTTTGACGCAATCAAAGTGAACAAAATTAATTAATTGGTTAGGTAATAAGGTTCACTAAAGAGATCACATTAAAAAAAAACAATAATTGACGTAAGAATGATCCACTTTAAAATATATTATTGATTTATCATTTTGAAAATAAAATAAAATAAAATTCAAAATTTATCCTCCGGGTCTTAACTCCTACTCATCAAATTAAATATTCGAAAAAATATCACTAAAATTAAAATTTAAAATTTTCCTTCTATACTTCTACTTATCAAATAAAATTAAATAAAATCCCTAATATACTCTCCTATAATATTCATCAAATTAAACTAAATAATATTTTGATTTTACTTTTTTAGTTTCTGTCCATAAAATTTAGTGCTTAAGAAAATATCTCAAGAACTAAAATTTGAACATGTTCCTTTTTTCTCCTAATCATCAAATTAAAACAATTAAAGATTAAAATTTATCATCATGACTCCTACTCATCAAATTAAATCAAATAAAAAGTTATAAACAATTAATAGAAATTACTAATCCTCTAGCATCCTACTCATCAAGAAATAATGTATTACCATAATCTTGAATTTTTTCCTATATATAAAAGTTTCTTCACTCTACCTTTGCTTACAATCCTCGTTCATTTGCATTCTCAAAGAACCCAATGTTAACAACTTCACAATAATTTTATTCCTCAACACTCTGTATTTTATTTGTGTATAAATCAAAGTCGAGTTCTTTTTTTTTGTTTTAATCAATCAAAGAGTAATTGTTTGTCTTTTATTTTTGTGGGGTTCTTTAAACTTATGGTTTGAGGTTTGATTTTTGTATAATATTTTTTTTATCTTTATGATGAATGATTACTTTGTTTTCATTCTAGACTCGTGATGTACTGCAACAAAGAAGACACCACAAAGGTTAGAGGCATTGCAGAAGAGATGATAGAGAAGGATGATTTTCCTAAAGGATCTTTTGAACTAAGCCCTGCCTTTTTAACTACATGCCAATTAGGCATGCTTGCTTCATCCATAGAGCAAAGAGAAATTAATAAATTATGGTCTTTGTGTATTATGCTGAAAATTGAGTTGCATTTGTACCTAATAAGTCACCTAAACCAGAATTTTACAAATTTGCTTATGAGAGATCACTGGAGAAGTTTCAAATTAGTCAACGTTGGGAGATATACTTGATGAAGATTCCTTGCAACGGTACTATGATCTCATAAAGAATATAGATCTTCTCCCTGAGTTTGTGCTATATGTGGCATGGTTTTATGTATGTTCGCATCCAAAAAGCATAGGGAGATTGATAAAACAATGCCAATTGGTTTTCAACTGTTTATGTTTCAAAACTGTAAGGTGAAGAAATATAGTGTAACCAACAACTTTTCACAAATAGTATTTGTAAAACCTTTGAAAAAGGTCTATAAAAGATCTTCCCTAGAATAAGTGAAGTTTTGACGGTATACAATAACTATAGTGCTCAACTAATGAAGGGTAATTATCTAGAAGATCTCAAATACGAGTTTATTGAAATAGTGAATGTTTCCGATAATTAAGAAGATGTGAAGTTCTTAGTATTGATAAAATCCTTCAAGGTTCTCTATATGGCTCGAGTTGAAGGAGAAGACGCTGAAAAATTGATGAAAATATGTCTATAACATCTCAAGTTCTCTTGTCACATTCCTACTTCTCGCTTGACAGAAGGGAGAGGTGGTAGCTTGCGAGGTTTCTGGGAGCTTGATCAAGTAGGAATGCCTCTTTAACAACTGTGTACTTATTAAAACGTCAAACATTATTTTTTTTAATCATAGATCAAAATTAATTTTTATTACAACTCAATTATTTTTTAAAAAATGAGGTTTGAAATATGTTATTCAAAATATTTTTCTAAGGAAGGTCTAAAAGGTATAGATTTTGAATACGATCCATATTTGCTTATGCTTCTCTTATTAATTAATGAGAGTTACCCAACTTTCAATAATTAATAAGAGAAGTAAATGCAAATATGGATTGCATTAAAAATTTAAACTTTTTAACTCCACTTCAGAAACATTCTGTATAATTTATTTGAAATCTCAATGTCTTTTGAGAAATAATTGAGTATAAACCAAAAATAATTTTGTTCTATGATAATGAAAAGAAAAGTTTAATGCTTCAATAATTATACAGTAAATACAGAGACATTCCTGTTGTATCAATGTCCCAGACAACTCGCAATCTACCACCTTTTCCTTCTCTTAGGCGAGAAGCAAGAATTTGATGACAAAACTTGAGATGCTCTGATACATATATTTTCACTACTTTGTTAGCGTCTTTTTATTCATCTCGAGCCATGTAGATAGGCTTTATGTATTTTTCCAATGCTAAAAACATCACATCTACATAATTATCGGAAACAACCAGTATTTCAACAATCTCGTATTTGAAATCTTCTCGATTATTATGTTTCATAAGCTGAGCAATCCACATTTTTTATACTGCCCAAACTCTATCTGTTCTGGGGAAGAAGTTGTATACACCCTTCTTCAAGGGTCCTACAGCTACTACATGTAAAAAGTTATTTGTTACGATATATATGATCAGCTAACTATTTTGAAGCTTACATAGTTCACAACCAATTGACATTATTTTAACATTACACACTATTGTACTTTTAGGTAGTGGAAAACTTAAAACCATGTAATATTCAACACAAACTCAAGGAGAAGATAGTGGAAAACTTAAAACCATGCAATATTCAACACAAACTCAAGGAGAAGATTTGTCTTCTTTATAATCCACTATTACCGAGCCAAGACATCTTTTTTATTGTATGTCACTCAACATTGTCCAATTATAAATTTGTACGGTTATCTCTCATCAACAGATCTATAAAATACGTGCTTATGAACCTTATTAGGAAATGGTACAACCCAGTTTTTAGCAAAATTCACAGACTCCATGAATTTTTTTGTCTCTCTTTGGTCTATGGAAGAAGCAGAAATGCCTAATTTTTACGTACGTAAGGAGGAAAGTCTAATTCAAATGATCCTTTGGGAACATCATCTTTCTCCATCATCTCTTAAGGAATTCCTCTAGCCTTGGTGGCCTCTTCTTAGTTGGAGTCCATAACTGGTGTAGAATGAAATAAATCATTCACCATAAAAATAAATAAAAAATTATACAAGAACCAAACTTTAAACCATAAGATTAAAGAATCCCACAAAGAAAAGAATAAAATAAATAAATGATCACCCCTTGATTGATTAAAACAAAAAAGAACCTGATTTTTATTTCTATACAAAAACAAAATACAAAGAGTTGATGAATACTTACAGTGAAATTGATAACATTTGTTGTTTGAGAATGCAAAATAAAGAGGATTGGAAGAAATGGGCGAGTGAAGAAATTTGTATATATGGGAAAATTGTCAAGATTATGATAATACATTATGTTATAATGAGTAGGTTCCATGAGGATGAGTAATTTCTCTGAATTGCTTAAAACATTTTACTTGACTTAATTTGATGAGTAAGAATCACGATGATAAATTATAAGTTTTATTTGATTTTTTTTATGAGTAAGAATCAAAAGTAATAATTTCAGAAGTTAATTCTCATGATATTTTCATAAGAATTGAATTTTATGAGTAGGAGCCAAGAATCTAAAATGAAATATTATTGCATTTGCTTTGATGAGTAGGAGCCAAGAAGGTAATTTTGAGTTTTAGTTCTTTTATTTTCTTAAGCATTTAATTCGATGAGTAAACTATAGGAGAGAAAATTTGGGATTTAACTTAAATTAAATTGATGAGTAGGAGTAAAGAAGGTAAATTTAAAATTTAAAATTTAGTGATAATTTTCCAATTGTTAAATTTGATGACTAGGAGCCAGGACCACAGATGATAAATTTTGAATATAATTTTATTTAATTTGGCGAGAAGGAACAAAAGTGGTAAAT
Source organism: Solanum chmielewskii (assembly GCA_027704785.1). NCBI lineage: Eukaryota > Viridiplantae > Streptophyta > Magnoliopsida > Solanales > Solanaceae > Solanum > Solanum chmielewskii. The sequence continues at coordinate 37,248,818 of JAKWIX010000324.1, read as the reverse complement.
CAATAATCTTTTAAAAAAATGGATCATTTCAAAGTCAAATATAGTATTTTTTCTAATGTTTTCTCTTGAATGAATCTTATTACCTAACTTATTAATGTATTAACTTACATTGTACCAAAGTTTTGTTATTTTAGCATTCACTTAAAATTTTAATCATTAATATTTTAATGCTTTGACGCGATGTTGTTTAACTAAAATTTAATCTCACAATCTCCTCAAGAACAAAAAAATATAATGCCATAATTAATCCGAAGACCCTCAATAAATTAACTACAATCATTTTGTACTTAGAAATATAAATAACAAAAATGACTCGATTGTAAAAAAACATATAAAGTAATGTATAGTGTGCTTTATCTCTACAATTTTCCCGTACCACTTAACAATTTTTTTGTTGGGATTTAAAGGTTTGAATGGAATGTGAAGTTGCGACTATTATTAAGTATTGTGAGTTTTATGAAAGACATTGACCTTTAGAAAGGTTGTCAACGTTCTAATAAGGCACAATAATCATTTATTTATACTTTACTTTGTTATTTATAAATTGAGAGATTTCCTCGCATTTGTAACAACAAATTTTCTGGACTTCTTCTACTTAAAGATTTAGCATTCTGGGTGTACTCTACAATCATTGAGTGGTTTAGTGACGCAGTAAAAATAGGTATTGATGCACCGACGAGTAAGATAATTTTATCATGACAGGATGTTTTCAATTAACATCATGTACTTGAGGGGTGTAATTTCCTTATGAACATACTTCATTTAGTTGGCTTGATTTCTTCTTTAATAAAAATATTTTATATATTATTTGTATTTGTTTATGATTCTATTTTCTCTAGTGATTTAATTCTCGAGTTTGGAAAAAACTGTTTAATCTTTGTTGTTTCTGACCAAGTTCTGCAATGTTTTTTACACTACGTATCTCAAGGAAATTAATATTCTGCTGGTATTTTTGTATTCTGCTTATCGAGGGAAACTTATCATGGACGTACAAGATTTTTATCGTCCGGAGCTACCCCCGAGATGCGGACACAGGACCTAGGACCACAAGTGATCCCAACCAAACCTTGCTCGCATGATCACGAACATACTAAAGATAAAGAACTGATGTTGAATTTAAAATCATAATTAAAAATCAAAAGATGGGGAAATACCCATTTAATATAACTGAGATACTTGAAAACTGTGATTTTAATACAAAGAAAATATTCACTCAATACTAAGCTGAAACTAACTATGTCTAAAAGAAGCCTCCAACTGACTAGAAATGTTGGGACAAGCGCTAGTTATGTCTGGCAAAAAACTAAAACTAAGGGACTAAATACTTAAAAGAAACTCATGATTATTGTCCTTGGAGAATGAGGATTGACCACTAAATCTGCTGAACTGGAGATCGAAAATTGATCTAAGCGCGATCTAGATGCTGAGAACCTGAACTACATAAAAAAGATGTAGCGCACGTATGCGATAGTACTTAAAGGTATTAACCATGTAGGATAGAGTACAACTGAAATAAAACATAACTAAAAAAGAAAAAAAGCAAGTATAATAATCGAAACATAATATATATATTGAATTCTGAGCTAACATGATATAATGACCAACATTATAAAATGTTGAGACTGAATGCTAAATGATCTCTAAATATGGCCTATGCAAGAGAGTCTGACTGAACAGTGGGAGCTACAAATAAGCGATATTAAATTCACATGAATAAATGTGGAGGCCGATGTATACGCCTCATCGAGAGAGCCAAATATACCCTGCAGGAGGTATCAATGCATGATGCATGATCACTAAACTTATGCCCACAGAGGAGACCTATAACCTACTTTGCTAGTAGTTCTGGGACAATTGGGTACACTGAAGCCTAGTCCAACTCGGTATTTGATACCCCCAATTAACTAAGTGATTACCATATTGTGAATGAATTTATGTAAATATTGGATAGATCAAATGTGAACATGCAAACTGATAATGCAAGAATTAATTTGATAATGATGCATTAATAACTGAGAAGTATATATCTAAAGTAACGGAAATATTTGACCTAGCATGTGTAATTTATGAACTAAAGAAATACATAGCTAGGTTTTGGAAATTCATTCGATAAACTAAATAATAACTTTACAATATGATTTGACACATATATATTACTTATATTTGATGATTTGTTGTAATGCTAGAAATCCTAGGTTTAATCATGATAAGAGAACCAAGAACTGACTTAAATCTACGGATCTAATGGGTCAAAAGAACCCACTAGTGAAATCCCACATATTTACTGATGAAATGCAGAAAGAAATATTTAGATTTTGGGGCTGGAATTCATGGAACTTCGTTGTGTTCTTGAACTAATATTATTGACCTTTTTCTCCTTTCTTTCTTCTAATTTTCTAAGTTTTAATTTGTGATGTATGTAAGTTTTAGTTATGTTTCTTGGCTTACACTAACTAAAATCTAATGATTTAGTGTCAAAACTACATATCTTAGGGTTATACAAAGTGGGAAAAGACCAAAAGGCCCCTAAGCTAATCGATGTCGGACAAAATGATGACCTCAATTTATGGTCCGTCATTCAATCGATTGTCCATCGTTTGGGTCCGTAAAATGGGTTTGTTCGACAGGACTTTACTAAATTGGGCATAACTTTTTACTCGGAGGTTTGATTTTAGAAAACTCGGTGGATACGGAAAGCTAATAAAATTATTTATCATTTAATAGGTCATGTGACACCTAATTAATTTTGTTGTAGTAGTTTTGACCAATTGAAGTTGATCAAAAAACACTTATCCCCTAATTGACTGCAAATTTTAACCTACGGACTGTAGATCGTACGACGTCAGTGCTGGTTAATCGTGGTTCTTATAAGAGGTTGGTATCAATAGGGTCTTGATACATGGACACAGTTTTAGATTAGAATACGGTCCGTCGATGTCAATCGTGGATTGCCCCTTATGATTTCTTAAAAGTTTATTTCGAGTATGTTTAAGATACATGGTGTTACAAGATTACTGCACTACTTTTCAAGAATTTGGTGCGCTTTTTAGCAAGGTCGAACTAATAATTTACGATTACAGAACTGTTTGTATTATTTTTAATTATAACACAAGGTAACCTTTTTATCATTAATATAAGGATGATAATAGTTTGTATAAGTGTACATCATAAATATCATATGTATTTTGAAATTAGTTGCAAACCTTGTGTTTTTTGAATGAGTTTTTCTGAGCAAATAGTGTTCTCTTTAAAATTCTTTAGTTTGCAGAAAGAGACATACATATTTTTGTTAGATAAGATACTATGTCAAATGTACTATTTTGAATGACATTTGAAAATAAAAGCATATCCATGTGGTAATTTAAGAATATGTTTTATTCTGATTGGAGAATAAAAAAGAAAAACTTTTGTAGTTTTATAATCTTTTATAAAATTTGACTCTATCTAACTTTAAAAGACCAAAAACTTATGCACTTTTCAGATTTGTATAAATTAGACGATGTAATTAGTTTGAAGAATATGAAAAATTCACTTAATAAGTCATTGTTTTGCATTTGGTTTTCAATTCCGTTTGAACTTGAAACTGATTTGTAGTCGTAACAACTTCGTCCACATTCAAAGTTCATTCGATTTAGCATTTGAATTTTTTTTTATTGTTAAATAGAAACAAATTGTAAAATATTTATCTTCTTTATTAGTGTTCTAAATAATATGTGGTATATCTAATTGTAATAACGGGAGATCAAAAAGGACTAGTGAGTTGAAGCCAATGATTTTGTGCCTATGTTAGATGCCTCTATGGAATGAACTTTGATATTATGTAAAATTGTAAAAGAAAATTGAGCCACTATAATCCTATTGTAGATTATTATTTTCAAACAAGGTTTCATGCTTTCAATGAAAATTTGATAATATGGAGAAAAAATATATGCAAAATTTATTTTCAAGCAATTCAAAAACATATTGATAAAAATAAAATTAGATATAGTAACATTTTTGTAATATGTTGAACCCAAAAATACTTTTAGAGTATATTTGATATTGTGGTCGTTGAGTTTCTCTTTTACTATTATATGGTATGACTAGTATTAATGCACCATATATATATGTGTGTGTGTGTGTGTGTGTATTAATGTACAACTTTGTCTACAAACATTAATATTTGAGGAAATTCATCTATCACGTTTGTCTTGTAAAAGAAATATTTTTTTCATAATGCCCTTTTTGGACCCACGAAACTATGTATGGGTATACCTATAACAACAAAATTTAAAATTATGGAAAGTTCATTCTAAAAATGAAAGAAAATTTTAGAATGTGTTGACTACAAACAATGTTTGTATCAGACAAAACTATACTTACCAGAACAAAATATTTGTGAGAAAACCTTTTCAGACTCAACATTTTTATTTGTTCGTACATGCTTGAGTCAAATTTTTTGTGACATGAACACGTACGACATGTCAATTAGGAAACATTGTAAGGACAACGTCTCAACCTATAAGTTTTGTGTAACTTTGCGCGAAATAAAAAAAAATGTCAAATATGTGTTGAGTGTTAGAATGTTAAGCATTCTCATAAATCTGTTAGAAGGAACTCTAATTCCTTAGAGTTGACTTATACAAACATTTGTATTATGAAACCAACACTGTCTCGTGGGAGTAAAATAGTATCTCACAACTTTTAGTTAAAATTGCATTAGCTACGATTATTTCTATTTAGAGAATGGAGAGGATGACGCAATAGACTTTTCTAGACAATTAAAATTGAAGTTAAAAATAAGTTTGGAAAAAGATAAGAAGTTATAGAGATGGATAGTTTAAATCTTGTTTTATCGATTTATGTTTGGGAAGTGAAATCAGGAATCAAACTACTATCATACTCACCTTAATGTAATGTTATTTCAGGATTAAAAATATGAACTTTGAAGGAAATGATGCATCAATTCCGAATAACTTCAGTTTTACAATGAAAAATGTGTGGAGAAACTAACTTACAACAAGATGGAATAATAATTTATTTTTCTCTAACTTGTAATATTTCAAAGTTTTAGACTGTCTAGCCAAATTCCAGGTTAGTATGTCAAAAGGATCAAGATCGGAACTAAGAATGTGAACTGTAAAATAATACTTGAGTAGTGTAGTTAATGGTCTTAAATGTCCTTTAAAAAATCAAATGAGATTGTACTTGAGTAGTATAGTGATGGGTCTTAAAAGACCTTGTAAAGAATCAAATGAGATTGTACTTGATAAATGAACTTAGTGGTATAAAAATGTCCAAGGACATCTATTTGTTTCAAATTTGATTTTGTAACATATCTTCCTGAAAATAATCATCATATATTTAATGAAGCTATGACTTTTGTGAACTTCATCTTTGGGAAATAGGTTGTAAATAGTGAGGTTGGTTCAATTTTGAGTAATCACACTAAAAGGCACGTTGATCTTTCTTGCTGATTTATACAACCTTCAAATTCGTTAAATGAATGTGAAAACAACTTACTAAATGAAGAATTGGAGAAAGAAATTTAAATTGAACAACCCGAGGGTTTTATGGTTCTTGGGTCAAACTTGTTATGTCATATTATGGACTTAAACAAGAACCCAAACAATGAAACATGAAATTTGACCAAAACATATTGGCTAATGTATTTAAGAATAATGGAAGTGATAAACATGTTAATGTTAAAGATATTCCAAATCACAAGGTCATTGTTTCTTTGTGTGTTGATAACATGTTTATCATCAAAAGAAACACTTATTAACATATGCTAAATATTTTTTTTAAAGATCTTAGAGTAGCTGTTGTTTAGCATTGCAATAGTATCATTACATCGAAATGCACTTGAAAAGTTAAAGTACTTAGAGTTTAGTACTGCAAGGATTCAAATAAATGTCAGATTTGTACGTGAAAATAATAAAGGTGAAAATGACTCAAAATAGAATTATACAAGAGTATTGGGAAGCATTATATATATTATGAAGTGTACACGATCATATAGAACATTTTTTTAGTAAATTGAGTTGGTTCATTATTAATCATAATAAAATGTATTGTAAGGAAATGAAAAGATTCTATTGTATTGAAAACACAATCAAAATTATGTGTTTTACTATAGCAAATATTGAACAATATTGGAAGTATATAGTGGTGAAAATTACATCACTAGTAGAATGAAGAAATTCAATGAGTAGATATGTATTTAATCTTACTTGAGAAGAATTCGTTAGGAAATTTTCCATATAGACGTGTAAAACACCGAGCCTATACCTTGGGCGTGGACGACACTCGAAAACCGTTGTTGGCCTCAAGCTAACCCTTGGTATGACTTACTTACTCAGCAGAATAATTAAACACAAGAGATATAACTGAATAAAAAATTTAATAAATTATATCTTAGATGAAAATGGACAAACAAGTATTGAACGAATAAAACTGAAATTAATAAAACTAAAGAAATATATCTATCTATTTATGAAGCCTCCAAAAAAAATAGGGATGCCTAGACATGTCCCCCGATCATCCTAACAACTGAAAACTAGAAAAAAAAATTAAAACAATCCTATGGATTCTATGAGGCTCATCAAATGACTCTGAGTGTGATCCTAATCCACCAGGAACTTGATGGTGATCTTAGTTACCTTTATCTGCATCATAAGACGATGCAGACCAACTACAATCAGTACATTGAATGTAAGAGTATGCGAGTTGGAATTCTACAAATAACATAGGCTTGAAAAGATTCTGAATCATAAAAAACATATGAAATACATGCAATATATAAAAAGCTTTGTAAAACAGTAAAAGAAACTTAGATTGTGCAAGCAAATTTAATATAAAACTCAACGTTCAAAGAATAAAGTAAAATAGTTTATGTGGGTGATTCTCTAATAAACAATCACCATTATGAGACTAAGTATTGATACAACATCACGCCCACACTTCTACAACTGTCCTATACTTTGTTGCCATGTATGATGCTTAACTTAGTAGATCCACTAGTCTATGCTAGAAGAATCTAATGGATTAATGTTATATGTATGATCCTTTACTACTTATGACGACTACATGGTTTATGGAGACTTAAATTAATATGAACTGCATCCCCATATTAGTTCTCAGTACTAATCTCAAAATAAACATAGCTCATATGTTTTTACAAAAAAAAACATCTTTCCTTTGTTTGCGCTAATTATTCAAAACATAGCTTCAAGCTCTATTGGAATTGGTGTCCCCTTTTCTTGCTCAAATTTGAAAACAGTTATATTATCTTTTTGAAAACATAGTTCCATAATATTATTTTGAGAAATAAACTCAACTCTTTACTCATTGTTTCACGCCCCGAACCTACACTCTGGGTGAGACCGACACTCGAAGATCATTGCTGACCCTCAAGCGATACTTAACTATGTGGAATAAAATATGCATATTAATAAAGAACAATATCACTCAATTGAACCAATTACTAAAATTGAGAATGCTTAATTGTTAAACATTAAACTTGGCCAAAAGTGTCAACCCAAGTCTAAATGATAATAAATGACAATTGAAAGACTCAGAGGACTAACATCTCATAGTCTATGAAACCTCTGAAATAATAAGATGGATATTCAGATAAAACCCTACAAAATCTTATTGAACAAACTAGAAAACAATGAAAATAAATCCTCGAAAATGCAAGTAAGCTCACATACTGTCTCTGAATTGCTCATTAAATCAACTGTGCGCTAGAATGTTTATCCTAGTTACATGTGTCTACATCATAAGACGATGTAGGCCAACATATATTTGTACATTGAACGTATGAGTATGCGAGTTGGAATGCTAAAACAACATAGGTCTGAAGATATTTTGAAAGAAACACTTAACCTTATTCTTGTCAACTCATGAATACTCAGTTGAACTCATTATATTATAAAAAGGTTTAAAATAAGTGCAATTTATCAAAATTTGTTTAAAAACACGATGTCTAATCTTTTTAGGTAATAAGGATAAAACATAACTCTAAAATGTATATGAAAATACAAGAAATTGATGTATGTAAAATACAATAACTTCTGTGGGAGTTTCTCTATCGAACAACCATAAAATATGAGTTACAGTGATGACACATCGATCTACCTCACGCTTCTAGCACATCCTATCCTCGGCCAAAGCTATAGAACCTTAACTACTTAGTGGATTCACTAGTGTTTTTTTGTAATGGATTCATCTAAAAAGTATGACTCTTTTTTACTCATGGTGGCTACAAGGTTTTAAGGAGATGTAGTTATTGAACCTCATCCTCGTCCCGAATTCGGTGCTCAATACTACTCCTGAAATATACTAGCTCTTATGTTTAAAAAACACAATTCTTCTGTTATTTGAGATAAGTTCTCGGAAACACAACTCAAATGCTCTTGGAAGTATCAATATCCCTTCTTTATTCATTTAGAAAGATATTACTCTTTCATGAAAACTAGCACGAAAGAACTTGGGGAATCTAAATTCCGTTCTTATTTAAAAGTGAAAATAGTTTAAAATAGTCCCCATATATTTATTTAAAGAAGGAACTTCAAACATTACTCTTTATTGAAATAAAAAAAAGAAGTAAATAAAGTTAAAAAGTTTGTGAAAGACTTTCGATAACTTTAAGAACTAATATTAACTTGACTCTTAACTAATCTTGACTTGACTCTTAATGTATCTTTAACCCTTGACATTAGAATAGAGAGAAAGTCAAAATACAAAGATGGGCTCACGAAGCGGAGGCATAACCAAATTTTGTTTCGTAAATGTCTTTTAAGGAAGAACACATCATGTCAGCTCAACGATGTGTAACATAATTTTTCAAAATCAAGGACCAGGCGCGCGTTGTGCCATCATGTTCAAATTTTGCTCTTACAAATTTCTTCTTCATTTTACTTCACTAATTGACCTAAATGCGGTTCTTTTTCATAAATTATTTTTAGATTAGATTTCCATCAAACATATCTAAGAACCTAACTCGAAATGCCCTATAATGAGACATAACGAACTCAAAAACTTCCCAACTCATTCAAATTAAAGGATTCTAGAAAATTGGTTGTTATTAAATCAGAGGAATTTTTTTCTATTTATAGACAACAAAGTATAAAATGAATGAATGTTTATTGTTCCTTATCATAAAAGGTCACAATCCTAGAAAGGTTTAAACCCTTATGAAAGGTCACAAACTTACATAAAAGTCACAACTCTTCATAAAAGTCACAACTTTTAATTGACGTCACAATTCATCAAAAAAGTTGCAAGTATTACTTTCCATTGAAACCTTTGAAAACCCAACAAACATATTTGTAACGACCCACAAGTACACCGTAGAAGTTAGGTAACCCTTATGTCGGAACAAGGAGTGCTTAACCTCTCGGAGGTCTTACACAAGCCTCGTATCTATCACTCATTACATAATGCATGAAAAGTAGTACGAAATTAAAACTTTCCTCAAAAATATAATAATACAAAACATATTTTATAGAAGCTAAGGATTAAGGCTTATCGTCACAAGAAAATCATAAAGATACACCTTAAACATCTTAGGGACGCGACCCTGAAATATATAAATAGTATTTACAAGTATTAAAACAAGAAACTAAAGAAACATAGACTATGCCCTCGAATATATGAGGAGATATTTAGTCTTCAATAAATAAATTCCAAGCTTGCCTTTTAACCTTTAGCTTACCTCCAACCTATACTTTTAAAGTATAGAAAAGTGTGCGATCAGTACAAACATTAGACTATGTATGACATATACAAAATCATGCAAAAAGGATAATTTAGTTGAAACATACAAGTAATGCTATTTTGATAAAAAAAACTTCATTAATTAAGTTAAAAAACGTCATATAGTATCATCATTGTAACACTCTGTATCAAAAACATATCAAAAACAAACTTTATTGAGATATTTGAAGGTGCAACAAATTGGAGCATCAAAAGACCGTAGCGTGACCAACGGTCCTCCTGCATAACCGTCGATGGGATCAAAAACTCCCACAAATTTAAGCCCAAAAAATTAGTAAAGTCTTGGACGACGGACGGACATACATTCCGTCGTCCGTGACCGTTGATCAATACTCCTTTCATCCACTCTATTACAAGATCTACGGATGACTAGTATGGTCTGTAGGTGGGTCTAAGGTCCGTAGGTATGACTTTAGCTTGGAAAATTTTAATATAGTTTAGGGGAAATGCAGTTTAGTTAACTTCAAATGGTCATAACTCTTAGCAAAAATTGAACTACGTGACCCATGACCTACCCACAGATAGATAATTGAATAATATTTTCATATCCATAGATCTTCATATCCCATTTTTTTAAAGGTATGTTGAACATGCCCAATCGATAAACCCAAAATGGGGTGTCGGGCAATCGACGAACCGTTAGTCGTGGCCGTCGGTTGGTCAAACGAAAATTTTCTCAAGGGACTTTTGGAATTTTTCCACTTTATTTAAACCTTATTTTACGTCGTTTTGACCCTATATCGTCATATTTTAGTCAGTTTGCACCTTGAAACATACTTAAAACATATCAAAGTTAAATCATTAAAAAATAACTTAGAAAATTAAAATCAACAGAGGAGAAAAAGCTCAAGAACCATACATCAAGAACACAACATATCCAAAAGTTCCAGCCCCGAAACATAAGTATTTTTTTGTGTATTTCATCAACACGTATGTGGGATTTCACTAGTGGGTTCCTTTCACCCATTGGGTCCCTTGTTTTTCTGTCAGATTATTTATCTCTTATCATGATTAAACCTTGGGTTTCTAGAGCATTGATAGAACTTTATAAATTTATTAAATATATGTTCCAATTCAGATTATCATGTTATTATTCAGATTATCGCATGAAATTTCAGAAACGTCATATAATATAGACACTTGGGATATACAAACCATTGTTATAAATGCATAATTACAAGATTTATTATTGCATTCTTAGTTTGTATGTTCACTTTCGTCTATCTAGTATTTACAGAAACTCAAACATAATCAGTTAATTTACAGAAATCATTGCGAGTAGCATAATATCGAGTAGGACTTGGGATTAGTATACCCAATAGTCCCAGTACTACTAGCCAAGTAGTTTGTAAGTCCCTTCTATGGACAATCAGTTTAGTGATCACACCAGCATGAATTTATACCTATGGTAGGGTATATTGGGTCCTCTCGATGGGCGTATACATCAGCCTCCACATTAAGATCATGTGTTTTTATTATAGGTTGTTAGTACCTGTCACATAAAAGTCAGACTTTCTGCATTGATCATTTATCAATATATCTAGTATTCAGTTTCAGCATGCTATCTATTAGTTATTGTATTAAGTTAGCTCACAAATAAAGTATATCATGTTCAGATTGTTATACTTGCTTTTGTGCTTGTTCAATTATGTTTTATTTCAACTTATTTCTATACTACATACACGGTACCCTTAAAGTACCGACGTATACGTGTGCTGCATCTTCTTGTGATGTAGGTTTATGTTCTCAGCATCCTTATCACGCATAGATCGATATACCGATCTCCACATGAGTTGATTCAATGGTTAGTCCTCATTCTCCGAGGACAACAGTCATGGGTTTCATATCAGTATTGAGTAATTTAGTTTATATTTTTTCTAGATTTAGCTAGGGCTTGTCCCATATTTCTATTCCAATTAGAGGCTTATATCACACATAGTTAGTTTCATCTTAGTAGTGAGTTAATATTTTTATGTATTGAACTCATTTGTTTTTCATATATAACAGTTCTGGCTTGTGGGTATTTCTCATCTTTTCATTATAATTTATGATTTATCTTCCGCATCAGTTTATCATCTTTAGTATGCTTATGATCATGCTAGGAGGATTAACTTTGGATCACTTGTTGTTCAAGGTTTCGTGTCCGCATCTCGGGGGTAGCTCAGGGCGTGACAAAACATGGTATGAGAGCACTAGGTTCAAGAGTCCTAGAATGTCTGATAACCTGCACTTAGTAGAGTCCTTTTCATGGGTGAGAAGTGCACCACATCTAATGACAGGAAGGCTATAAAGTGTTTTAGTATAACTTGACTTTCTTATTACTCTTATCATGTGTAAAGCATGATCTTATTCAATTCTAACTTGACGTTCTATGTTTGAAATCATGCCTCCTCGTAGAACTAATGCTAGAAATGTGAACGCTGGTAATGCAAATAGAGCTCCTTCAATCCAGATCAAGAAGTCTCCAATGTTGAGTTTAGGAATGCTATACATATGTTGGATAAGTGTATGAACAACCCGAACAATCGGGTTAATGCTCCTATGATAGAAAATGGTTTATCAGTAGCAGCAAGGGTCTAAGACTTTGTTAGGAAGAATCTGCATGAGGTTTTAAGATCATAGACTATTGGGGAACCTTAGATTTTCTTGGATAAGATCAAGAAGATCTTTGAGGTTATGCAAGCCACTAGGAATGATCGGGTTGAGTTAGCATCATACCTTTTGAAGGATGTTTCTCATATTTGGTACACTTAGTTGAATGAGAATAAGGGTGCAAATGCAGCTCCTATCACTTGGGATTGATTTAGTGAGACTTTTCTCAAATGTTTTTCCCAACAGAGTTTAGAGAGGCTAAGGCTCTTGAATTCATGAACTTTAGGCAGGGTAACATGACAATCAAAGAGTATGGGATGAAGTTTAACAAACTCTAAAAGTATGCTCTTCACATGGTTGCTGACTCCAAGGCTCAGATGAAAAATTTCTTGTATGGAGTGTCAGATTTTGTTAATCTGAGTGCAGAAATGCTATGTTACTTTGAGATATGAACATCTCTAGATTTATGACTCATGCTCAGTAGGTTGAGGGTGATAATCTTAAAGAACATGCTAAGTAGAATAAGAAGGCTAGGACTAAGTACTATGACTACTCCCAGCATAAATCGGTTGGTGGAAAACGCTCACAGAGTCAGCAGAAGGTTTGAGACCCAGTCCCATTATCAGCTAGTGTTTCATCCTTTAAGAACAGTTTCATCATAAGGGTACAACACCAGGCTCTAAGTCTCACAGAAGTGTTTCAGTCACCAAGACTTACCCCGCTTTGCCTAAGTGTGGTAAGAACCATCCATGCGAGTTTCTCGCAGGAAAAAAAAGGTTGTTTTTGGTGCGGTCAGTATGGTCACAGGTTGAGAGATTGTCCTTCTAGATAGAGTTAGGGAGGTGGTATGGTAGAGCTCAGTGTACAAATTAAACAGCACTAAAAAGATGCCCAACTCAGCATGGTAACTCATCTCGTACATGTGGTGGTCAACGTGAAAACAAGTTGTATGCTCTTCAGGTTCGCCAGAATGAGGAAGATTCTCCTGATGTAGTCAATGCTACGTTACGTGTCTTTGAACTTGATGTTTATGCATTATTGGATCTAGAGGCTACTCATTATTTTGTAACTCCTCACATAGTAGTACAATTAAGTGTCAGTCCACAAACTCTCTAAGAACCCTTCTCAGTCTCTACTCCAGTCAGTGACCCAGTCATAGCTAGACGGGCATATAAAAATTGCCCTGTCACAATCTCTCAGAAAGTCCTCGCATCAGATATACTAGTGTTAGTAATGATAGAGTTTGATGTCATTCGAGGCCTGGATTGGTTATATTCATGTTATTCCTCAATCGATTGCCGAACAAGGATAGTTCGTTTTAAGTTTCCAGATGAACCAATCTTAGAATTGAAGGGTAGTAGCTTAGAGCCTATGGATCGATTTATTTTTTACCTTAAGGCCACAAAGATGATCTGAAAGGATTATCTCTATCATCTAGTTTAGGTAAATGATTCTAAACTTTAAACCCTAACTATCGAGTAAGTTCCAGTAATTTGTGAGTTTCCGGAAGTGATTCCAGAAGATCTTCCTAGAGTACCTCCCGAATGGAAAATTGACTTTGGAATTTATCTCCTTACAGATACCCAGCCTATTTCTATTCCTCCTTTAAGAAAGGCTCAAGCGGAGCTTATGGTATTTAAAGAATATTTGAAAGACCTTTTAGATAAGGGCTTCATCAGGCCTAGTATTTCACCATGGGGTGCACCAATGTTGTTTGTTAAGAAGAAAGGTTGTTCTCTCATAATGTGCATTGACAATAGACAGTTGTACAAGGTCACAATCAAGAATAAGTATCCCATCCCCAGGATTGATGACTTCGTTTACAAACATCAGGGTGCTAACTATTTCTCAAATATAGACCTCATATCGAATTATCATAAGTTTAGAGTCAGAGATAGTGACACTCCGAAAACAACCTTCAAAACTTGATGTTGTTAATATGAATTTGTAGCTATGTCATTTATACTAACAAATGCTCCTGCACCTTTCATGGATTTGATAAAAGAGTTTTAAAACAGTACTTGACTTTTTCGCTATTCGTTTTCATTAATGATATCCTCATTTACTCTAGGAATGAGGAAGAACACACGAGACATTTGACAATTGTTCTACAGACTCTCAAGGATCACTAGTTATTCGCTAAGTTTATCAAATGATATTTTTAGTTGAAATCCGTTTCTTTCCTTGGTCACATTGTATCAAGCGAAGGGATCCGAGTAGATTCACAGAAGATAGAACTAGTTAAATAATGGCCCAAACCTACCTACTATAGATATTAGAAGTTTTATAGGTCTTCTGGGTTATGAAAGAAGATTCGTGGAAGGATTTTAATCCATAGCCTCACCATTGACTAAATTGTCTCATGAAAAGGGTTAAGTTCCAGCGGTCAGATGATTACGAGAAAAGCTTTGCAGAATTGAAAACTACACTTACTACAAATCCTGTCTTGGCTCTACTAGAGGTTTCAACAATATGTGATCCATTGTGATATATCCAGAGTTCGCCTAAGTTGTGTGTTGATGCAACAATATAAGGTTATAGCAACCATAAGAGCCTTCAGTATGTATTCACCCATATGTATTCACCCAGAAAGAGTTAAATCATCCCAGAGGAGATGGATTGAGTTCCTTAAGGATTATGATATAAGTGTGCATTACCATCCTTCTAAGGCAAATGTAGTAGTAAATGTTGTTAGTAGATTATTTATGGGTAGTGTAGCCCATGTTAAGGAAGAAAAGAATGATCTAGTGAAAGATGTTCGTAGATTTTCTCGCTTAGGTGTTCGCCGTATAAGCATATTAGACAGCGGTGTAATAGTTTATAACGGGGAATAATCGTCTTTGGTAGTGGAGGTTAAGGAAAAGCAGGACAATGATCAAATCTTCCTTGAACTTAAGGGTGCAGTCCATAATCAAAGAGTGGAGGTTTTCTCCCAAGGGGGAGATGGTGTATTTCACTACAAGCGATGATTATGTGTTCCTGATGTGGGCGAGTTGAGACAACACATTCTTGCAGAAGCCCATAACTCTAGCTATTATATATCCAGGTTCCACTAAGGAGTACCACGATCTGCGGGAAATCTATTCGGTGAATGTCATGAAGAGGGATATAGCAGACTTTGTACGTAAATGCCCCTAGTGCCAGCAAGTCAAGGTAGAACATCAGAAACTAGGGAGTATGACTCAAGAGATTGATATTCCTACTTTGAAGTGAGATGTCATCAATATGAACTTCATCACAGGATTATCGAGTACTCGCAGACAGCATGACTCCATTTGGGTGATTGTTGATAGGATGACTAAGTCTTCTAGTTTTTTGATTGTCAAGACTACATATTAGGTAGAGGACTGTGCGAATATTTACATTAATGAGATTCTGAGGCGACATGGGTTCCTTTATCTAACATCTCATATAGAGTTCCTTAGTTTACCTTTTATTTCTACAAGTCATTTTAGAAGGGTCTTGGTACTCAAGTTAACCTTAACACAACATTTCAACCGCAGACGAATGGACATACAAATTATCACATTCAGACCCTTGATGATGTGTTGACATCTTGTGTGATCGATTTCAAAGGTAGTTGGAATGATCACCTTTCTCATATTGAGTTCTCCTATAACAATACCTATAAATACAACATTCAGATGGCCCCTTATGAGCCTTGATATGGGCGTAGATGTAGATCTCATGTCCGTTGGTTTGAAGTAGGTAAAGAAGCTTTGATAGGACCAAATTCAGCCCTTTATGCTATGGAGAAATTCGCACTCATTAGATATAGACTTAAGACAACCCAGAGTCGTCATAAATCTTATGAAGATGTAAAAAGAAGGGTACTAGAGTTCAAAATTGATGACCGAGTGTTTTTGAATTACTCACCAATGAAAGGGGTGATGAGATTTGGAAATAAAGTGAATCTCAATCCTAGATATGTAGGTCCTTAAAATATCTTGAGAAGGTTTGAAAAGGTGGCATATGAGTTAGAGTTGCCTGCAGAATTAAGAACAATGCATCCGGTCTTCCACCTCTTACTTTTGAAGAATTTTGTGGGTGATCCAGACTCTTCAGTGCCATTAGAGAGTGTGGCGGTGAAAGATAGTCTTTGTTATGAGGATGTACTAGTTCAGATTCTTGACTGTCAGGTTAGAAGGTTGAGAAACAAAGAAGTCGCTTCAGTGAAGGTTTTATGGAGGAGTCAATCTGTAGGGAGCTACCTGGGAAGAAGAAGAAGCCATGAAAGCAAAGTATCCTCACCTCTTTCCTTTCGATTCCGCTCCTGCTTGAGGTAATAGTTCCTCCTTTGTATTACTGTCATTCCTGCGTAAATTCAGTTTTAGAATTATGTTCCCTCATCTTGAACTTTCATTTTCGGTGTAATTGCATTTACTCTGAACTCAATTCAGTTAGAAACTTAGTTCTCAATATTTAGTATTAGGGTTTGCATCTCTATCTCTCTCTCTATTTCAGCTCGTTTAATCTTCATTCGAGGACGAATGTTCCCAAGGGGGATATAATGTAACACCCCATAGCCAAAAAAGACCAAAAACTAGCATTACATAAAAAATTTGCAGGTGCAAAAAATGGTGGAATCGATGGATTGGAGCCTGATCCACAGTCCGTCGTGCACAATTGTCCATGGTATCGTAAACTGCAAAAATTTTCAGCCCAAAAGAATTGGTTAAGTCTTGGACGACGGATGGACTTAAAGTCCGTAGGTGAGACGATGGTGCATAGTCCGTGTCCATCGATCAAGTAAAACAATATGCCCATTTTAGTAAAGGCATGTCTAACACTCCTTGTTGACTGACTCAACGACGGGGCATCACCCAATCGACGGACTCTCAGTCCTAGCCGTCGATTGATCCGAAAGCAACTTTCCATGGGGCAAAAGATCATGAGCCCTAGTTCAAGAACGCCACAAGCTCCAGTAGTTCCATACCCGAAACTTAAGTATTTTATCGTGGATTTCATCACCTTGTATGTGGGATTTCACTATTGGGTTTCTTTCACCAATTGAGTCCCTAGTTTTCAGTCAGATTCTTGATTCTCTTATCGTGATTAAACTTAGAGTTTCTAGAAAATTAAGAGAATTTTATGAATTTATTAAATATATGTTCCAAATCAGATTATGGTGTTATTACTCAGATTATCGCATTAAATTTCAGAACCCTAGCTTTGTATTTCTTTAGTTCTTTAATTTCACATGCTAGGTCAGATATTTCAGACACTTCAGATATACAATCCTCATATATAAATGCATCATTACCATATTAATTGTTGCAATTCTTAGTTGCATGTTCAGTTTAGAGCTATACAATATTTAGAGAAACTCATACATAATTAGTTAATACAAAAGTCATTGGGAGTAGCATAATACTGAGTTTGACTAGGGTTTAGTGTACCCAATACTCCAAGAACTATTAGCCAAGTATCTTGTAAGTCCCCACTGTGGGAAATAGGTTTAATAAACATGCCAGCATGCCTTTATACCAATGGCAGGGTATATTGAATCCTCTCGATTAGGCGTATATATTGGACTCCACATTTAGCTGATGTAATTTTTTATGAGTTATTAGTAGCTCCCACAGATCAATCTGACTCTCAACATTGACTATTTATCACTATACTTACTATTCAGTTTCAACCTGATATAAACTGGTCATTTCATCGAATTAACTTAGAATTCAGTTTATTATGTAAGACTATTACACTTGTTTTTGTGCTTGTTTAGTTATGTTTAATTTCCGCTTATTTCTATCCTATATGCGCAGTACCTTTCAAGTACTGAAGCATATGTGCGCTACATCTTCTCTTGATGTAGGTTCAGGTTCTCAGCATCCAGATCACACATAGATCAATTTCTCCATCTCTAGATCAGCAAATTCAGTGGTGAGTCATCATTATTTTAGGACAACAGTCCTGAGTTTCATTTCAGTCTTTAGTCATTTAGCTTCAGTTTTTGTTGGATTTAGTTATTGCTTGTCCAAGTATTTCTAGTCCAGTGAGAGACTTATTTCAGACATAGTTAGTTAAAGCTTAGAAGTGAGTTAATATTTCTTTGTATTGAACTCATCTGTTTTTCGTATATCTCAGTTTTAGCGTATGGGTATTCCCTATCTTTTCATTATAACTTATGATTTAGCTTTCGAAACAATTTATATTCTTTAGTATGTCCATGATCATGCCAGCAAGATTAGCTTGTTATCACTTGTGGTTTTACGGTCTGTGTTCGCGTCTCGGGGGTAGCTCGGGGCGTGACATTCATTTTGAACATAGGGTAAAACATTATTTTTTTTAACATAGGCTCTAACATACAGTAAACTAAAAAATCACACATGAACTAGTCCTATCCTAAGTTATCCTAAGTTTCCCCTAAGTAAGACATAATGAAATCGCCCATACAATATCCTCAATACCTTCTTATAAGATCCTAAAGATTACTACGGATAAGTGTAATTATTTTCATTTACTCAGGTCACTACTCAATATCAAGACATTATTGAAACATACATATACTTAGGAACTTTACATAAGAACCATCCTCCAAGTCAAGTCCCAAGTTACACCTAGTGCAATGTGAAAGTAGCATCCGATACTATTACTCCCACCCTAGTGCTGCTTGAGAATTAAACTATGCATATTACATTTATCACATACATAACTTTCATATTGGAAGACATAATATAAACATGCTTCCTCAACATTGGACATAATGTCACATTACATTCATTTACATCATATCATGACCCATTCATACATTCATATAAGGACCCACAAAGACTCCCTTCAAATTTCTACTAGTGCAATGGATAAGTAGCATCCCATTCCACCACCTATCATAAGTAGTACAGCGTTAAGAATACTTAGTTAATTTGCATACATTTTTAGGGGCTAGATTTATCCTACATAGATCATTAGATCATGACATGGAATCCCTGTACTACTCTTACCGGATGAGGGATCCCTACTTGCCTAAGGTAGGTTCATATTCATTAGCCTTTACATGGATTCTTCAATAGCTACACCTACAGGGGCAGATAGTTAAGGTATAAGGTGATTTCTACTAAGTAAATCATTCTATACTAGAGAGTACAATCCATCTCAAGAGGTACATTGGATACAACATCTCTACTCACGAAGTGTACCCACCCCTTCTTCAAATCCTTCCGCTGGTAAGCATAATTCCCCCATGGAACATTCATTGGCTATAGGTTAAGAAATAACTATGGAACACCCCTTATCAACTCACGAAAGGTATCCACACTCCAACATATCATTGGAAAGCTATTGGGAATATTGATGTTGTTACTAAACACTTCATCTCAACTCACGAAGAATATTCACCCAAAAATCCCCCCTTTTCATACTTAGGAATAGTAGGAATGGTTTAGACTACTCGTGAAGAGTGTCTACCTTATTATCCCCCATTTTCATTCATTGACTTCATTCATGCATTCAAGTGTGTTTGTGTGTGTGAGTACATGTGAGCACACCATTGACATAATGACCATCTTTCATAACATTTTATTTCTAGACATGGTCATACCCACATTTATCACAATTTACACATTATTATAATTCACATTTTTAATGCATACTTCATTTAAACATAAATCTTTTAAGATATTCATTTCAACATTCTAACACATATCATACATATACATATCAAAATTATCACTTCACTTCACATATAATGCCTTGAAGGTCATTTTCACAATACACATATAAATTCATATACTTCAAGTAGAACCGCCACCAAAGGTGGACCATACCACTCAAGAGAATTTCATAATAAAGAGTAAACAACACAGCCCACTTACTATTCCTCCAAGCTTTCACCACCAATCCACAATTTATCCAACAACTCATCATAAAATATCCCTTAGGGCTGTATCTAAAACACAATAATACACCAAGAAACAATATCTTTAACACAATGTAAACATTCTTATTAAACCCATTTTATAAGCTAAAGTTTGTAAAATGGATAGACATGATTCCATTGGGGTTTTGACATTAACACAATCATTTAAATCTAAGAACAACTAATTTTAATCATTAAAACATTTTCAAAGCAAAGACCCATACTTAGAGTCAAGGAGTAAAGAAGTTTGAAGTTGAAATACTTTTTGAAATGGATATTTGAATGAAATAACGTTCAAGCAGGACTACAATACCTTAATGAAAAGGAACCCACGAGATTATTGATGAAGAAAAATGTGAAGAACTTTGCCCTCTTCCTTGGATTTTGAAACTTCCTCTAAATAGAGGTTTTTAGAGAAATTTTATTTTATCCTTAGGGTTTTAAATGGTGGGTGAAATGAAGTTTAAAATGACCTATATAAGTCCACAAATCATCCCCAAAGTTCCCAAAAGACCGCTACACCATTTGGACCCTTTTCAAAATTCAAATTTGACTTTAAAATGACGTGGCCAAATCCAAACTTCGTTGTGCATCGTGGAGGGAGATACCTATTCTTGATTTTACAACACACTTAGGAAGGGACCCTCGTGCTACACGCGCGTCGCGAGGTGGGCTTCAAAATCTGCCCCTGCACGCTGCCTTGGGCAGTTCATTTGTACAATGATTGGATCATTCTTAGGGTCCCTTAGAGTTGTCCTCGAGAAGTCGTTCTCAAACATTTTGACACTTGGTACATCCCTCTAGGTACTAGGGTAATCCCCAATGGTTTTAGACTCAAAAAAATACCACAAAATGATTGACCAAAATAAAGGACACACAAGCACATTCCAAGACACATTTTCCGAATGTCTTGAACGTTTTACTTTAAAACTTCACCAAGTGACTTCTAATGCTAAAATACACTATTAAGTACAGTATTAACTATTGGAATAAATGTGAAGGTCTAGTTTGACATATTTCATATTTAGGGTCGTTATAATATCCTCTACTTAGAACAGTATTTATCTTCAAATAACACTAAACATTTGCAAGGACTTCTAGGACACAACTAGCATCATACCACACATATCATCAAGGTCACGATAGTCATACTCAATGCACCAACTCAAAAGGATCACTAATTTCATATCCTTAACCATTTTAAGCAACATAAGCAAATTTGGAAAGTTTCCATAATTCAAAGCACACTTTTACTTCATAATTTTCATTTCATTTATGGATGAACTACCTTCTCAAACATTAGACATTTTCATCACACCATCATGAAACTCAAAATTAAATAACCTTTAAATCACATATTGAAACATAGAAAAAAACATTGAAGTAATTACGCAAATATAGTAAGCTACGCATTGACATGAGAAATATATATTAACTACAAATCTACTCATGTGACTGAAATGTCATCAAGATCATGCAAGACATAACATAATCAATGAAATTCATAACATAAGGAGAAATGCAACTCACACTAATGCAATACTCCAAAACATACAAAACTACTAAGAATTTTTGCCTCAAGCTTGAGTAAGAATAGAAAGAAAGATAAGGTTATCAACCACCTTCCTTGTTAATCCATTCTCCCCAACATAGGGTACACTCATCTAAAGAAAATCAAAACAATAAAAAAGAACCTAGGACTTACCAAGGCCTTACTCAGGATTAATTTCTTTAGCTCAGTGTACAAAGAAATGTTTCCTCTTTTGAGCAATAGAAGTCGAACCACCATGAGGAGCTTGCTTCCTTTTTGCCTTGAGGGTAGGGAAATATTTCATCTTATTACACCTATTACCACATCCAAAGCAACCATCCGCGCCGGAAAGAAACAAACCCAAGTGTTTCTCCCTAAAACTAGTACACCTAGGCCACTAAAAAGCATAACCACCTCCTTGATAATTTTAGTTTTAAACCCTATACTTGTTTCCTATGAAAATATCTTGAATATAGAACCTTTTATTAGATCTAGGTTGACTTTACTCATCCAATATAGGCCTCTTTCCATCTCTAGTCACCTCAATAAGCTTGAACTCCTCATTTTGTAGAGCATACAGTACGAGCCTAGAGATATCCATATCATGATGGAGCATTGTAGTAGGATACTCTTTTAAAACTAAGCTAGACACCCCCATCACAAATTTGTT
Source organism: Solanum chmielewskii (assembly GCA_027704785.1). NCBI lineage: Eukaryota > Viridiplantae > Streptophyta > Magnoliopsida > Solanales > Solanaceae > Solanum > Solanum chmielewskii. The sequence goes on along the minus strand of JAKWIX010000324.1, from coordinate 37,226,402 downwards.
CATCCTAGCCCTATTGTTGGCTACTAAGGTTGGGGAATACATAGAGAATTGGGTGAATTTGAAATATTACTCTTTCACACTCATTCCTTATTGACGAAGGTTGATGAATTCAACCAAATTTTTGTCCCACAACTCTAAGGGGAAAAACCTATCAAGAAAAGCCACCTTGAAAAATTCCTAATCTACCAAACCTTCCCTTAAGGGTCTTTCATCCCTCCATTGCTCAAACCACACTTAATACATATCTTTTAGTTGATAAGCCTTTAGGTACGCTTTCCCTCTAAGATTTACACCCATATTATCCACCACCTTGAATACCTCATCTATCAAGTCTTGTGGATCTTTGTAAGAATCCGAAAATGACTAAGGTGAAGCTAGAGCCTAACATGGTTTTCGTAATGGTTTACGGTCCTAAATTTTTTATAATGTGGGTTTGAGGCAGTGTATAAGATTGTAGGTTCTTTGGATGTGAAACATCAAGGGACGACCAAGACATTCGACAACTAAGTAACCTATGTGCCTCATATGTGGTTTTATGTGTTTATATGTGATTCATAAGGTTAAAGGTTCTTAGTTATTATAGTGTATATATGTTGTTAGTCAAGTTTAGTGACTTTTCGGGGTCAAAAATACAAGAAGGTCCATGACGTTTGAAAGGCTTGCCTGATAATGACCTTGTGTGTCTATGTATGTTTCATCAAGTTTTTCGTGTTAATTATGGACGAAACTTCTGTGTTAGGTCCTAATCTCGTATACAAAAAATATTTGGGTTGGAAACATCTGGGTACGACTCAATGTAGGACACATAATAGTCCCTGAAGGAGGACACCAACATTGGAGCTCAACACTGCCCGACAATGGCAATCGACGGCCCAAATGATGGCCACTAGACCAGACGACGGCCCGTTTATTGGTCTCATCGATGTATCCAAGTTTCCTAAAGGTTGAGAATCTCTGAAGCAACCCACGAGTACCCAACGATGGGGCATGGGTGAGACCACGGTCCGTTTGTATGGGCTTCGATGGTGATGGAAAATCTGGTAGTTTTCTGTTAAGACTTGTGGTTTTTGGGAAATTCACCCCAAGTCTTATAAAACATGTGGACTATTTTTTTAGATTTTAGGGTCTTTTTATAGTATATATGCTATTAAATACTCATTTAAACCCTAACATCTAAATTAAAACACATTCCTTCCTAAAGATTCTCCTAAAATAGGGTTATGTGAACATGCTTTTATATTGATGAATACATGTGTAGATTGTTATGAGCTTTTGATTCATCTATCGATTACTATAATTGGTTTATAGGTTTTTTCAATTGAATATTGTATATTATTGGATCTATTGAATATTAGGCTTATTGAATTGATAAATAATTAAGGCTTATGATTTTTGATATAGTCTCTATGGGCTATCTAATGATGCAATAATTTTATTCAATTGATATTTAGGTTGTATTACATTGATGAGTATGTAATGACTTGACCTGGTTTCATTGATTATTCATATAATTGTATTGAATTGTTGGTTATGGCCATGGTAAAGGACCTATGATATAGAATTGGATGATTTAGCCTTGAAATCGAAGTGGTATGATGGAGTGGGGGTATGCTGCCCTATTTCCTTTTATTTCATAATAATTAGACTATAAATATCTTGTAATTGGTATGGTCCACTTATGGTTGTGCTTCTATGTGAATTAAAGTAGCCTTTTCGACGTTACTTTATCAAATCTGATGATCATGACCTTGTCGGCATACTTGAAGTATTATGATGCTTTTTATAGTTGTTCTACATGAAGTATGAGCATATGTATGTACATGTGAAGTAATGTTAAATTATATGTTCTTTCAATGTATGTTAGGAGATCATGTACTCTATTACTATGTCTTTATATATGTAGTCTTAAATGTTGATACATAATTATTCCTTGACCATATGAGTTGGGATAGTTATATTGATGATGATATTGTAATGTATGGGATTCTAAAAAGATTATAAGGGACATTCCTAAGTGCTTAAATGAATGATATGAGATATGTTATAAAGGAAAAAAATGTGGTTTATTGTTTGGTAGACTTGTGTCCCTTACTTGATAAATGTATGAATGATATGTGAATATGAGATGTCTTGACAAGGTAGGCTTACTGCACCCTTTTCATTAATCAATGGAAGATATGTGAGACCTTAGAGGATGTTAAGAAGATCATGTACGTGGTAAAGGTTATGTTATGCATGTTGAAGTTGAGAGCCGTAATTGTATCCTTAATGTAAATGAATGGTGTACTCGAGGTTAATTGGCTGGAACAACATCATATCATCCATATCATATCATCTATACAAAGTCCTAATGAGCTATCTTAGTCGCCATTGAAAAGTAGCCCTAGTGGACCTCTTTGTTAGGGTGAAGGTGATTGGGCTATGAACTAGATTAGGAACCCTCTTTATGTGATCCTTTAATTTCAATTATTCTATGAGAACCAAGGATAGCACCGAGTGATTTTGTTAATGAAAATGGATCTATTTGAGAATGAGACTAGAGTACAATGTACCTCTACTTTAGAATGACACTAGAGTGCATAAAAGTCCTTTGTATTCCTTTACCATGTTCCTACATGGGATGTGTCCTAGCTCTACCCTTGGAAAGTAGAACACCCTTATCATAGTAGGTTAGAACTCCGGATTCCGTATCTAGATATCATGGTCTCTGTCGATCATTGCCTATTCTCATCATGTGGGATACTTACTAGAAACAGAGAAGTTCTATGATGTTTAGGTGGTGGTACGGGACACTATCTAGACATTGCACAATAGTCTTTGAAGGTGTAAGTGAGAGTGCCTAGGTCTTGTTCAAGAACATTACTTGAATGTCTTTTATGTGTTGAATATCTCTTAATGAACTAATGAATATAATGACTTAAGTTTAAGAAAGTATGTTAAATCAAGTAGTACTTATCTATAGTAGTTAAGGGTTGTATTGTTAAGGTACGAAGGGGGCACAGTAATGGTCACTTCTTATATTACCGAGATAATACATAAAATGACTCTAGTTAGGGATGTTGGTTAATTTTGAAGGCATGATCTGAGCCTTAGGTAGTCTTAAGGATTACTTAGGTATCTAGAAGAGATCACTGTGGATGTTATCTTCTTGATTTACTTCAGTAAGTCTTTTAATAGCTTTTGGATGGCAAATGTCATATTATCTATATGCTAATGTGTTAAGTGAGAATTATTCTATCTTAGGTAGTCAATAGGATCTCTCGAGTGTGTGTTTAGGGGATTGTATGGGCTGTCGCTTGACAACATACTCTAGTGAACCTTAGAATAACCTTGCGTAGGAGGATCTCATTTTCATATGTTTGATGTCTTGTAAATGTATGTTGATCTCATTTTGGTTGTCTTCAGGATCTTCTAGGTTTTCTTAGAGAGGGTGTATGGACGGTCTCTCTTTGTATTACTTAAGAGAGTCCTAGGATAGTTTCTAGTGATGGGCTTATATGCTAAATGGTATGTAAGGTGAAGTGAAGGAACATTATTGTAGTGTAACAGTGAATTGAGTTACTGTAACATTTCTTAAAATGTGACTTTTTTCTTAAATGAATTCGTAAGTGTTTCTAAGTTGTTAAATGTTGTTCTTATTCTTATAGCATGATGTTTTAATAAAAATTCATGAAAAGCATGCAATTTAATAACCGTCCCTTTTTCATGGTTTTTGCATTCCTTCCATACTTAGTACATCTAATGTGCTAACCCATTCTTTTCCCTTTTTGATTAAAGTGTAGGGAATATGAAGTCTTCATGTTCCATAGAGGATGGATACGTCTCTAAGACTTTGAAGATGATGTATTGGTGAGTCCTCATCAATTCTAGGATAATATCCACATGTTCTTTATGTCATAGTGTTTATTTTATTGTCTTGTATGGGATTCGTCCCAAGTATTGTATACTCTAATGTTTACATGGTTCAAGTAGATAATTTTGTAAAGGTTTATTTTTTAAATTAAGGTCTTCCGCTTCTGTAATGATTATGAAAGAGTTCATTGTGCCTGAAGGAAGTTTTAAATTCTTACCTATTTTATTATGTTTATTGTGCAATAAATGATACGGAGGCTTAGATGAGACTTCAATGATGCTCTAACTTCTACCGTGTACTCATGGGTCGTGACAATCTTCGTTTACCTTAGTGCCATGGAATTAGGAGGGTTCATCCTCAAGAAATCCCAGATTCTAGAAGGGGGAGTACTTGTATTGGGTTGAGGTCCGACTCCTAGGTTAGCTTGAGCAACCACATCATTAGTGACAACATGAGCTTGAGTCGTCATGAGTTTTCTGAAGGCCCTAATGGTATCTCTAATCTCCACATTAGTCATATCCCCCTTAATATAAGGAGCTTGAGGACCTTGGGACATTGGAGGCATTTGGGGAACTTGAGGTTCTTTAGGTTCTTGAAAGGGAACCTCCTCATTCACATCCTCTTGTTCAACTATAGGGACTTGCTCATTCTGCAGAGGATTCTCTCAGTATCTATTTCTCCATCCTCACTTTTAACGGGTGTCTTCCTCGTATTCATATCGTATAAACACAAGACAAGAGGTTCAAAAGAGGAACTTATAAAACTAAACTCTATGGCACGATACTAGAGTAATAGAGAAGTGAAACTTCTATCAACCTATAGCCTCTCACTCTTGGGTGTGTCGCGTCTCACACTGATGATCAAGACTCTACTAGATGTGGCTTATGCGACTTTAGACCCTGAACTATTTCCCATAGACTTCTCTCTGATACAAAGATTTCTAACGACCCGGAAGTACACGCAAGAAGTATGGGATACCCTTACGTCGGAACAACGAGTGATAGACCTCTAGGAGGTCTTACACAATTCTCTTATCTATCATTCATTACATACAATATTAAATGTAGTGAAAAATTTAAAGCTTTGACAAGAATATTATAATAAGAAATATATTTTATAGAATCTATCGAATAAGTCTTGTCGTCACATGCAACTCTTAAATGCACACCTTAAATATCTTAGGGACACGATCATTTACATTGAAAAAAGTATACAAATAGTATTTATAAGTCCAAAAAAATAAACAAAAGAAAAATAGGCTATGCCCTCAAATATATGCGGACATACATAGTCTTGAGAGATGATTCCCAAGCTTTCCTTCTAACCTTCAACTAGTTTCAAACCTATGCTTATAGGGTATAGAAAATTATTGTGTTAGTCCAAACATTGTACTAAGTGTCACATATGTGAAATCATTCAAACATAGAAAATTTAATTGAAACATACAAGTCATGATATTTTGATATAAAAAAAACCTTCATGAATGTGGTTACAAAACTGTAACACTCCGAAAATCCAAGACGCATCTTATAGCCTAACATAAGTGTCATAAGGTCTAGACACTGTTTCAAGGACTATTTTAATGCTTATAAGTCATTGAGGAAGTCTTAGAATCAAGACGTCCAAGAACATCCAGGACGTACAAAAACTAGTTTTAGGAGGTGCTAGCGTTCCTAAGCCTATTTGGCTAGCTTTTAGGAGTCTGAAATCAATGAAAAATTCAGGAGGGGTAGATAATAGGTGTTTAAGTTAATTCATGGTCGAAACATCCGGATATAAATCCCCAAGGACCAACCAAGGGCCCTTTAAGAGAACCCTTGCACGTTTGTGTCAAGACTACCTTGGTAGTGTCCACCCACGAAGATTAAATCAATGGGGCTTGTGTTGATCAACGGGGTGTCGATGCTAACCGTCGACCAGAACTTATCAAATATTTTAAGGGAACCATTTTCACACTCTCTAAACTCATCGATGTACGTGCAACACAAAAGGGGTTCGATTCATCAATTAAGCCACGGGGCGTCGACAGGGTTTTCTCTGTGAATGGCATTTTTTTTGCATGTTTAACTTAGATCAAAAAAAATATTTAAGGGTTTAGTGGTTAGTTAGAATTAGGGGAAGGCTAATTAATTTAATTAACACTTCATATTAAGACCCCAAGACAATTTGTCTAATTACAACTGTCAAAACAACCTTTCTTCCTTTTCATCTTTATCTTTCTATTGGATGACAGCATTGAAGACTAGTTAGGGGAGGTATATGGGGGCTTTTAAGGGAAGAATATTCCATCAAATGTTGAGTTATGTGATCTAGTTCACCTTTGAGACCTCTTTGTTCAAAGGATTCCTTCAAATTATTTTCAAAAGTTGTGTTTCCATTTGGCGAAAAATTATGTTATGAATTGGTTTTTAATGTGTTCTATTGGATAATATGAATATATAAACATGTATTTTAACTTAATTATGATATATCTTGACGGTTTGATATTGTTTGTAGATGATGATTTTTAACCCTTATGGCTAGGTTTGGTATTGATATGAATTAAGTTGAAATTAGTCCACTTGACTTAGTTATTTGTTGAACTTCTATTAAATGATGTTTTTACATTATTCATGAACAAATTAGAGTGACTTTTAGTATTTCATACTAGTTCTTCAAAAGATGATATAAGTTACGATGTGAATCGACCTAAGTATCTTATCTTTAGCTATGATCTAGTATTGAATTGTGATGTGGTGATTATCGTAAAATTGGTATGATGTTGATTATTGACTAATGATGATGTGTACCCAAAATTGGGTTAAATTGAGGGATTATGGTTATACCTTGATGATGAACTATGAAGCAGACTAGGGTAAGTCTTATGATTTCTATCATTTCTTTAAATTGTGGTTAATTGTGATTAAGTCATGATGTTATATTGGAGTATGACTTATATTAGGATTTATAGGGTGGTATGATGTTGAATTGAAATATCTTGACTATGTTCTGAAGTTTATTAAGGTGCATATGTTATAAGGATTGTGATGATTACCAACGTCTTATTATGGTATGAATATGCTAATGTGCTAACCTCACTTATATGAACTTTAACAAAAGGACTTATACTCATACAATTTTTATTGAGCTATGGTGATGATAATTTTATACAAGGGTTAGATCCTATGACATAACTAATCTCCAATTGTTAATTAAAGTCTTAAAGACATTACAAAAAGGGAATCTAGCTTAGCACCGAGTGAACTAGAGTGGGGAGTGTCCCTTCCTACACAAGGAAGGTAGGAGCACTATAGTACACTTCTGATTGAAGACAACAATTCATGTAGCATAAAGAGGGTCCCACATATCTTTCTTAGTTCTTTAACTATGTTTCCTACCTAAGAATACTAGCTAGTGGATCCACGTAGTTCAATATGTTTTATGTTTTATGGTTTATGTTTTGGTCTTGGCAAGTAGTCCACCTTCCTTCGGTGTAAGGTTTTGTGACACCAGATTCCATACTAGTTCATGTGGTCTATGTTAGTTTGGGAAAGATATTTCCAAAAGGTAAAATAAATTAAATGATTGAACTCTAACTAGGATAACCTAAGAGATCTAGCTTACTCTAGGTAGGGATATGGGACTCTACCTAACAATTGCACTAGTTAGTCTTTAAGGGAGTCTTTGGAGGATGTTCTTATGTATGATTATGTTTATAATGGTATATGAAATGTATATAAGAAACTTTCACGTTTTTGATACTATATGTTGATTGGTTCACTTGTGAATGTGCGTTGGTTTATATTTTTAAAGTAAGATGAAATGTATATCTAAATATCATGTCATGTAAAGTAAGGTGTTTGTAATGATTGTTGTTGAGTTACTTCATTGAGTAAGGTTATGGGTCTTTGCTTGGTCATTGCACTTCTTGACTTGATAGGGGTTCATCGGTAATTATCTTGCTTGGTTTATGATCAAATTTGATCTTATTCATCCTTATTGTTAATATGATTTGATGATAGAGTTACTTGATTTCGCATCTACTTATATGGTATGAATGGTTGACCTTACTAGAATTGATATTGTAGTATTGTGATGAACATGCGTATGACCTAATGAATATGAAATATTGATTGATATCGCCTTTTTGTATGTGCATAAAAGTTTTTAATGAAAAATGCACACTTTATGAAATGTCATTTTCTTTGCATTATTTTCAAAATATGTGTAAATAAGGTCTCATACTTAGTACATGTGGCATACTAACCCCATTCCTTTCTTTTCCCCAACATTTTAGTTTCCGATCGTTGAAGTGTTTGGAATGCATCTTGAAGAAGACTTGGATTCTTTGATTATGCAAGTAGGGTAGGTCCTCATTTTCCGAAAGCACTGCCAATATCAAGCTTATGTTGTTATTTTAGTTCTAAGACTCTTATATTCTATCTCTTTCATTTGAGTACGGATTGTAGAAATCCAATATGTGGATCTATTTTCATTGATGTATGGGCTATGCCGAAATTACTAATCGTGTTAGATGGTTATGAGATGAGACAATCATTGAAGACTATGTGCTATCTTTTATATATTTATGTGAAATAAAGTAGAGGCTATGTGACCTTTCTATATGAGGGGTCTGTGTATACTCGTATATATATTATGTGTACGTAGAGATCTATGTTAAATTCCAAGTAGAAGTAATGAAAAGATTCAAATTTTCCGCTAAATTTGACCTATGAATGTAATGATGTAAACTAAGAGGGTGGTCTTAGTCTTCAAAGAGGATGATGATTCCAATTACGTCTAGGGGGTAAACCTGGATGTGACAATGAAAAACTTGGTATTGGATAATGAGGTTGAATTATCTTAGAGTCAATGTCTCTCTCAACCATGTCTTAATTAGTTCGTATTCATACTTGTGAAGCGCGACACACTTATGGATAGGAACCTACGTGCTGCCTAGGAAAGACTCACTTTCTTTGAAATATAATATCGCGCCATTAGAGTATACTTATGGTGTGCTTTTTCATTTAATCATATTGTTGTGATTATAGGAGAATGAACACTCGAAGGAATGTGGCACGAAGACTTTAAGAGGATATTTCCATATCAGGAGCTCCTCCTCGTAGTGATCAAGTTCTTCCAATTTAAGAAAAACCTAATTTTGAACAAGTTCCAGTCAACCCTCCACCCTTGACTTATGGTGACATAAAGGCTTCCCTTATCCAATCGGCCCAAGCCTTCACTACACAAGCCCAATCTATGACAACCCAACCTAACCGGGAGGTAGTACACAGTCCAAATCAACAAATTGCTACCATGGCCTCATGTCTAAGGGATATCACTCGGATGAGACCTCCTGCCTTCTAAGGGTCAAAGGTTGAAGAAGACCCCAAGAGTACATCAATGAAGTCTATAAGATACTCTTTGATATAGGGTTGTCCACAAGTGAGAACGCCGAGTTGGCCATCTATGGTTTTTCCAATAGAGAGATTACAGGTCACTGATGGGTGGTCCGGTTAATTGAAAGGCTTTTCTTGATTTGTTCTTTCCTAGGGAGATGAGGCAAGCTCTGACACAAATCCTTAAGTTTGGTATAAGTAATTTAATCCTTATGACTTGTGAATCGTTATTGTTGTTGAAGGAACTAGATCTTTGACTAGTAGACGAAAAGCTTGCAAGTTATGATGACGTACTGGATGCTAAGTTGCTACAACTCATATGCGGGTATCCCAGACAAATCCGAATCTGATTCTTGAATTCGGCACGATTTAAATTTTAAAATTTGGGGGTGCAAATGTGAGTATGGATACGGGTGTGGAGATTAAAATAAAAGCATTTAATATTATAAAATGTATTTATAATATTAATAATAATAATAATAATAATAATAATAAATAATAATAATAATAATAACAAAAAATAATTATTATTATTATTATTATTATTATTATTATTATTATGATAATAATAATAATAACAACAACAAGAAGAAGAAGAACAACAATAATAATAATAATGATAATAATAATAATAATAATAATAATAATATTAATAAGAACAAAAACAACAACAACAAGAACAACAACAATAATAATAGTAATTGTTATTATTATTATTATTGTTGTTGTTGTTGTGGTTGTTGTAATAAACAATTTGTATTATAGTGAATGTCTAATTATGTGGAGTCCTCATTGGATATGGTTACAAATCCTACTTGGGGACCAAGTAAGGTTTTCCCTATACATAAAGGGTTTTCCTTCATTGTAAATAAGATTTGTGAAAGATCAATGATTCCTGAATAGACTTCAAGATGAATAAGAAATCTTTCTCTTCTCCCTACTTTATTCGTCTTCTAATTTTATCTAGTTTCACAGCACGAGAATCTAATCAATGTAGGGGCCATTATGATTGACCCAATCATAAAAATATGAATCCGTAATGTGTTGTGTATTCATTGATGTTACACACGATATACTAGCATTAATTAATGTCTTTTACATTACTAGAGGTATGTTTACAACTCTTTGTAAGTTTGTGACTTTTTAATACTATTACGTGGAAATAGAGATGAGATGTCCTAAAGAAGTAAAGTAATTACATGGATTTTCTATTTCTTATTTTTTATAATTTATTATTATCATCATTACCTATAATTAATATAATTGATTTTTGTCATTAAATTTGAGGAATCTAACTGGTTCAAGATATAAGTATGACCTATACATATCTTATTCAGATTGTTAGAAGACTTGCAAAGTGAAAGTAATTTGAAAGCTCAAGAGTGAGCTTTATTGCACTTTAGCGTATTATGTCATTGGTTGAGGACAAGACGATCGATTCACATCCAATCGCAGTAAGAAGGTAAAACGATGGATTCATGTCTAATCGTACAAAGAGGATATGATATCGAATTAAATGTTTCAGTCACTATAGAGATAAAGATGTTGAGTTCAAGTCTCACAATTTATGGCCTAAAATTATTTTATATGTATAAGACATTGAATTTAAGTTTTAAATCTTCATATTGATGATATAACAATGAGTAAAGGAAAACTAATGAGTTTTTAATGAGAAATCATGAAATTTACTGAATTTGCTCCATTACTAAAGTTAATGTGGTAGTAGTGCATAATATGTCTAAAAGAAGACAAGAGATTGAATAATGCACATACATATGGAATGAGGTACTAAAACCTATTATAATTTGATGTACTCATGTGTTTGTATTCCATTCATGATGAATGAGAACTTTTGATAAATGCTAATAATGTAAATCCATTTTTAAAAAGGAATGAGGTAAGCCACAATGCTAGGCATGGGAAAGATTGCGACCTTTAGTTAATAGTGTGGTATCACCAAGAATGTCTTTAAGAAGACATGTATTATAGAAAAGTTTCATGTTTTATCTTCAGGAATGTATTAGTCTATAATGTTTAGACAAATTATGGAATAATAAAATGGACATCCATAAAAGAACCTAAAAATTCTTTTAAATTGTGAGTTTTCTTGTAATGATTGTTAGTAGCTAATTGTGAGACCATCAAATACGAAAGTTGAGATTGAATCCTCTGCATTGTAGGAATGTATACAAATATTTCTGGACATATTCATCCACCTAGTGGATTGTTTAGATACCTAATGGTCCTAATAGATGTTTCTCCTTGATGGTCTCTTGTGTGTCGATTGTTATCTCGCAAATTGAGGCTTGAAAAAAAAAATGTTGGCACGAATTATACGATTACATGCCTAATTTTCTGATAATCAGGGTAGTCTACTTAGTGATAGGATCACGACTCACCTTTAGAAGAGGTACATTAATTGAGGAAAAAAATATTTAAAATGTAATCTCACAGTATTAAAGTTGAACTTTTCTCATATAATAGTAACAAATTGAGAATTCACTAAAGTAAAAAGGCACATGACATAATAAACTTGGAGTTTACTAGTACTAATAATTTATTAGTTGACATGAATAATTTGGTCATCCCAAATATGTGCATACGGGGTAATGAACATACATTGAAAAAGTAGAAGATTCTTCAACAATTCTTTATGTTGCTTGTTCTCGTGATAAAGTTGATTGGATCACTAAAGTTGGGACTAGATCCCTAAATTCAGAAAAGTATTAAAGTTAAATATGGGCCCGATCTCCTATCATAATATATGATAACAAGATGCCTCAATAAGATAATCACATGTGCATTTGTTTTCATTTTGCAGTTTGGCATTCACAAAATTGTTTGTGCAATACTGATAAAAACTCAAGATAATGTGACAATTAATGTGTCAAATAGTAAAATCATTTTTTTATTAAAGTAATTCTCCATATGTTGATATGAAATACGATATTGAATACAAAAGTAATTGTACGAATCAGACTAATAATTTATTATTAAATTTTCTCTCAATTGATTTATGGTCGGGAACCAAATATTTTTCATCTGATTATTTTGATATGTGGTATAAAATCAATGAATATATATTGATGCACAGGGATTGATTCTCCAAAGATTGAGATATATGTTAGTTTGTCTAACATAAGGGGGAGATTAGAAGGAACACAAAAGTTGTAAATACTCCTTAAAAGTACCTTAATGATAGAGTCCACGACATGCATGAAGCATGATAGACTAATCAATTCTAAATAAAATAATCTTTGAAAAAGGGAGAAGATTAAAGAATTAAAATGATCATACAATATGCTCTTGGAGAGCCTACGACAAAAGTCGTTATGAAAATATCATGAGAGGGGTAGCTACCTAATAATATAGAAGTGATCAGATGTCAATAAGTTTTGTCATATTGTAATCGATACAAAATGGTATATCGTTGACGATAAATTTCATACAATAGCGCAATATTGTAAAATATTATGAGGATATGAATTCTACATCTACTAAAGCATGTTTGTGTAGAAATAATTATCAAGTGAAAAGTGGAATGAAGCGTCTCGATAAGCGTAAAACTTATTTGACTTGCAATTTAGGAACTAGAAGATGTCATACATTTAATATTTAATGTTGTTACTTGTCAAATTTGATACGAAAACATCCAATGGGTTTAAAATCTAAAGCATATACAAGTTTCTGGAAAAACTTGTTTATCATCCTCATAAGGATTAAATAGATTCAAAATGTATAGAGCATATACAAGTATTATTATGCAAGTTGATGACTAGATTTGAAACTCTTTGCAATAGATTATTTGCTTAACAAAGTTGAAATAAGGAACATGTAGGAATATTTGAGCCTGAAGGGAATATTTATAAAAGCAAATAGAAGAAAGCATATTTCCTCAAGGTTTTTCTACACTAATAAGCTCCAAAAAATGGTGATATCAACATGCAAGAGGTATGTTCAAGTAATATTATTGTTGATTTATTCACCAAGTCTCTACCAACTATGACTTTGAAGAAGATGGTGTTCAATCTTGAAAAACGAAGTTTCTAGTCTCTGAATTGATGTTCTCATAAGGGGGAGTTAATACGCGATGTACTTTTTTCCCTCACAAGGTTTTGTCCCACTGGGTTTTCCTTTTAAGGTTTTTAATAAGGCATCCATAATGCTTATTATTAGATATGTGTACTATTTTTCCTACACTAGATTTTTTTTCACTAAGTTTTGTGTAGTAATGTTATAGCGAGGCAAATAATCTAACGACATTGAATAGGGAGTGTTATAGAAAATTGTATTATAGTTAATGTCTAATTATATGGAGTCCTTGTAGGATATGGTTACGAATCCTACTTGGGGACCAAGTAAGGTTTTCCCTATAAATATAGGGTTTTCCTTCATTGTAAATAAGATTTGTGAAAGATTAATGAATCCTGAATATACTTCAAGATGAATAAGAAATCTTTCTCTTCTCCCTACTTTATTCGTCTTGTAACTTAACATAGTCTCATAACAATAATAATACTAATAGTAATAATAACAATAGTAATAACAATAACAGTCACAATAACATTAACAACAACAACAACAACAACAACAACAACAACAACAACTCAACAATAACAACAAAAATAATAACAATAATAATAACAATAACAATAACAACAATAATAATACTAATAATAATACTAATAATAATAATAATAGTAATAATAATAACAATAATGATAATAACAATAATAATAAGATTAATAATAATAATGATGATAATAATTATTATAATAATTAGAACAACAACAACAACAACAATAATAATAATAATAGTGATAATATTAATAATAATTATAATACAAATAGAAGTAATAATAATAGCAATAACAATAACAGTAACAATAACAAACACAATAACAACAACAACAACAACAACAACAACAATAATAATAATAATAATATTAACAATAATAACAACTATAACAATAATAATAATAATAATAATAATAATAATAAAAATTACAACAACAACAACAACAACTACAACAACAACAACAACAACAACAACAACAATAATAATAGTAATAATAATAATAATAATAATAATAACAATAACAACAACAACAACAACAACAACAATAATATTAATAACAATAATAATGATAGTGATAATAATAGTAATAATAATAATAATATAAATGTAATAATAATAATAATAATAATAATAATAATATAAAAATAATAATAATAGTAATAATAATAGTACTAATAATAATAGTAATTCTAATAATAATAATAATAATAATAATAATAATAATAATAATAGTTATAATAATAATAGTAATAATAATAATAGTAACAATAATAATAATAATAATAATAATAATAATAGTAATAATAGTCATAATAACAGTAATAATAATCAGACCTTATGAAAACATTGTTGCAGAAAAGTCATTCAGATTTTGCCGGCGGTGAAACTATTCTTTTCTTCCCTATTTTAAGGTCTAGTCAAAGTATCCGAATCCAATTAACCATATATGAATCGTACACCGCACCCGCACCAATCTCGCTTGACACGGGTTTGACTCCAACACTGAAGAGTCCGCGCAACATAGACTGAATGAGCACTTGTAGAATCAACAAGCAGTTTAGATTACACCAATCGGGATTCAAGGTATTCTTGAGTTGATACTTGATAGGTTGAATAAAATTGAAATGGTGCCTCCTCGAGATGCAGGTGACCAGCCACAAGGAGATTTCATCTTTTCCGTTCCAGCTCAGCATAATCGACAGAACAAGCTCTAGATTGTTCCCATTTTTCCTCCTAAGTTAAGGCTTTGAAAATGTGAGATATTATTTATCCTGTATTTAAAACATGAGAACGAAAAAGTAGAGCCTAGTGTTCTATTCTTGAATGGTTTAGATAAGGCATGGTATCATTCATTAGTTTTGAGTAGGGGCTTTTGAATTTGTTTGAATTCCCAGAGGAGGTTTGTGATAGATTTGGTGTGAGATACATAAATTTATTGTGGAGGATTTTAATAGGCTCGAACTGGATAAATCTTTGGATATTAATATGGACAATTTGAATATCTTAAACTTAAATGTTGGTAAGAAATCCTACTCTTGTTGAGTCTTATTTTGTTTCCTTTTTTACTGGGGCTTAAAAGAAGAGAAAACGTTTTATAAGATGGTTAAACTCAACTCTCTTACGTTTGACTTTGATTAAGCAAGAATTAAAGAGAAGGCTATTGAGGCTGGCCTTACAAAGAACAAAAATACCTTCAACCCTATTGAATGCAGATGTCAAGTTAACTAATATGACAACAACAAGGACTGCCTCTTACAGGTTGAGCCTGAAATTTATGAATATATTACATAACGATCACTTGTGTGTTTAGATATGGTTATAAGTATGGACCTATCCATTAATGCAAGAGGAAACAACAAAACTATCTAATAGTAGAACTTGAAACTTGTTAGGTCGTAGAAGAAGCTAATGTTGAGGTTGAGTATATCACTCACAATATAATAATTGAACGTAATGTAGAACAGAGATGCAAGAAGATGGGTGTCTAAGTGCACTTTCAGGAAATCATACGGCGGTAAACCCGATTTTTGCCAAAGGAACCGTGAAATATAGGCATATGTCCATACACATAGACTTTGGAATAATATACAACATCATTGTCAAGAGTCATATTAAATAGACCGGTGACAAAGTGAATTGTTGTACTTATGTAAGAGTGTCAGAGTCAGATAGAGACAATGTCATGTGCACTTCACGTTGCCAAGGGTTTTCTTGGAAGATGCAGGACATACCCCACTTTTCCTATGGGGGATGTGATATAGTACTTTGTAGTGATTTCATCATCAACTCACAATAATTAATAAGATTAATATAAGAAAATATGGATTGTATTCAAAATCTAAACTTTTTAAATCCTCCTTCCAAAACAAAAATCTTTATAATATATTTGAAGTCTCAATATCTTTTGAGACATAATTGAGTTTTAAAGATCCATAAAAAATCATTTCGGTCAATGATTAAAAAAGAAAAGTTTGATACATTAGTCAGTACACAGTAAATATAGAGGCATTCTTGCTGGATAAAGCTCCCAGAAACAACGCAAACTACCACCTCTCTCTTTTTTCAGACAAAAAAAAAAGGAATTTAAAGAAAGAACCTGAGATGCTCTGATACACATATTTTCACTACTTTGTCAGCATAGTCTTCTTCCACTCAATCCTAGTACACACTCGAAGCCTTTTACCATTGATAAGAACTTCACATCTACATAATTATCATAAATATCTACTATATCAAAAAATCTCATATTGAATCTTCTAGAATATTATCTTTCTTCAGCTGAGTATACCAATTTTTGTATACATCCCAAACATCACCTGTTACGGGGAAGTTCTTGTGTACACCCTTCTTCAAAGTTATGTAGCTACTACATGTGAAATGTTGTTAGTGACAGTATATTTTTTAATCTTACCATTTAGAAATTTAAACAGTCCACAACCAATTGGCATTGTTATATCATACAACTGTATAGTACTTTTAGGGCCTAGACACGGATAATACCATGCCACATGCAACACAAACTTAAGGGAGAAGATCTATTTTATTTGTCAGTCTATAGTACTGAGGCAATGAAACTTTACTGTTGTATATCTCCCAACATGGAAAAATTTGAAACATCTCCGGCGATCTGTCATCAGCAAATTTGTAAAACTGGGGTTTAAGAACCTGATTAGGTACTGATGGAACATAGTTTTCAATAGAATTCACAGAGTCTATGAAATTATTTGTTGCTCTTTGGTCTATGGATGAAGCAGAAATGCTTAATTGGTAGGTTGTTAAAGCGGCAATGTCTAGTTCAAATTATCCTACAGGAACATCATCATTCTCCATCGAATGCCTCTTGTCTTTGTGGCCTTTTCTTTTTTGCAATCCCTCACTGGTCTAGAATGAAAACGATCAATCATTTATATAAAAGATAAAAAAATAATATAAAAATGAAATCTCATACTATAAGATTATAGAACCCCACAAAAAAATGAAAAATGATCAGTCTTTGATTGATGAAACCAAAAAAAGAATTTGACTTTCATTTCTATTATATATATATATATATATATATATATATATATATATATATATATATAAATAAATAAAGGGCTGTTGCAGAAACTTATATTGGAGATGATAACTTGGGTTGTTTGAGAAGGAAAATGAAAGAGGGTTGGAAGCAAAGCAAGTGTTAATAAACTTGTATATATAGGAAAGTTGTAATGATTATGGTATACATTATGTCTTGATGAGTAGGATCGAGGGGGATTAGTAATTTTCTATTTATTGTTTACAACATTGTACTTGATTTAATTTTATGACAAAGACAACTATAAATTTTAAGCTTTATTTTATCAAACTAGATAAATTGACAGTGGTTCGCGCGGTGGTAAACTATGTCGATATTCTACTTTTGAACGTTTCATAATATAAGTATTTTCAATTGGGTACAACCCTATGATAAACTTACAAAATAGTTTATCAAAAGATGAAATGAAA
The DNA here is from genome assembly GCA_027704785.1 of Solanum chmielewskii. Taxonomy (NCBI): domain Eukaryota; kingdom Viridiplantae; phylum Streptophyta; class Magnoliopsida; order Solanales; family Solanaceae; genus Solanum; species Solanum chmielewskii. The sequence goes on along the minus strand of JAKWIX010000324.1, from coordinate 37,208,605 downwards.
TATTATTTTAAATATTAAAACCAAAAATATTTGACTCTCTGTATGTAGTTTGTCATTTATTATTTATTTAACTATAGTTATTCATCACCAAAGTCTTTAGAATATATATATATGTGTGTGTGTGTGTGTGTGTATGTATTTATATATATTTGTAGTGTCAAAAAAGAGGTACAAACATTTTATTCATCAATTCCTAGAGTTTTTCACCTATTCAAGGCCTCTACATACAAAATCTAAATATTTTACATCTTATATAATTAGTTGTGAACTTAATCAATTAATAAAAATTTACGAAAAAATATCTTGGAGTTCAATATAATAAAGTACATTGCTCCAATAATTTGAATTAAATAATGTGTTGTCAAGTCTTTTTATCTAAAATCAGTTGTAGTCGATGACACTACTATGTTTTTTATGTTTCGATCAATATGGATATTTGTTAGTGAAAAAACTTACAAGATAATAAAATTGCACGATTACAATTGAAAATAAAATGAAGAAAGTAATCTCTTCAGGTTGAGGCGTGTATATCTCGCTCTCTTTAAGGAGATTCAAGCCCACTGCAGCAAATGTTTTCACTGGTCCAGCAGTAGTCCTCTTTGACTATTCCCCTCCAGGATACAACAGTCTTCACAAAGTATAACTCAACAACTCTTGACAAGAGTTGAGTTCAAAGCTCCACAAAATAGAACACCTCCTTTCAACTTATAAGAACTTTCTTTTAGACTAACTCTTTCACTCTTTGTTTTCTCTTATGAATTGTGTGTCTCAAACCAAATGAAGACCACCACTATTTATACTACTAGAAGTCATCCTAGCAATAAATAGGAAGATAACGGAGGTAGTAAATAGTGAAGATAATTGCCTTAGGAGTTTCATAGGTTACATAGGTTACAATAGGAGTTACATACGTTACATATGTCACAAAAAGTAATGGAGGTATTAAGAATGAAATAAAGTGATGGACAACCAATGCTAATGGATGATGTAGAAGTCATCCATTCCAATGTTCATTCTTATAACTCCAAAATAAAGCAATTTAATATTTTAAACATTAATATTAAAATGCTAATAACCTAACAATCCCCCACTCATTTTAATATTTTGATAAGAGAGTATACCAGTTGATGGAAGACTACTACGCTTAATGAAGGTGTGCTCTGCATTGAACCTCAACTTAGTGAAACAGTAACTTTTACTCCAGAGTCGTAGTGGTCTCAGACTTGAACTATGACTGCTTAAGGGAAATAAAATATCACTGCTCACACATAATAATCAAGGTGTTGACATGAGCTTTAACAGCCAGCACGTTATGGCCATGTGATATCCCGGTTTCATGAGTGCATTTGAGAATGAGCCCCATTCTCATAGGAAGCGACCTACTTCCACACATGACATAGGTGAAATCTGTCGAGAGTGCTCCTGTAAGATTAACACTCCACCCATACGGGCTACAAATATTCATTAAGAGTTTTATCAACTCAACCTTCACAAACTACAGGAAATAATGCACTTACATCATAGGGAGGGAAAAAAATAGTGCATTTTTCACAACAAGTCATCATATGATTAGTTTTTCCCTTTGAACCTGGTTATAGGATCTCTAGTCCCCAGGTTGGGTTTCCTCATATATGACTCAAGGATTTGTTGGCTTCAATCCCATCCCCCTCGATGTGCTCCATACTTTTTCTCTTGTTAAGGCCTGCGTAAGAGGATCTGCAAGATTATCACAAGATTTGACATAATCAACATTAATGGTACCATTTGTAAAATTCGATCTTACATTACTGTGTTTCCTCCTTATAGATCTGGATTTACCATTCTAATAATGGTTTTGAACTCTACCAATTGCAGCGGTGCTATCACAATAAATTAAAATAGGAGGAATTGATTTTTCAAAATAAGGAATTTGAAACAATAAATCTCTTAACCAGTTCGCTTCCTCACTAGCTGAAGCTAAAGCAATTAGTTCAGCCTCCATGGTATAGTTAGCAATTATAGTTTGCTTTTTTGATCTCCAACAAACAACACCACAACCTAAATTAAAGACATACCCAGTGGTAGAACAGGAATCACATGACAAAGTGCTCCAATCTGCATCACAAAAGTCTTCAAGTATAGCATGATATTTTTTATAGAACAAACCACAATTTTCGTTCCAATTAAATATCTCATAACTCTTGTTATTGTATGCAAATGTTCATTACCTGGCTTGCTTGTAAACGATCCAAGTACTCCTACTGCATATGCAATATCAGGCCTAGTGCAATCAATCACATATCTCAAACTTCCGATTATACTAGCATATTCCTTTTGATTTATTACATCATTTTCACTTTCAACAGGAAATAAGTGAACACTTGAATCCAAAGGAGTAGCAACATGCTTGCAATCATGAAAGTTATATTTTTTCAAAATTTTCTGGACATAATGTGACTGGTCAAGGAAAATCCCTTCACATGTTCTTGTTATTTTTATTCCAAGAATAAAATTTGCCTCACCAAAATCTTTCATATCAAAATGGCTTCGAAGAACATTTTTAGCTTCATCAATAACATTCATGTTAGAGCAAAAGATCAACAAATCATCAACATATAGGCAAATAATCACATGAGAATTATTCCAAGACATGATATATGCACTTATCACACTCATTTGTTTTAAAACCATTTTTAATCATGCAGGAATCAAACTTTTCATGCCATTGCTTTGGTTCCTGTTTCAAGCCATATAGGGATTTAGTAAGTTTACATACTTTCCTTTCTTGGCCTGCTTCAACAAAACACTCGGGTTGGTCCATATAAATTTCTTCATTTAGGTCTCCATTTAGAAAAGCAGTTCTTACATCCATTTGATGAATTTGCAAATCAAAAATGGCAGTCATAGCAACTAAAAGTCTAATGGATGTAATTCTTGTTACCGGAGAAAAAGTATCAAAAAATTCTAGGCATTCTAGTTGTTTAAAACCTTTTGCAACTAGCCTAGCTTTGTATTTACCAATATATCCATCCGGTTTCAACTTTTTCCGTAAGACCCATTTACAACCAATTGTTTTACAACCCGGTGGTAAATCAACTAACTTCCAAGTTTTATTAGAAATTAGAGATTCCATTTCATCATTTACAGCCTCTTTCCAAAAAATAGAATCATGTGAAGATAATGCTTCTTTCAAAGTTAGAGGGTCATTTTCAACATTAAACACATAAAAACCAGGGCCAAAATCTTTTTCTATTCTAGCTCTTTTACTTCTTCTTAACTCGAAATAAACAACTTCTTTATATTTCAAAGTTGAAGTAGAAGAACTAGGTAGTGACAAAATATTTTGTTTAATCCTTTGACCCCCACTATTTTTAGTATCAAAAGGAAATTTATTTTCATGAAAAATAGTGTCACCAGATTCTATTATAATATTGTCTTCAAGATTAAAAAATCTATAGGCTGTACTATTTGAAGCATAACAAAGAAAAGCACAAGTAGTAACTTTCTTACCCAACTTTGTAATCTTGGGATCCATTAGCCTCACAAAGGCTAGACAACACCAAACTCTTAGATATCCCAAACTTGGCTTGTAACCTTTCCACAATTCAAAAGGTTTCAATTTAGACTTTTTATGAGGCACACGATTCAACACATAACAAGCAGTTAAGATAGCTTCACCCCAAAAATTTAAAGGTGCATGTGACTCAATTAGCATGGCATTAGTCAATTCAACTAAAGTTCTATTTTTCCTTTCTGCTATTCCATTAGGCGAAGGAGAGTAAGGAGGAGTAGTTTCATGAATTATTCCCAATGATTTAACAAAAGAATTAAACTCATTTGATTCATATTCACGGCCTCTATCACTTCTAATTCTTTTTATTTTTCTTCCAAACCGATTTTCAACCTCATTGAGATAAGTTTTGAAATTTTCAAAAGCATCACTTTTATTTTTCATTATGTAAACATATGTAAACTTAGAAAAATCATCAATGAAAGTGATAAAATATCTATTACCTCCACGAGTTCGAATTCCACCATGTTCAAAAATATCAGTATGAACTAATTCTTACAAATCAGTTTTTCTTTCAACTTGAAAAAGAGGCCTTTTAGTGATCTTGACTTTACTACAAGCCTCAAATTTTTCGAAATTCTTTTTAACCATTGGGATTAATCCTAAACTACTCATGATTCCAACATAACGATCATTAATATGACACAAACGAGCATGCCAAAAATTAGTAGAAGAAAGCATATAAACAGAAGTAGAAGTTTTATTCATTTCAACATTCAACTTAAACATCATATCACATGCATAACCCTTCCCCACAAAAATACCTTTCTTCACTATTACATATTGATCTGATTCAATAATTTGTTTAAAGCCTGCTTTATTAACAAGAAAACTAGACATCAATTTTTTTCTTATAGAAGTAGTATAAAGGACATCTTTCAGTGTTAATATCCTTCCAGAAGTAAAACACATTTCAACATCTCCCTTTCCAAGCACATGAGTATTGTGAGCATCACCAAGCATGATAGTTTTGGGCTCCTCAAAATGACTGTATTTTTTAAACCTGTCTTAGTCATAACAGACATGACGGTTTGCACCACAATCAGCCCACCATCCATCAACACTCTCAACCATGTTTATGTCGGTAATCACCGCCACAAAAGGTTCTTCGGTAACCTTTGCCTGAGGGTTAGGACCACGTTTCCGGAATCTGCAAAATCGAGCAATATGCCCACTCTTGCCATAAACAAAGCTTGGTCCCTTTTCTTGAACTTGTTGATTTTGTGCTTGGTGATTTTCATCATTATTTTTCTTGGGAGTTCTACCATTATTTTTCTTGAATTTTTTCTTCTTAGGCTTTAAAGAAGTGTTTTTGTGAGTTTCAGGAGTAGCATTATTCGAAGTAATTAAATTTACTTTCGATGTGATGTTGTTCTCTTCTGTTTGTAAAAGTGCATCTTGGCCTCTTGCTTCTTCTTCCATGCGGATTTTCATTATCAAGCTTTCAAGAGAGGTTTCCTTTTGTTTGTGGCGCATAGTTTTTTGAAATTCCTTCCAAGAAGGTGGAAGTTTATCCACTATGCCTCAAATAATAAGGTTATCTCCAATTTTAACCTCTTCGGACCTAAGCTCTCCGACAATCATGATGAAGTCTTGAGCTTTATCTACCACTGATTTGTTGTCCACCATTTGGAAACGAAAAAATCTACTATCTGCATATTTTTTCGCTCCAGCCTTTTTGGTATCATGCTTACTCTACAATGCCTTCCAAATTTTCTTTGCACTAGAGTAAGTTCTATCATAATAATCATAAAAATTATCAGATAGACAATTAAGAAGATAATACCGACACTTATAGGAATCACCATCGTACTTTTCCACTTTCTCTAGATGAGAAATAATTTCATCATCATTCATACTGGTGATGTCTTCTTTATTTGGATTCTTCTCGGTTAAAACGTAAGAAACAATGAGAAGACTTAAGTAGAAAAGTACTTTACCCTTCCATCTCTTGAAATGGTTACCATTGAACCGAAATGGCTTGTTAAGATCTCCCATCTTAACATCCGTAGTTTTTTTCAATTGTAGCCATCTTTGAATTCTCCTTAAAATTGTTAGTGAAAAAACTTACAAGATAATAAAATTGTACGATTACAATTGAAAATAAAATGAAGAAAGTAATCTCTTCAGGCTGAGGCGCAGATATCTCGCTCTCTTTAAGGAAATTCAAGCCCACTGCAGCAAATGTTTTCACCGGTCCAGCAGTAGTCCTCTTTGACTTGTCCCCTCCAGGATACAACAGCCTTCACAAAGTATAACTCAACAACTCTGGACAAGAGTTGAGTTCAAAGCTCCACAAAAAAGAACACCTCCTTTCAACTTATATGAACTCTCTTTTAGACTAACTCTTTCACTCTTTGTTTTCTCTTGTGAATTGTGTGTCCCAAACCAAATGATGACCACCACATTATACTACAAGAAGTAATCCTAGCAATAAATAGGAAGATAATGGAGGTAGTAAATAGTGAAGATAATGGCCTTAGTAGTTTCATAGGTTACATAGGTTACAATAAGAGTTACATAGGTTCCAATAGGAGTTACATAGGTTACATATGTTACAAAAAGTAATGGAGGTATTAATAATGATATAAGGTGATTTACAACCAATGTTAACGGATGATGTAGAAGTCATCCATTCCAACGTTCATTCTTATAACTCCAAAATAAAGTAATTTAATATTTTAAATATTAATATTAAAATGCTAATAACCTAACAATATTTTTTTTGAATTTTAATCTTATGTCTATAAGGAGATAATTATTTCTTTAATATTTGATTGATATGTATCATCCTACTTTGAGTGGTAGTTTATTTACTCCAATCAAACATTTGAACCCCCAAACTTTTGTTTAAGGTTTAGTAAAATACTTATTGTTATGCCTCGGAATTGCAATGACCAACACTAGAGCCTCACATAATAAATAATGTTTAAAATAATGTTACCATACATAAACTAATGTAATAATATCAATTTAGAAGTATTAGATCTTAAAAATAAAGGGACGATCATAACGTCCGAAAAATAGTTAAATTGAACTAGTAAACGTCTTTCGGTCATGTAAATATTTGAGAGTGTTGTATGAAGTCTAAAACTTTTAAAATTACTTTAAATAGATAAAATAATGTTGATAGGATAAAAACGTCCAGTTCCAACTCCCAACGACCATCCTAGGGGTCCTTTAGGAAAATCGTACTATTGGCCAACAAGATGCCTAAGGAAACAACCAATTTCACTTACATGAAACCAGTCCGCGTCGCGGACATGGTTCACAAAGGGCCAAAATTTTTGTTCCATTATTTAGACACTACATTCTCAAAAATTAAATACGAAAGTATTGTGTGAATAGCTCCGCAACACACACTTGTTTCCTAAAAAAAATTTTGAATTTTGAAGACAAATTTGACTTCACTGAAAAGTCAAACTAGGTGAGGGTCTTTTGTATAATTTAGTGGAGGGTTATATATTGATGTTAAATCACTTACATTCCACATTTTACCAACTCAAATCAAATACCAAAATCAAAAATCAAAAGCTCTTTCTTCTCTCTTTATTCTCTCTATAAGCTACCTCAATTGAAAAAGCATTGAGGCATGAAGAAGAAGGCCAAATACCCCTAGATTTATACTCATATTCATGGCTAAATTAATCATAATGTCTGGATTCATTCACTCTTTGAATTCCTTTCTCCAAGTTTTCCATTCAATGATTATTGCAAAATTACCCAAATTCAAGGGATTTCACAACAAATGGAGTTCCTTCTAAAACATAAATTGTGGGTTAATTATGATGAATTGTGATTACTTAGGGTTAATTAATGGTATATTTGTGGTAAATTGATGTTTTTTAATTGATATTTTATTTTATCTATGTTCTTCGCCAAAATTCATTAAATCTTGGATTTTGCTTATGAATTGATTGGAAGTGATGAATGATTGATTGATATCGTCTTTTTGTATGTGCATAAAAGTTTTTAATGAAAAATGCACACTTTATGAAATGTCATTTTCTTTGCATTAATTTCAAAATATGTGTGAATAAGGTCTCATACTTAGTACAAGTGGCATACTAACCCCATTCCTTTCTTTTCCCCAACATTTTAGTTTCCGATCGTTGAAGTGTTTGGAATGCATCTTGAAGAAGACTTGGATTCATTGATTATGCAAGTAGGGTAGGTCCTCATTTTCCGAAAGCACTGCCAATATCAAGCTTATGTTGTTATTTTAGTTCTAAGACTCTTATATTCTATCTCTTTCATTTGAGTACGGATTCTATAAATCCAATATGTGGATCTATTTTCATTGATGTATAGGCTATGCCAAAATTACTAATCGTGTTGGATGGTTATGAGATGAGACAATCATTGAAGACTATGTGCTATCTTTTATATATTTATGTGAAATAAAGTAGAAGGCTATGTGACCTTTCTATATGAGGGGTCTGTGTATACTCGTATATATGTTATGTGTACGTAGAGATCTATGTCAAATGCCAAGTAGAAGTAATGAAAAGATGCAAATTTTCCGCTAAATTTGACCTATTAATGTAATGATGTAAACTAAGAGGGTGGTCTTAGTCTTCAAAGAGGATGATGATGCCAATTACGTCTAGGGGGTAAACCCGGATGTGACAATGAAAAAATTTGTATTGGATAATGAGGTTGAATTATCTTAGAGTCAATGTCTCTCTCAACCACGTCTTAATTAGTTCGTATTCATACTTGTGAAGCGCGACACACTTATGGATAGGAACCTACGTGCTGCCTAGGAAAGACTCACTTTCTTTGAAATATAATATCGCGCCATTAGAGTATACTTATGGTGTGCTTTTTCATTTAATCATATTGTTGTGATTATAGGAGAATGAACAATCGAAAGAATGTGGCACGAAGACTTTAAGAGGATATTTCCATATCGGGAGCTCCTCCTCGTAGTGATCAAGTTCTTCCAATTTAAGAAAAACCTAATTTTGAACAAGTTCCAGTCAATCCTCCACCCTTGACTTATGGTGACATAAGGGCTTCCCTTATCCAATCGGCCCAAGCCTTCACTACACAAGCCCAATCTATGACAACCCAACCGAACCGAGAGTTAGTACACAGTCCAAATCAACAAATTGCTACCATGGCCTCATGTCTAAGGGATATCACTCGGATGAGACCTCCTGCCTTCTAAGGGTCAAAGGTTGAAGAAGACCCCAAGAGTACATCAATGAAGTCTATAAGATACTCTTTGATATAGGGTTGTCCACAAGTGAGAACGCCGAGTTGGCCACTTAAAAACTCAAGGACATAGCACAATCATGGTTTTTCCAATAGAGAGATTACAGGTCATTGATGGGTGGTCCGGTTAATTGGAAGGCTTTTCTTGATTTGTTCTTTCCTAGGGAGATGAGGCAAGCTCTGACACAAATCCTTACATTTGGTATCAGTAATTTAATCCTTATGACTTGTGAATTGTAATTGTTGTTGAAGGAACTAGATCTTGACTAGTAGACGAAAAGCTTGCAAGTTATGATGACGTACTGGATGCTAAGTTGCTAGAACTCATATGCGGGTATCCCAGATAAATCCGAATCTGACTCTTGAATTCAGCACGATTTAAATTTTAAAATTTGGGGGTGCAAATGTGAGTATGGATACGGGTGTGGAGATTAAAATAAAATCATTCAATATTATAAAATGTATTTATAATATTAATAATAATAATAATAATAATAATAATAATAATAAATAATAATAATAATAAATAATAATAATAATAATAATAATAATAACAAAAATAATAATAATAATAATAATTATTATTATTATTATTATTATTATTATAATAATAACAACAACAACAAGAAAAACAACAACAATAATAATAATAATGATAATAATAATAATAATATTAATAGTAATAAGAACAAAAACAACTACAACAACAACAACAACAATAATAATAGGAATTATTATTATTATTATTGTTGTTGTTGTTGTGGTTGTTGTAATAAACAATTTGTATTATAGTGAATGTCTAATTATGTGGAGTCCTCGTTGGATATGGTTACAAATCCTTCTTGGGGACCAAGTAAGGTTTTCCCTATACATAAAGGGTTTTCATTCATTGTAAATAAGATTTGTGAAAGATCAATGATTCCTGAATAGACTTCAAGATGAATAAGAAATCTTTCTCTTCTCCCTACTTTATTCGTCTTCTAATTTTATCTAGTTTTACAGCACGAGAATCTAATCAATGTAGGGGCCATTATGATTGACCCAATCATAAAAATATGAATCCATAATGTGTTGTGTATTCATTGATGTTACACACGATATACTAGCATTAATTAATGTCTTTTACATTACTAGAGGTATGTTTACAATTCTTTGTAAGTTTGTGACTTTTTTATATTATTACGTGGAAATAGAGATGAGATGTCCTAAAGGAGTAAAGTAATTACATGGATTTTAAATTTCTTATTGTCATTAAATTTGAGGAATCTAACTGGTTCAGGATACAAGTATGACCTATATGTATCTTATTCAGATTGTTAGAAGACTTCCAAAGTGAAAGTAATTTGAAAGCTCAAGAGTGAGCTTTATTGCACTTTAGCGTATTATGTCATTGGTTGAGGACAAGACGATCGATTCACATCCAATCGCAGTAAGAATGTAAAATGATGGATTCATGTCTAATCGTACAAAGAGGATATGATATCGAATTAAAAGTTTCAGTCACTATAGAGATAAAAATGTTGAGTTCAAGTCTCACAATTTATGGCCTAAAATTATTTTATATGCATAAGACATTGAATTTAAGTTTAAATCTTCATATTGATGATATAACAATGACTAAAGGAAAACTAATGAGTTTTTAATGAGAAATCAATAAATTTACTGAATTTGCTCCATTACTAAAGTAAATGTGGTAGTAGTGCATAATATGTCTAAAAGAAGACAAGAGATTGAATAATGCACATAAATATGGAATGAGGTACTAAAACCTATTATAATTTGATGTACGCATGTGTTTGTATTCCATTCATGATGAATGAGAACTTTTGATAAATGCTAATAATATAAATCCATTTATAAAAAGGAATGAGGTAAGCCACAATGCTAGGCATGGGAAAGATTGCGACCTTTAGTTAATAGTGTGGTATCACCAAGAATGTCTTTAAGAAGACATGTATTATAGAAAAGTTTCATGTTTTATCTTCCGAAATGTATTAGTCTATAATAAAATGGACATCCATAAAAGAACCTAAAAATTCTTTTAAATTGTGAGTTTTCTTGTAATGATTGTTAGTAGCTAATTGTGAGACCATCATATACGAAAGTTGAGATTGAATCCTCTGCATTGTAGGAATGTATACAAATATTTCTGGACATATTCATCCACCTAGTGGATTGTTTAGATACTTAATGGTCCTAATAGATGTTTCTCCTTGATGGTCTCTTGTGTGTCGATTGTTATCTTGCAAATTAAGGTTTGCAAAAAAAAATGTTGGCACGAATAATACGATTACATGCCTAATTTTCTGATAATCAGGGTAGTCTATTTAGTGATGGGATCACGACTCACCTTTAGAAGAGGTACATTAATTGAGGAAAAAAAAATTTAAAATGTAATCTCACAATATTAAAGTTGAACTTTTCTCATATAATAGTAACAAATTGAGAATTCAATAAAGCAAAAAGGCACATGACATAATAAACTTGGAGTTTACTAGTACTAATAATTTATTAGTTGACATGAATAATTTGGTCATCCCAAATATGTGCATACGGGGTAATGAACATACATTGAAAAAGTAGAAGATTCTTCAACAATTCTTTATGTTGCTTGTTCTCGTGATAAAGTTGATTGGATCAACTAAAGTTGGTACTAGATCCCTAAATTCAAAAAAGTATTAAAGTTAAATATGGGCCCGATCTCCTATCATAGTATATGATAACAAGATGCCATAATAAGATAATCACATGTGCGTTTGTTGTCAATTTGCAGTTTGACATTCACAAAATTGTTTGTGCAATACTGATAAAAACTCAAGATAATGTGACAATTAATGTGTCAAATAGTAAAATCATTTTTTATTAAAGTAATTCTCCATATGTTGATATGAAATACGATATTGCATACAAAAGTAATTGTACGAATCAGACTAATAATTTATTATTAAATTTTCTCTCAATTGATTTATGGTCGGGAAACAAATATTTTTCATCTGATTATTTTGATATGTGGTATAAAATCAATGAATATATATTGATGCACAGGGATTGATTCTCCAAAGATTGAGATATACGTTAGTTTGTCTAACATAAGGGGGAGATTAGAAGGAACACAAAAGTTGTAAATACTCCTATTAAAAGTACCTTAATAATAGAGTCCACGACATGCATGAAGCATGATAGATGAATCAATTCTAAATAAAATAATCTTTGAAAAAGGGAGAAGATTAAAGAATTAAAATGATCATACAATATGCTCTTGGAGAGACTACGACAAAAGTCGTTACGAAAATATCATGAGAGGGGTAGCTACCTAAAAATATAGAAGTGATCAGATGTCTATAAGTTTTGTCATATTGTAATCGATACAAAATAGTATATCGTTGACGATATATTTCATACAATAGCGCAATATTGTAAAATATTATGAGGATATGAATTCTACATCTACTAAAGCATGTTTGTGTAGAAATAATTATCAAGTGAAAAGTGGAATGAAGCGTCTCGATAAGAGTAAAACTGATTTGACTTGCAATTTAGGAACTAGAAGATGTCATACATCTAATATTTAATGTTGTTACTTGTCAGATTTGATACGAAAACATCCAATGGGTTTAAAATCTAAAGCATATACAAGTTTCTGGAAAAACTTGTTTATCATCCTCATAAGGATTAAATAGATTCAAAATGCATAGAGCATATACAAGTATTATTATGCAAGTTGATGACTAGATTTGAAACTCTTGGCAATAGATTATTTGCTTAACAAAGTTGGAATAAGGAACTTGCAGGAATATTTGAGCCTGAAGGGAAGATTTATAAAAGCAAATAGAAGAAAGCATATTTCCTCAAGGTTTTTCTGCACTAATAAGCTCTCAAAAATGGTGATATCAACATGCAAGAGGTATGTTCAAGTAATATTATTGTTGATTTATTCACCAAGTCTCTACCTACTATGACTTTGAAGAAGATGGTGTTCAATCTTGAAAAACGAAGTTTCTCGTCTCTGAATTGATGTTCTCATATGGGAGAGTTAATATGCGATGTACTTTTTTCCCTCACAAGGTTTTGTCCCACTGGGTTTTCCTTTTAACGTTTTTAATAAGGCATCCATAATGCTTATTATTAGATATGTGTACTATTTTTCCTACACTAGATTTTTTTTCACTAAGTTTTTTGTAGTAATGTTATAGCGAGGCAAATAATCTAACGACATTGAATGGGGAGTGTTATAGAAAATTGTATTATAGTTAATGTCTAATTATATGGAGTCCTTGTAAGATATGGTTACGAATCCTACTTTGGGACCAAGTAAGGTTTTCCCTATAAATAAAGGGTTTTCCTTCATTGTAAATAAGATTTGTGAAAGATTAATGAATCGTGAATATACTTCAAGATGAATAAGAAATCTTTCTCTTCTCCCTACTTTATTCGTCTTGTAACTTAACATAGTCTCATAACAATAATAATACTAATAGTAATAATAACAATAGTAATAACAATAACAGTCAAAATAACATTAACAACAACAACAACAACAATGACGACAACAACAACAACTCAACAATAACAACAAAAATAATAACAATAATAATAACAATAACAATAACAACAATAAGAATACTAATAATAATACTAATAATAATAATAATAGTAATAATAATAACAATAATGATAATAACAATTATAATAAGATTAATAATAATAATGATGATAATAATTATTATAATAATTAGAACAACAACAACAACAACAACAATAATAATAATAGTGATAATATTAATAATAATTATAATACAAATAGTAGTAATAATAATAGTAATAACAATAACAGTAACAATAACAATCACAATAACAACAACAACAACAACAACAATAATAATAATAATATTAACAATAATAACAACTATAACAATAATAATAATAATAATAATAAAAAATAACAACAACAACAACAACAACAACAACTACAACAACAACAACAACAACAACAACAACAACAAACAATAATAGTAATAATAATAACAATAATAACAACAACAACAACAACAATAATAATGATAATAATAACAATAATAATAATAGTGATAATAATAGTAATAATAATAATAATATAAATGTAATAATAATAATAATAATAATAATAATAATGATAATAATAATATAAAAATAATAATAATAGTAATAATAATAGTACTAATATTAATAGTAATTCTAATAATAATAATAATAATAATAATAATAATAATAATAGTTATAATAATAATAGTAACAATTATAATAATAATAATAATAATAATAATAATAATATTAATAGTAATAATAGTCATAATAACAGTAATAATAATCAGACCTTATGAAAACATTGTTGCAGAAAAGTCATTTAGATTTTGCCGGCGGTGAAACTATTCTTTTCTTCCCTATTTTAAGGTCTAGTCAAAGTATCCGGATCCAATTAACCCTATATGAATCGTACACCGCACCCGCACCAATCTCGCTTGAGACGGGTTTGACTCCAACACTGAAGAGTCCGCGCTACATAGACTGAATAAGCTCTTGTAGAATCAACAAGCAGTTTAGATTACACCAATCGGGATTCAAGGTATTCTTGAGTTGATACTTGATAGGTTGAATAAACTTGAAATGGTGCCTCCTCGAGATGCAGGTGACCAGCCACAAGGAGATTTCATCTTTTCCGTTCCAGCTCAGCATAATCGACAGAACAAGCTCTAGATTGTTCCCATTTTTCCTCCTAAGTTATGGCTTTGAAAATGTGAGGTATTATTTATCCTCTATTTAAAAGATGAGAACGAAAAAGTAGAGCCTAGTGTTCTATTCTTGAATGGTTTAGATAAGGCATGGTATCATTCATTAGTTTTGAGTAGAGGCTTTTGAATTTGTTTGAATTCCCAGAGGAGGTTTGTGATAGATTTGGTGTGAGATACATAAATTTATTGTGGAGGATTTTAATAGGCTCGAACTGGATAAATCTTTGGATATTAATATGGACAATTTGAATATCTTAAACTTAAATGTTGGTAAGAAATCCTACTCTTGTTGAGTCTTATTTTGTTTCCTTTTTTACTGGGGGCTTAAAAGAAGAGAAAAGGTTTAATAAGATGGTTAAACTCAACTCTCTTACGTTTGACTTTGATTAAGAATGAATTAAAGAGAAGGATATTGAGGCTGGCCTTACGAAAAACAAAAATACCTTCAACCCTATTGAATGCAGATATCAAGTTAACTAATATGACAACAAAAACGACTTCCTCTTACAGGTTGAGCCTGAAATTTATGAATACATTACATAACGATCACTTGTGTGTTTAGATATGGTAATAAGTATGGACCTATCCATTAATGCAAGAGGAAACAACAAAACTATCTAATAGGAGAACTTGAAACTTGTTAGGTCGTAGAAGAAGCTAATGTTGAGGTTGAGTATATCACTCACAATATAATAATTGAACGTAATGTAGAACAGAGATGCAAGAAGATGGGTGTCTAAGTGCACTTTCAGGAAATCATACGGCGGTAAACCCGATTTTTGTCAAAGGAACCGTGAAATATAGGCATATGTCCATACACATAGACTTTGGAATAATATACGACATCATTGTAAAGAGACATATTAAATAGACCGGTGACAAAGTGAAGTGTTGTCCTTATGTAAGAGTGTCATAGTCAGATAGAGACAATGTCATGTGTACTTCACGTTGCCAAGGGTTTTCTTGGAAGATGCAGGACATACCCCACTTTTCCTATGGGGGATGTGATTTAGTACTTTGTAGTGATTTCATTATCAACTCACAATAATTAATAAGATAAATATAAGAAAATATGGATTGTATTCAAAATCTAAACTTTTTAAATCCTCCTTCCAAAACAAAAATCTTTATAATATATTTGAAGTCTCAATATCTTTTGAGACATAATTGAGTTTTAAAGATCCATAAAAAATCATTTCGGTCTATGATTAAAAAAGAAAAGTTTGATACATTAGTCAGTACACAGTAAATATAGAGGCATTCTTGCTGGATAAAGCTCCCAGAAACAACGCATGCTACCACCTCTCCCTTTTTTCAGACAAAAAAAAAAGGAATTTAAAGAAAGAACCTGAGATGCTCTGATACACATATTTTCACTACTTTGTCGGCATAGTCTTCTTCCACTCAATCCTAGTACACACTTGAAGCCTTTTACCAATGATAAGAACTTCACATCTACATAATTATCATAAATATCTACTATATCAAAAATCTCATATTGAATCTTCTAGAATATTACCTTTCTTCAGCTGAGTATACCAATTTTTGCATACATCCTAAACATCATCTGTTACGGGAAAGTTCTTGTGTACACCCTTCTTCAAAGTTATGTAGCTACTACATGTGAAATGTTGTTAGTGACAGTATATTTTTTAATCTTACCATTTAGAAATTTAAACAGTCCACAACCAATTGGCATTGTTAAATCATACAACTGTATAGTACTTTTAGGGCCTAGACACGGATAATACCATGCCACATGCAACACAAACTTAAGGGAGAAGATCTATTTTATTTGTCAGTCTATAGTACTGAGGCAATGAAACTTTATTGTTGTATATCTCCCAACATGGAAAAATTTGAAACATCTCCGGCGATCTGTCATCAGCAAATTTGTAAAACTGGGGTTTAAGAACCTGATTAGGTACTGATGGAACATAGTTTTCAGTAGAATTCACAGAGTCTATGAAATTATTTGTTGCTCTTTGGTCTATGGATGAAGCAGAAATGCTTAATTGGTAGGTTGTTAAAGCGGCAATGTCTAGTTCAAATTATCCTACAGGAACATCATCATTCTCCATCGAATGCCTCTTGTCTTTGTGGCTTATTCTTTTTTGGAATCCCTCACTGGTCTAGAATGAAAACGATCAATAATTTATATAAAAGATAAAAAAATAATATAAAAATGAAATCTCATACTATAAGATTATAGAAACCCACAAAAAATGAAAAATGATCAGTCTTTGATTGATGAAACCAAAAAAGAATTTGACTTTCATTTCTATTAAATATATATATATATATATATATATATATATATATATATATATATATATATAAAGGGCTGTTGCAGAAACTTATATTGGAGATGATAACTTGGGTTGTTTGAGAAGGAAAATGAAAGAGGGTTGGAAGCAAAGCAAGTGTGAATAAACTTGTATATATAGGAAAGTTGTAATGATTATGGTATACATTATGTCTTGATGAGTAGGATCGAGGGGGATTAGTAATTTTCTATTTATTGTTTACAACATTGTACTTGATTTAATTTTATGACAAGGACAACTATAAATTTTAAGCTTTATTTTATCAAACTAGATAAATTGACAGTGGTTCGCGCGGTGGTAAACTATGTCGATATTCTACTTTTGAACATTTCATAATATAAGTATTTTCAATTGGGTACAACCCTATGATAAACTAACAAAATAGTTTATCAAAAGATGAAATGAAATATTATTTTAAATATTAAAACCAAAAATATTTGACTCTCTGTATGTAGTTTCTCATTTATTATTTATTTAACTATAGCTATTCATCACCAATGTCTTTAGAATATATATATATATGTGTGTGTGTGTGTGTATGTATGTATTTATATATATTTGTAGTGTCAAAAAAGAGGTACAAACATTTTATTCATCAATTCCTAGAGTTTTTCTCCTATTCAAGGCCTCTACATACAAAATCTAAATATTTTACATCTTATATAATTAGTTGTGAACTTAATCAATTAATAAAAATTTACAAAAAAATATCTTGGAGTTCAATATAATAAAGTACATTGCTCCAATAATTTGAATTAAATAATGTGTTGTCAAGTCTTTTTTATCTAAAATCAGTTGTAGTCGATGACACTACTATGTTTTTTATGTTTCGATCAATATGGATATTTGTTAGTGAAAAAATTTACAAGATAATAAAATTGCACGATTACCATTGAAAATAAAATGAAGAAAGTAATCTCTTCAGGGTGAGGCGCGTATATCTCGCTCTCTTTAAGGAGATTCAAGCCCACTGCAGCAAATGTTTTCACTGGTCCAGCAGTAGTCCTCTTTGACTAGTCCCCTCCAGGATACAACAGCCTTCACAAAGTATAACTCAACAACTCTGGACAAGAGTTGAGTTCAAAGCTCCACAAAATAGAACACCTCCTTTCAACTTATAAGAACTTTCTTTTAGACTAACTCTTTCACTCTTTGTTTTCTCTTATGAATTGTGTGTCCCAAACCAAATGAAGACCACCACTATTTATACTACTAGAAGTCATCCTAGCAATAAATAGGAAGATAACGGAGGTAGTAAATAGTGAATATAATGGCCTTAGGAGTTTCATAGGTTACATAGGTTACAATAGGAGTTACATACGTTACATATGTTACAAAAAGTAATGGAGGTATTAAGAATGAAATAAAGTGATGGACAACCAATGCTAATGGATGATGTA
The DNA here is from genome assembly GCA_027704785.1 of Solanum chmielewskii. Taxonomy (NCBI): domain Eukaryota; kingdom Viridiplantae; phylum Streptophyta; class Magnoliopsida; order Solanales; family Solanaceae; genus Solanum; species Solanum chmielewskii. The sequence goes on along the minus strand of JAKWIX010000324.1, from coordinate 37,190,340 downwards.
GAAGTCATCCATTCCAATGTTCATTCTTATAACTCCAAAATAAAGCAATTTAATATTTTAAACATTAATATTAAAATGATAATAACCTAACAATCCCCCACTCATTTTAATATTTAGATAAGAGAGTATACCAGTTGATGGAAGACTACTACGCATAATGAAGGTGTGCTCTGCATTGAACCTCCACTTAGTGAAACAGTAACTTTTACTCCAGAGTCGTAGTGGTCTCAAACTTGAACTATGACTGCTTAAGGGAAATAAAATATCACTGCTTACACATAATAATCAAGGTGTTGACATGAGCTTTAACAGCCAGCACTTTATGGCCATGTGATATCCCGGTTTCATGAGTGCATTTGAGAATGAGCCCCATTCTCATAGGAAGCGACCTAGTTCCACACATGACATAGGTGAATTTTGTCGAGAGTGCTCCTGTAAGATTAACACTCCACCCATACGGGCTACAGATATTCATTATGAGTTTTATCAACTCAACCTTCACAAACTACAGGAAATAATGCACTTACATCATAGGGAGGGAAAAAATAGTGCATTTTTCACAACAAGTAATCATATGATTAGTTTTTCCCTTTGAACCTGGTTATAGGATCTCTAGTCCCCAGGTTGGGTTTCCTCATATATGACTCAAGGATTTGTAGGCTTCAATCCCATCCCCCTCGATGCGCTCCATACCTTTTCTCTTGTTAAGGCCTGCGTAAGAGGATCTGCAAGATTATCACAAGATTTGACATAATCAACATTAATGGTACCATTTGTAAAATTCGATCTTACATTAGTGAAACAATAAATCTCTTAACCAATTCGCTTCCTCACTAGCTGAAGCTAAAGCAATTAGTTCAGCCTCCATGGTATAGTTAGCAATTATAGTTTGCTTTTTTGATCTCCAACAAACTACACCACCACCTAAATTAAAGACATAACCAGTGGTAGAACAGGAATCACATGACAAAGTGTTCCAATCCGCATCACAAAAGCCTTCCAGTATAGCATGATATCTTTTATAGAATAAACCACAATTTTCGTTCCAATTAAATATCTCATAACTCTTTTTATAGCATGCAAATGTTCATTACCTGGCTTGCTTGTAAACGATCCAAGTACTCCTACTGCATATGCAATATCAGGCCTAGTGCAATCAGTCACATATCTCAAACTTCCGATTATACTAGCATATTCCTTTTGATTTATTACATCATTTTCACTTTCAACGGGAAATAAGTGAACACTTGAATCAAAAGGAGTAGCAACATGCTTGCAATCATGAAAGTTATATTTTTTCAAAATTTTCTGGACATAATGTGACTGGTTAAGGAAAATCCCTTCACATGTTCTTGTTATTTTTATTCCAAGAATAATATTTGCCTCACCAAGATCTTTCATAGCAAAATGGCTTCTAAGAACATTTTTAGCTTCATCAATAACATTCATGTTAGAGCCAAAGATCAACAAATCATCAACATATAGGCAAATAATCACATGAGAATTATTCCAAGACTTATGATATATGCACTTATCACACTCATTTGTTTTAAAACCATTTTTAATCATGCAGGAATCAAACTTTTCATGCCATTGCTTTGGTTCCTGTTTCAAACCATATAGGGATTTAGTAAGTTTACATACTTTCCTTTCTTGGCCTGCTTCAACAAAACACTCGGGTTGGTCCATATAAATATATTCATTTAGGTCTCCATTTAGAAAAGCAGTTCTTACATCCATTTGATGAATTTGCAAATAAAAAATGGCAGTCATAGCAACTAAAAGTCTAATGGATGTAATTCTTGTTACCGAAGAAAAAGTATCAAAAAATTCTAGGCATTCTAGTTGTTTAAAACCTTTTGCAACTAGCCTAGCATTGTATTTACCAATAGATCCATCCGGTTTCAACTTTTTCCGTAAGACCCATTTACAACCAATTGTTTACAACCCGGTGGTAAATCAACTAACTTCCAAGTTTTATTAGAAATTAGAGATTCCATTTCATCATTTACAGCCTCTTTCCAAAAAATAGAATCATGTGAAGATAATGTTTCTTTCAAAGTTAGAGGGTCATTTCCAACATTAAACACATAAAAACCAGAACCAAAATCTTTTTCTATTCTAGCTCTTTTTCTTCTTCTTAACTCAAAATCAACAACTTCTTTATATTTCAATGTTGAAGTAGAAGAACTAGGTAGTGAAAAAATATTTTGTTCAATCCTTTGACCCCCACTATTTTTAGTATCAAAAGGAAATTTATTTTCATGAAAAATAGTGTCACCAGATTCTATTATAATATTGTCTTCAAGATTAAAAAATCTATAGGCTGTACTATTTGAAGCATAAGAAAGAAAAGCACAAGTAGTAACTTTCTTACCCAACTTTGTAATCTTGGGATCCATTAGCCTCACAAAGGCTAGACAACCTCAAACTCTTAGATATCCCAAACTTGGCTTGTAACCTTTCCTCAATTCAAAAGGTTTCAATTTAGACTTTTTATGAGGCACACGATTCAACACATAACAAGCAGTTAAGATAGCTTCACCCCAAAAATTTAAAGGTGCATGTGACTCAATTAGCATGACATTAGTCAATTCAACTTAAGTTCTATTTTTCCTTTCTGCTATTCCATTAGGCGAAGGAGAGTAAGGAGGAGTAGTTTCATGAATTATTCCCAATGATTAAACAAAAGAATTAAACTCATTTGATTCATCTTCACGGCCTCTATCACTTCTAATTCTTTTTATTTTCTTCCAAACAGATTTTCAACCTCATTGAGATAAGTTTTGAAATTTTCAAAAGCATCACTTTTATTTTTCATCATGTAAACATATGTAAACTTAGAAAAATCATCAATGAAAGTGATAAAATATCTATTACCTCCACGAGTTAGAATTCCACCAAGTTCAAAAATATCAGTATGAACTAATTCTAACAAATCAGTTTTTCTTTCAACTTTAAAATGAGGCCTTTTAGTGATCTTGACTTTACTACAAGCCTCAAATTTTTCAAAATTCTTTTTAACCATTGGGATTAATCCTAAACTACTCATGATTCCAACATAACGATCATTAATATGACACAAACGAGCATGCCAAAAATTAGAAGAAGAAAGCATATAAACAGAAGTAGAAGTTTTATTCATTTCAACATTCAACTTAAACATCATATCACATGCATAACCCTTCCCCACAAAAATACCTTTCTTCACTATTACATATTGATCTGATTCAATAATTTGTTTAAAGCCTGCTTTATTAACAAGAAAACTAGACATCAAATTTTTTTTATAGAAGGAGTATAAAGGACATCTTTCAGTGTTAATATCCTTCCAGAAGTAAAACACATTTCAACATCTCCCTTTCCAAGCACATGAGTAGTATGAGCATCACCAAGCATGATAGCTTTGGGCTCCTCAAAATGACTGTATTTTTTAAACCTGTCTTTGTCATAACAGACATGACGGTTTGCACCACAATCAGCCCACCATCCATCAATACTCTCAACCATGTTTATGTCGGTAATCACTGCCACAAAAGGTTCTTCGGTAACCTTTGCCTGAGGGTTAGGACCACGTTTCCGGAATCTGCAAAATCGAGCAATATGCCCACTCTTGCCACAAACAAAGCATGGTCCCTTTTCTTGAACTTGTTGATTTTGTGCTTGGTGATTTTCATCATTATTTTTCTTGGGAGTTCTACCATTATTTTTCTTGAATTTTTTCTTCTTAGGCTTTAAAGAAGTATTTTTGTGAGTTTCAGGAGTAGCATTATTCGAAGTAATTAAATTTATCTTCGATGTGATGTTTTTCTCTTCTGTTTGTAAAAGTGCATCTTGGCCTCTTGCTTCTTCTTCCATGCGGATTTTCATTATGAAGATTTCAAGAGAGGTTTCCTTTTGTTTGTGGCCCATAGTTTTTTGAAATTCCTTCCAAGAAGGTAGAAGTTTATCCACTATGCCCCAAATAATAAGGTTATCTCCAATTTTAACCTCTTCGGACCTAAGCTCTCCGACAATCATGATGAAGTCTTGAGCTTGATCTACCACTGATTTGTTGTCCACCATTTGGAAACGAAAAAATCTACTAGCTGCATATTTTTTCGCTCCAGCCTTTTTGGTATCATACTTACTCTACAATGCCTTCCAAATTTTCTTTGCACTAGAGTAAGTTCTACCATAATAATCATAAAAATTATCAGATAGACAATTAAGAAGATAATACCGACACTTATAGGAATCACCATCGTACTTTTCCACTTTCTCTAGATGAGAAATAGTTACATCATCATTCATAGTGGTGATGTCTTCTTTATTTGGATTCTTCTCGGTTAAAACGTAAGAAACTATGAGAAGACTTAAGTAGAAAAGTACTTTACCCTTCCATCTCTTGAAATGGTTACCATTGAACCGAAATGGCTTGTTAAGATCTCCCATCTTAACATCCGTAGTTATTTCAATTGTAGCCATCTTTGAATTCTCCTTAAAATTGTTAGTGCAAAAACTTACAAGATAATAAAATTGCACGATTACAATTGAAAATAAAATGAAGAAAGTAATCTCTTCAGGATGAGGCGCAGATATCCCGCTCTCTTTAAGGAAACTCAAGCCCACTGCAGCAAATATTTTCACCGGTCCAGCAGTAGTCCTCTTTGACTTGTCCCCTCAAGGATACAACAGCCTTCACAAAGTATAACTCAACAACTTTGGACAAGAGTTGAGTTCAAAGCTCCACAAAAAAGAACACCTCCTTTCAACTTATAAGAACTCTCTTTTAGACTAACTCTTTCACTCTTTGTTTTCTCTTATGAATTGTGTGTCCCAAACCAAATGAAGACCACCACTTTATACAACAAGAAGTAATCCTAGCAATAAATAGGAAGATAATGGAGGTAGTAAATAGTGAAGATAATGGCCTTAGGAGTTTCATAGGTTACATAGGTTACAACAGGAGTTACATAGGTTACAATAGGAGTTACATAGGTTACATATGTTATAAAAAGTAATGGAGGTATTAATAATGAAATAAAGAGATTGACAACCAATGTTAATGGATGATGTAGAAGTCATCCATTCCAATGTTCATTCTTATAACTCCAAAATAAAGCAATTTAATATTTTAAATATTAATATTAAAATTCTAATAACCTAACAATATTTTTCTCGAATTTTAATCTTATGTCTATAAGGAGATAATTATTTCTTTAATATTTGATTGATATGTATCATCCTACTTTGAGTGGTAGTTCATTTACTCCAATCAAACATTTGAACCCCCAAACTTTTGTTTATGGTTTAGTAAAATACTTATTGTTATGCGTCAGAATTGCAATGACCAACACTAGAGTCTCACATAATAAATAATGTATAAAATAATGTTCCCATACATAAACTAATGTAATAATATCAATTTAGAAGTATTAGATCGTAAAAATAAAGGGACGATCATAATTTGCGAAAACTAGTTAAATTGAACTAGTAAACGTCTTTAGGTCATGTAAATATTTGAGAGTGTTGTATGAAGTCTAAAACTTTTAAAATTACTTTAAATAGATAAAATAATGTTGATAGGATTAAAACGTCCAGTTCCAACTCCCAATGACCATCCTAGGGGTCCTTTAGGAAAATCCTACTATTGGCCAACAAGATGCCTAAGGAAACAACCAATTTCACTTACATGAAACCAGTCCGCGTCGCGGACATGGTTCACAAAGGGCCAAAATTTTTGTTCCATTATTTAGACACTACATTCTCAAAAAGTAAATACAAAAATATTGTGGGAATAGCTCCGCAACACACACTTGTTTCCTAAAAAAAATTTTGAATTTTGAAGACAAATTTGACTTCACTAAATAGTCAAACTAGGTGAGTCTTTTGTATAATTTAGTGGAGGGTTATATATTGATGTTATATCACTTACATTCCACATTTTACCAACTCAAATCAAATACCAAAATTATAACTCAAAAGCTCTTTCTTCTCTCTTTATTCTCTCTATAACCTACCTCAATTGAAAAAGCATTGAGGCATGAAGAAGAAGACCAATTACCCCTAGATTTATACTCATATTCATGGCTAAATTAATCATAATTTCTGGATTCATTCACTCTTTGAATTCCTTTCTCCATGTTTTCCATTCAATGATTATTGCAAAATTACCCAAATTCAAGGGATTTCACAACAAATGGAGTTCCTTCTAAAACATAAATTGTGGGTTAATTATGATGAATTGTGATTACTTAGGGTTAATTAATGGTATATTTGTGGTAAATTGATGTTTTTTAATGGATATTTTAATTTATCTATGTTCTTCACCAAAATTCATTAAATCTTGGATTTTGCTTATGAATTGATTGGAAGTGATGAATGTATACATTGTTAGACATTTATTAATTAAGTTATTGCATTCATGGAATGGATATTGTCAAGTATTGTTGTGTTTGGATCAATTTTACGAATCCATGGATGTCTCCCTATCTGGAACCCTAATCTTAGGATTATGCAGATTGATGGGTAGAGATAATGAAACTAAGGGTGTTCATATTTAATTTCTTATTACACGATGAGAATAATGAGTTGCGAGGTATTTATCTTGTATAATTCATGCTTATTGAATGAATTGCTTGTTGAGAGGTTTGACTTCCTAACTGAGTGAGGCATATGTTTACAACTACTTATTTTCAACTCTTAACTTCTCGGTCTCTTTCCCGTCCACGACATTGGAACCAGGTCCCTTGGAGATAATCTTTTTCAACTGAGTTATGTTGTACAATCTAAACCTACTTATTATTGAGCACCACTGTAAGGCTAGTTTAATCTCATTTTAGAGAATTTGCTGCTCTAGAAGATATTCTACCTGATACCTACCCTTTTCCATTCCCTTTAGATATTTTCACTCTAAGATAGTGACTAATGTTAACAATTGGATTCACAGTTTTAGGTACTTACCATCCAAGAGGCATTTAAAAATGTTTGAACACAAGCTTTAAAAATTATCCATAATAATGTGTAATGACCTGTTTAGTCGTTTTGAGCCGTAGAGTTTATTTTCGGTAAAAGCAATCAGGGTCGACGGATCCCACGACGGACCGTCATGGGCACAACGGACCGTCGAGGGGGTCTCGTTCCAAAACACTTAGACTCGAGAAATTTGGGTACTGAGAACAACTCTTTGAACTTCGCAACGGAAGAGCAGCACGGACCTTCGTAGGTACGACGGATCGTCACAGAGTCTTTAATGTAATTGAGTCTCTGAACTTTGTGACGGAAGCAGCAGGACGGACCGTCGCAGGCACGACAGGCCGTCACAGGCTGCGTAACCCTGACTGGGTCAGAATTCTGTTAAAATTTTTTAAGGGGTGTTTTGGACTATTCCTGCTTATGATTATAAAGTTAGTGGTTTAATGTTAATAATTCAATTATTTGGGGGTTAAAGGAGATAACATTGAAATAAATAGTGGGTTAATTTTACCATCTTTTATACTTAATTATGTGGTAATTAGGGTAAAAGAAAAAGAGTTTGAATAAGGAAAAATAGAAAGAACAGAGAGAAGAAGGGAGAATGAATGAGAGAGGGAGAAACGAAGAGGAAAGCAAAGCATTGGAGAAGTAGATTGCTTGATCACGATTCTTCGGTAGAGGTAGGTTATGGTTTATTCTATTCCGTAGTAAACTAGAAATAATGATTGATATGTATTGGGTAATTTTGTAAAGTCTTCCATATGCTTAATTGTGTGCTTGCATGATGTGATTATGTAATTGTGATGAATTAGCATGATGAGGCTGTTGAATCTTAAACCTTAAAACCGCTTTGTTAATGATGATGCATTGGTATAAAAGAAGGCTTGATGAACTGAAAGAATGAGATTAGAGGATCGGGTGTCACGAATCGACACGTAGAATTAGAGGATTGGAGTGTCACGTTCCGACACCAGGATAGTAGAGGATCGTGTATCACGAAATAACACGTAGTAGTAGGGGATCGGAGTGTCACGTTCCGACACCAGGATAGTAGGGGATCGGAGTGTCACATTCCGACACCAGGATAGTAGAGGATCGGGTGTCACAAACCGACACGTAGTAGTAGGGGATCGGAGTGTCACGTTTCGACACCAGGATAGTATGTTGAATGAATATTGAGGGGATCGGAGTGTCACGTTCCGACACAACGATATTAAAGAGAGTGAATCTTGAATTATGTTAATATACTCAATGTAAAGAACCTATTTCCCAAATGAGTATGGTGTGGAGGCTTGAGTCCTCATAGATGTGCTTGGGTTGTGGCCAATGGTTATGGTACTTGTTGTTGTCACCTGTTAAGTATTTGGTTGGTTTTATGTTATTATTCGATATATATTGCTTTCTATTTTGAGTTGGCCGATCTTACCTACTCAGTACTTGTGCTTTGTACTGACCCCTACTTGTATGTTTCTTTCTTTGTAATTTTTAGGATAGAATGTTCTTGTGGTGATGACTTCCAGATTTTGAGAATAATAAGTATTAAATTTTAGAAGTTATTTATTGGTTATAGTAATGAGTTTTAAGTCTTCCGCATTATTTTCTGTTTATTATGGTTGAAATGTTGGGGTTTAGATTGGTTGGTTCGCTCACATAGGAGGGTAAGTGTGGGTGCCACTCGCGGCTCATTTTGGGTCATGACAAACATGGTATCAGAGCATTAGGTTCGTTGGTCTCATCACACAAGAACGAGTCTAGTAGAGTCTTAAGGAACGGTAGGGGGACGCCTTTACTTTTCTTTGAGAGGCTATAAGACTTTAGGAAAATTCCATTCTTTCTTTCTTTGGTGCTATTACTTGGATCCAATTGGTATCTAGGTGATACAAATTGGTATCTGACCATCTTCACTCTATTTCGTAGATGGTTAGAACTAGGACAACAACTTCGCCAGCACCAACACCGTCAAGACAACATGCGTCTGAACCAGCCACTTGGGCTGTAGCAGCAGTGACAAGAGGCCGTGGTAGGGTCGCGGGAGGACGTCCTCTAGAAGAAGAGGAAAAGCACCTGGCCCAGCTAGTACAAGGGCGGTGACTCCTCCACCGACCGAGGAAGTATTAAGAGAGGGTGAGGAAGGGGGGGATGAACAAGTGCAGAATGAGGGATTACCACCCCAACCTACTCCAAAAAAGATTAACCAGGTTCTTGCTTATCTTAGCGGGTTATCCGATCAAGGCCAAACGCCTCCAGTGTTTTCTGCACTAGCACCTCAGGTTCCGGGAGTACAACATGCAGATGTTATGGCTCCCCGCATGGATGCCTCATTGGAAATAGGCATGTTACCTCGATTGACTACAGGGCCAATAATGATGAATGATCTGCATGAACTTTTAACTAAGTTCTTGAAATTGAAACCTCCAGTCTTCAAGGGTGCTGAATCTGAGGATGCCTATGATTTTCTGGTTGATTGTCATGAGCTGCAACATAAGTTGGGCATAGTGGAACGATTCGTTGTTGAGTTTGTAACCTATCATTTTCAAGGAAATGCATAAAATTTGGTGGCGATCGTATGTTGAGTGTCAACCAGCACAGGCACCACCTATGACTTGGGCATCATTATCTAGCTTGTTTATGGAGAAGTATATACCCCGTACTTTGAGGGATAGGAAGAGAGATGAGTTCCTGAGCCTAGATCAAGGCAGGATGTCGGTTACTGCTTATGAGGCTAAGTTTCGTGCATTATCAAGCTATGCCACCCAGCTTTGCTTCAGTCCACAAGAGCGGATTCGCCGTTTTGTGAAGGGATTGAGGTAAGATTTGCAGATTCCAGCCTTACAGGTAGCTACTGCAGCAAAATCCTTTCAGGAGGTGGTAGATTTTGTGATAGAAGTGGAGGGAGTGAAGCCAGACGACTTCACCATGGCATCGACACCTAAGAAGTTTCGTAAAGGAGGTGAGTTTGGTGGGTCCTACTCCAGAGGGAAGAGTTCAGGAGGTTACCCAGCCCGACCTATTCAGTCTTCTTTGCAGGCTGTAGCTGGGGGTCCACCGCAGACCGGTCAACACTTCCCTGAGTATGGGGGTTATCCCCAGACTCCGTCATTCTCACAGAGACCTATGCTTGAATACAGAGAGTTATGGATGTGGAGAGACCGGACATATTAGGAGGTTTTTTCCAAAATAGAGTTACAGACCCCCAATAGTTAGAGGTAGAGGTGGTCATGGGAGAGGCCGCCATTCTGGAGGACGCGGTGGCCAAAGTAATGGAGGTCACCAAATCAACCGGGGTGGCGGGCAAACATTAACTACTGCAGCGCAACATGGTAGGGCCAGTGGGCAGACAGGTGATAGGACCCATTGTTATGCTTTCCATGGGAGGTCAGAAGCAGAGACAACTGATGTTGTTATAACTGGTAATGTTTTGGTTTGTGATTGCATGGCTTCTGTGTTGTTTGATCCTGGATCCACATTTTCATATGTATCTTCCTCATTTGCTACTGGTTTTGATTTACATTGTGATTTTCTAGACGTGCCTATTCGTGTTTCTACTCCGGTGGGTGACTCTCTGATAGTTGAAAAGGTGTATAGGTCTTGTCGAGTGACTTTTGTGGGGAGCAATAATCATGTAGACTTGGTTATCTTAGAATTGGTTGATTTTGATGTATGTCTAGGTATGACTTGGCTTTCTCCAAATTTTGCAATCTTAGATTGTAATGCTAAAACTGTAACGTTGGCCAAGCCTGGGACAGATCCGTTTGTGTGGGAGGGTGACTACACTCCCACTCCAGTTCGTATCATCTCCTTGCTTCGTATTAAGAGAATGGTTAGTAAAGGGTGTTTAGCTTTCTTGGCATACCTCAGGGATGATACTACCCAAGTACCTTCAATTGAGTCGGTTTCGATAGTCCGTGAGTTTCTAGATGTGTTCCTGCAGACCTTCCTAGTATGCCACCGGATAGGGATATTGACTTTTGCATTGATCTGGTGCCGGGTACTCGCCCCATTTCAATACCCCCTTATAGAATGGCTCCCGCCGAGTTAAGATAGTTAAAGGCCCAACTTCAAGAGTTGTTAAGCAAAGACTTTATTAGACCAAGAGCATCCCCTTGGGGTGCTCCTGTTTTGTTTGTGAAGAAGCAGGATGGAAGTTTTCGAATGTGCATAGACTATAGGCAACTGAATAAGGTAACTATTAAGAACAAGTATCCTCTTCCTCGCATCGATGATTTGTTCGATCAGTTACAAGGTGCTTGTACCTTCTCAAAAATCGATATGAGATCTGGTTATCATTAATTGAAAATACGAGCAACGGATGTGCCAAAGACTGCTTTTCGGACCAGGTATGGACATTATGAGTTCTTAGTAATGTCTTTTGGACTTATGAATGCTCCTGCTGCTTTCATGAGGTTAATGAGCGAGATTTTTAGGCCATATCTGGATCTCTTTGTCATTGTATTCATCGATGATATACTGGTATACTCAAAGAGCAAGAAAGAACATGAGGAGCACTTGAGAATTGAATTGGAAATGTTGAGGGAGAAAAAGCTTTATGCCAAATTCTCCAAGTTTGAGTTTTTGCTAGATTAAGTGTCCTTCTTGGGGCATGTGGTTTCTAAGGATTGAGTGATGGTGGATCCTTCTAAGATTGAAGCAGTAAGGAGTTGGGTTAGACCTACTAATGTTACAGAGGTAAGGAGCTTTGTTGGTTTAGCTAGCTACTACCGACGATTTGTCAAGGGATTTTCTTATCTTGCTTCCCAATTGACAAACTTGACTAAGCAGAGTGTTCCATTAGTATGGCCGGACGAGTGTGAAGAAAGCTTTCAGAAACTGAAGACCTTGTTTACTACTGCACTAATTCTTACCCTGCCAGTGGAAGGTAAGAATTTCATTGTTTATTGTGATGCATCCTATTCCAGTTTGGGTGCAGTGCTAATGCAACAGAAGAATGTAATTGCTTATGCTTCGAGGAAATTAAAGGTGCATGAACATAATTATCCGACCCACGATTTGGAGTTGGCTGCGGTAGTGTTTGCATTAAAGCAATGGAGACATTATCTTTATGGTCTTAAGTGTGAAGTCTATACGGATCATCGTAGTCGACAGTATGTCTTTACTAAGAGAGATTTGAATCTGAGACAGAGGAGATGGATGGAACTACTGAATGACTACGATATCACTAGTTTGTATCACCCAGGAAAAACTAACGTTGTGGCAGATGCGTTAAGTAGAAAAATAGGGAGCATGGGAAGCCTATCTCACTTACAGGTTTCCAGACGCCCATTGGCTAGAGAGGTTCAGAATCTGGCTAATGACTTTATGAGGTTACAAGTAAATGAGAAGGGAGGATTTTTGGCGTGTGTGGAGGCAAGATCTTCCTTTCTTGACATGATTAAGGAAAAGCAGTTCACTGATGAGAAACTTATCCGTATTTGAGATAAGGTATTGCGAGGATAGGCTAAAGAAGCAAAAATCGATGAGGAAGGTGTTTTTAGAATTAAGGGAAGGGTATGTGTAACCCGTGTCGATGATTTTATTCACACTATTCTTACAGAGGCTCATAGTTCAAAGTATTCTATACATCCTGGTGCAACCAAGATGTATCGTGACCTAAAGCAACATTTTTGGTGGAGTAGGATGAAGCGTGACATTGTTGATTTTCTTGCTCAATGCCCTATTTGTCAACAGGAAAAGTATGAACACCAGAGGCCTGGAGGGACACTTTAGAGAATGCCCATTCCTGAATGGAAGTGGGAGAGAATTGCAATGGACTTCGTGGTTGGTCTTCCAAAGACAATGGGTAAGTATGACTCTATTTGGGTGATTGTTGACAGATTAACTAAGTCTGCTCATTTCATTCTGGTTAATCTGACTTACAATGCAGAAAAGTTAGCCAGGCTCTATATCTCAGAGGTTGTTTGGTTGCATGGAGTTCCACTTTCCATCATATCAGATCGAGGTACACAATTTACTTCTATGTTTTGGAGAACATTGCTTGCCGAGTTAGGTACTAGGTTGGATCTTAGTACTGCATTTCACCCTAAGAACGATGGTCAGTCTGAGCGAATGATTCAGGTTTTGGAAGATATGCTTCGTGCATGTGTAATAGAGTTTGGTGATCATTGGGATAACTTCTTACCCTTAGCAGAATTGTCATACAACAATAGCTATCACTCAATTATTGATATGGCCCCATTTGAGGCACTGTATGGGAGAAGATGTAGGTCTCCCATTGGGTAGTTTGATGTATTTGAAGTTAGACCTTGGGGTACTGACCTTCTGAGGAAATCGTTAGGTAAAGTGAAATGCATTCAAGATAAGCTTCTAGCAGCTTAAAGTAGGCAGAAAGAATATGTAGATCGAAAGGTTAGAGACTTGGAGTTTATGGAGGGTGAGTAAGTCTTTCATAAGGTTTCGCCCATGAAAGGGTTGATGCGGTTTGGTAAGCGAGGTAAGCTTAGTCTGAGGTATATTGGTCTATTTGAGGTTCTGAAGCGCGTGGGGGAGGTAGCTTATGAATTACCCTTGCCCCCAGGGCTGTCAGGAGTGCACCCGGTATTTCATGTGTCTATGTTGAAAAGATACCATGGGGATGGAAACTACATCATTTGTTGGGATTCAGTTCTTCTTGATGAAAATTGTCTTATAAGGAGGAGCCTTTTGCCATTTTAGATAGAGAGGTCCGCAAGTTGAGATCAAGGGAGATTGCATCCATCAAGGTTCAATGGAAGAATCGGCCAGTTGAAGAGACCACTTGGGAGAAGGAGGCTGATATGCAAGAAATATATCCACACCTGTACACAAATTCAGGTACTCTTTCGCACCCTTGTTTTTTTTCTTCTTGTGATCGTTCGAGGACGAACGATGGGTAAATTGGTATCTATTGTAATGACCTGTTTAGTCGTTTTGAGCCGTAGAGTTTATTTCTGGCAATAGCTGTCTGGATCGACGGATCTTACGATGGACCATCATGGGCACGACGAACCATCAGGGGGTCTCGTTCAAAAACACTTGGACTCGGGAAATTTGGCAACTGAGAACAACTCTCTATACTTCGCAACGGATGAGCAGCACGGACCGTCGTAGGTACGACGGACCGTCACAGAGTCTTTAATGTAATTGAGTCTCTGAACTTATTGACAGAAGCAGTAGGACGGAATGTCGCAGGCACGACGGGCCATCACAGGCTTCGTAACCCTGACTGGGTCAGATTTCTGTTAAAAGTTTTAAAGGGGTGTTTTGTACTATTCCTGCTTATGATTATAAAGTTAGTGGTATAATGTTAATAATTCAATTACTTGGTGGTTAAAGGAGATAACCTTGAAATAAATAGTGGGTTAATTTTACCATCTTTTATACTTAATTATATGGTAATTAGGGTAAAAGAAAAAGAGTTTGAATAAGGAAAAATAGAAAGAACAGAGAGAAGAGGGGAGAATGAACGAGAGAGGGAGAAACGAAGAGGAAAACAAAGCATTGGAGAAGTAGATTGGTTGTCACGATTCTTCGGTGGAGGTAGGTTATGGTTTATGCTATTCCGTAATAAACTCGAAATATCGATTGATATGTATTGGGTAATTTTGTAAAGTCTTCTATATGCTTAATTTGTGCTTGCATGATGTGATTATGTAATTGTGATGAACTAGCATGATGAGGCTGTTGAATGTTAAACCTTAAAACCTCTTTGTTAATGATGATGCCCTGGTATAAAAGAAGGCTTGATGAACTGAAAGAATGAGATTAGAGGTTCTGGTGTCACGAACCCACACGTAGAATTAAGGGATCAGAGTGTCACGTTCCAACACCAGGATAGTAGAGGATCGGGTGTCACGAACCGACACGTAGTAGTAGGGGATCGGAGTGTCACGTTCTGACACTAGGATAGTAGGGGATCGGAGTGTCACGTTCCGAAACCAGGATAGTAGAGGATCGGGTGTCACGAACCGACACGTAGTAGTAGGGGATCAGAGTGTCAAGTTCCGACACCAGGATAGTAGGGGATCAGAGTGTCACGTTCCGACACCAGGATAGTAAGATGAATGAATGTTGAGGGGATCGGAGTGTCACGTTCCGACACCAGGATAGTAAAGAGAGTGAATCTTGAATTATGTTAATATACTCAATGTAAAGAAACTATTTCCCAAATGAGTATGGTGTGGAGGCTTGAGTCCTCATAGATGTGCTTGGGTTGTGGCCAATGGTTATGGTACTTGTTGTTGTCTCCTGTTAAGTATTTCGTTGGTTTTATGTTATTATTCGATATATATTGCTTTCTATTTTGAGTTGGTCAATCTTACCTACTCAGTACTTGTGCTTTGTACTGACCCCTACTACTATGTTTCTTTCTTTGTTATTTGTGGAATGCAGCAAACGTACCATCGACTTCAACTCGTCCTCAACTCTAGCCAGTCTTCATCACGTCAGATTTTAGGGTGAGCTATTGTTCCTTGCTCGGACTAGATTCTCTCTCATTCGTGTCTTGATGTCCTTTAAGTTTGGACATGGACCATCTGTTTACTTATTTTAGCTTCCTAGACACTCTTAGATTTAGTAATTTTGATGATAGAATGTTCTTGTGGTGATGACTTCAAAATTTTGGGAATAATAAGTATTAAATATTAGAAGTTATTTATTGGTTATAGTAATCAGTTTTAAGTCTTCCGCATTATTTTTTGTTTATTATGGTTGAAATGTTGGGGTTTAGATTGGTTGGTTCGCTCACATAGGAGGGTAAGTGTGGGTGCCACCCACGGCTCGTTTTGGGTCGTTACATAATGCCACATTTTGATGACCTCCAATTCATCATGTTGTGCATATATACAAACATTATAGCAGGAAGATTACTTTCCTCAAGTTTATCCTATTTTTCCATTACAAACAGATCAATAGCAGATGCTACAGTATTCTTTTGTGTCCTTGGTACCGATAGAAATTTCTTTTGTAGACCAGCAAGTTGATGTACCCATAATTTGTGGCATGTTTAGTGAACTCCTTTGATGATTTACAGACTACAAGTTACCAAATATCTTTCACAAGCATGTCAAGAATGATTCCAAAGTTTCCTCATCTAGAGAAATCTTTAATTCTCTAACAGTAAACCTGACCCCCATTACTCCACATCTCCATGTTATAGTAGAACTCATGCACATCTTGATCATGCTAGCAAGTATGGTGTTGGACCCTTAAATAAGTTACCCCAACCATTAGGGGAAAAATAATTTAAAAGATTGAAGATACCGAATTCTGTTTGGATTTCACGGTCGAACACTCTAGAATTTATCACCTTTTGGTTCTCCCTCTCTACTATAGATTTTTCCCTTATCACCATATTTTCGTCAACATAATTTTCAACATAATGATCTGGTCCCTTGACAGACTAATTTCATAGTGATCTTTTTACTCACACTCTCTTTGTTCAGTGGAGATTTTTTCATTGAGTTGTGACCCCTTTTAGATATAACCTTCCCTGTCTTTGATTCCTTCCTTCATTAGTAACATCCATGGGAATAGTATCAGATTCAGTCTCACTAGACCCTACATGTAGAGGAGATGAATTAGGGACCTCATGTACTAATGAATATCTTCTTTTCTGACTATTTCTTTCAATTTGCTTTTTATTTGCTTCTATGAAACATCCCATCATCTTGTACACCTCTCCTCTTGTGGCATATCTTTTATTGTCCCTTTTTTTGTGAAACTTTACAATTTCCCTTTCCACTTTCTTTTTCTTTCCTCTTCATAATAAGCAGGTTCATTGTGAAGATTAGTTTCATTAACATCATCAACACCTCCTATGTATACGACAACCGTGTTGATGCAATAGCACCTGGAACCCCTTTTCTACTCCACACAAAAATATTTTCCTCTTCCTCCTACTCCTCACTATTGACATAAAAAGACTAAGGAGATAGGTCGAAAATGGGTTGATTACTATGAGGGACCTATTCCGGCGGTCTCAACTATTTTTCCAAAGGAGTTTGTTGAACATATCCTCTAAGAGAAGAGAGGTTATGCTTTGTATGGCCACCAGTTCCTCTACTACTTCTAGAATATTAGACTCTGGACCCTTTACCTCAGGCAGATCTCCTTCAAAAAGACATTCAGACTTTGAAGAAGGCATAGCCCTAAAAGCCACTTCTAACTCTTCAATGGAGAGATCGACAGTGTGCTTCACAATTGACTGAGCCATTAAATTTAGTGATAGCTCATCAGATAGATCTATGTTTGGAGAACATGATAAGATATCCTCTAGGTGGTGTGCAAGAGATGTAACCATATACTTGAGCGGACGAACATTGTTCAGGGAGGAATGAAGAAATTGTATGAACTGATATTTTCAATTTCATGGGAGACAGGAAGCTTTAAAGATTAAAAGACTTAGACATTTTCATAAGAGAAGAAAATAGAGTAAACAACCAATGAATTCAATGAAGAGTTAGAAAGTGATTATTATTATTGAATCTATGAATAGGGGTGACGTTAGTCTTTAATGTGAAGGGACGTCTGAAATTTACACGATTAGTTTAGGGAGGACACATGGCAGTGTCTATTAGATTACTGTGTAGCAAAATTGATACTAACCTTTAAGGACCATGCCCATTTCTTTAGATGGCCCTGCCATTATAATTTATTATTCCCACTAGCCAACATACGATGAGAGTGTACCTGCAGTATCGTACCAGATATAAATTGTCAAAAGAAAAGCAACACAACTCGTATAGATAACATCTCCTCTGAACATAGTCAAAAGAAGGGATTTCATTCAAGCTGGATATATATTAAGGTGACTCTGTGCATCAATAGCTTCAGTTTTTTTTGGCAAAATTTTCTTCGCTCAAAGGCTTTATAAAAATATCAACCACTTGGTCATATGTCTTGCATAATCTCATCAACACATTCTTCTTCTAAACATTATCCTTCAAAAAAATGATGTTTCATGTCTATGTGTTTTGTCCTCAAATGCTCAATAGGATTCATTACCATATTCATTGCACTAGTTATGTTGCATCTACGGGGAATAGTGTATGTGATAACACCAATGTCTTCGAATTATTACTTTATCCATAAGAGTTGAGAACATCACGAGGCAACAACCACATATTCTTCTAATGTTGTTGACAAGGATACTAAGTTTTGCTTCTTTGTATCCATGACATTAGTGTCGATCCTAGGAATTGAGTTCCTAACGAACATTTTTTGATCAACCAAAATTCCTTCATACTAAGTATCAGCATCAGCAGTTAGATCAAAAGAGTCAGCTGAAGGGTAGAAGAGGACAATGCCATGTGTTCCCTTTAGGTATCTCAATATTCGCTGGGATACCGTTAAGTGTGATTCCTTTGGTGTTGCTTGGAATGTGGAACACGTTGCTACACTGAAGACTATGTTAGGCCTTCTTGCAGTGAAGTAAAGAAGTGACCAGCGATTACTCAATACATCTTTCTTTATCCAAGTCAAGTTTCACACTTTTGGTCATCGGAGTATCAATAACTTTTGTCTCAAGCGGGTTAAAATTTTGAGCAACTATTTTATGTACTTCTCTTAGCATACTGATGTTCTCAATGAATAATGTATCATATGCCTCCCTATGAATAATGTAATCTCTCCCATGAATCTCATTTAAAATTTACTCCTAGTCAAAAAAGCAAACTCTTTACACATTGAATTTCAAGTGTCTCCAGAAATAATGTCATCAACATATACCTTCACAATCAATAACTCCTTATCTCTAAATTTCATGAATGGAGTGTTATCAATTTTACCTCTTTTGAACCCTTTTGCAAGAAGAAATTCTGACGGGCGCTCATACCGGATCAAGGAGCTTGCATTAGACCATAAAGAGCCTTATCCAGCTTCAACAAATGGTTTGGGAGATCAACATATTCAAAATCTTAAGGTTGTTTGACATACACTTCCTCTTTCATATACAAATTCAAGAAGGTACTCTTCATGTATGTTTGAAACAATTTGGACTCCATGTATGTAACAAAAGTTATTAAGATTCTGGTGGCTTCCGTTCTTGCTGCAGGAGCAAAGGTCTCATCATAGTCAAAATTAAATTTTAGTTGAGGAACATCACTTCAACGCATTAAGGATTTAATGGTTGAAATTTTATAGTGAAGGTTCAAATAACAAAACTTTGACGCAATCCAAGTGAACAAGATTAATTAATTGGTTATGTAATAAGGTTCATTCAAGAGTTCACATTAAAAAACTACGATAATTGACATAAGAATTATCAACTTTAAAAAATATTATTGAATTATAATTTCAAAATTAAATATAATAAAATAAAAAATTTATCCTCAGGGCCTTAACTCCTACTCCTCAAATTAAATATTCGAGAAAATATCACCAAAATTAAAATTTAAAATTTTCCTTCTAGACTCCTACTCATCAAATAATATTAAATAAAATCCAAATATGCAATCCTATAGTACTATTCGTCAAATTAAATGTTTAAGTAAATTAAAAGTACTAAAAGTCAAAATTTGCCTTTTTGGCTCCTGCTCATTAAAGTAAATTAAATAATATTTTAATATTACTTTTTTAGTTTCTATCCATAAAATATAGTGCTTAAAAAATATTTCAAGAACTAAAATTTAAAATTTGTCGTTTTTTATTCATGTTCATCAAATTAAATACTTACGAAAATATCTCAAGAACGAAAATTTGAACATTTTCCTTTTTTCTCAAATTAAATCAAATAAATATTAAAATTTATCATCATGAGTCCTACTCATTAAATTAAATCAAATAAAATGTTATAAACAATTAAGAAAAATTACTAATCCGCTAGCATCCTACTCATTAAGGAATAATGTATTACCATAATCTTGAAATTTTTCCTATATATACAAGTTTCTTCACTCTACCTTTGCTTCCAATCCTCTATCATTTGCATTCTTAAAGAACCCAAAGTTATAAACTTCACTTTAAATTTTTTAATCAACAGTCTTTATTTTTTGTGTGTGTATAAATCAAAGTCGAGTTATTTTTTTTTGTTTTCATCAATCAAAGAGTAATTGTTTGTCTTTTATTTTTGTGGGGTTCTTTAAACTTATGGTTTGAGGTTTGATTTTTGTAAAATATTTTTTTTATCTTTATGATGAATGATTACTCTGTTTTCATTCTAGACTAGTGATGTACTGCAACAAAGAAGACACCACAAAGGTTAGAGGCATTGCAAAAGAGATGATAGAGAATGATGATTTTCCTAAAGGATCATTTGAACTAAGCCCTGCCTCTTTAACTACATGCCAATTAGGCATGTCTACTTTATCGATAGACCAAAAAGCGATAAAAATTTCATGGTCTTTGTGAATTATGCTGAATATTGAGTTGCATTATTACCTAATAAGACTCCTAAACTTGAGTTTGACAAATTTTCTTATGTGTAATCACCGTAGAAGTTTCAAATTAGTCAATGTTGAGAGATATATGTTGATGAAGATTCCTTTCAATGGTACTATGATCTAACAAAAAAGCATCGGAGGAATGATAAACCAATGCGAATTGGTTTTCAATTGTTTATGTTTCAAAATTGTAAGGTGAACAAATATAGTGTAACCGACAACTTTTCACAAATAGAAGTTGCAAAACCTTTGAAGGAAGGTCTATAAAAGACCGTCCCCATAATAAGTGAAGTTTTGACACTATACAAAAACTATAGTGCTCAACTAATGAAAGGTAATAATCTAGAAGATCTCAAATATGAGTTTATTAAAATTGTGAATGTTTCCGATAATTAAGAATATGTGAAGTTCATAGTGTTAATAAAAGCCTTAAAGGTTGTCTATATGGCTCGAGTTGAAGAAGAAGACATTGAAAAATTGGTGAAAATATATGTATCACATCTCAAGTTCTCTCGTCAATTCCTACTTTTCGCTTGACACAAGAGAGAGGTGTTAGCTTGCGAGATTTCTGAGAGCTTGATCTAGCAGGAATGCCTCTGTAACAACTGTGTATTAAAACATCAATTTTTTTTTAATCATAGACCAAAATTAATTTTTATTACAACTCAATTATGTTTTAAAAAATGGGATTTCAAATATGTTATTCAGAATTTTTTTAAGGAAGGTCTAAAAGGTATGGATTTTACATACGAACCACATTTGCTTACGCTTCGCGTACTAATAAATGCGAGTTACTCAATGTGAAATAATTAATAACAGAAGTTATAGAAAATATAGATTGAATTAAAAATTTAAACTTTTTAACTCCCCTTAAGAAACATTCTGAATAATTTATTCGAAATCTCAATATCTTTTGAGAAATAATTGAGTTTTAACAAAAAATAATTTTGATCTATGATAATGAAAAGAAAAGTTTTATGATTCAATAATTATACAGTAAATACAGAGGCATTCCTGCTGTATCAAGGTCCCA
This sequence comes from Solanum chmielewskii, assembly GCA_027704785.1. Taxonomy (NCBI): domain Eukaryota; kingdom Viridiplantae; phylum Streptophyta; class Magnoliopsida; order Solanales; family Solanaceae; genus Solanum; species Solanum chmielewskii. The sequence goes on along the minus strand of JAKWIX010000324.1, from coordinate 37,168,998 downwards.
GACACCTCGCAAGCTACCAACTTTTCCATCTCTTAGGCGAGAAGCAAGAATTTTATGACAAAAATTAAGATGCTCTGATACATATATTTTCACTAATTTGTTAACCTCTTTTTATTCCATTCGAGCCATGTAGACAGACTTGATGTCTTTTGCCAACGCTAAAAACATCACATCTACATAATTATCGGAAAAAACCAGTATTTCAATAATCTCGTATTCGAAATCTTCTAGATTATTATGTTTCATCAGCTGAGCAATCCACTTTTTTTATACTACCCAAAATCCATCAGTTCTGGGGAAGATGTTTTATACACCCTTCTTCAAGGGTCCTGCAGCTACTACATGTGAAAAGTTGTTTGTTACAATATATTTGTTAAGCTTACTAATTTGAAACTTACATAGTGCACAACCAACTGACATTATTTCACCATGACACACAATTGTACTTTTACGGAGTGGAAAACTTAAAACCATGCATTATTCAACACAAACTCAAGGAGAACATCTGTCTTCTTTATCTACAAATTTTACCGAGCCTAGTCATCTTTATTGTTGCATGTCGCTCAACATTTGCAAATTAGGAAGTTCTTTGGTGATCTCTCATCAACAAATCTCCAAAATACGTGCTTATGAACCTTATTAGGCAATGGTACAACCCAGTTTTTAGCAAAATTCAGAGAGTCCATGAATTTTTTTGTCTTTCTTTTGTCTATGGATGAAGCAGAAATGCCTAATTTTTAAGTACGTAATGAGGAAAGTCTAGTTCAAAGGATTCTTTCAGAACATCATCTTTCTCCATCATCTCTTAAGGAATTTCTCTAGGCTTGGTGGCCTCTTAGTTGGATTCCATCACTAGTCTAGAATGAAAATTTTCAATCATTCAGCATAAACATAAAAAAAGATTATATAAAAACCAAATTTTAAACCATAATATGAAAGAATCCCACAAAGAAAAGAAAAAAAAATAAACGATCACTCTTTGATTGATTTAAACAAAAAAGAACTTGATTTTGATTTCGATACAAAAACAAAATACAAAGAGTTGATAAAGAAACTTACAGTGAAGTTGATAACTTTTGTTGTTTGTGAATGCAAATGAAAGAGGATTGGAAGCAATGGGCGAGTGAAGAAATTTGTATATGTGGGAAAATTGTCAAGATTATCGTAATGCATTATGTATTGATAAATAGGTTCCATGAGGATGAGTAATTTCTCTTAATTGCTTAAAACATTTTACTTGATTTAATTTGATGATAAAGAATCACGATGATAAATTTTAGTTGTTGTGATATTTTCATAAGAATTGAATTTGATGAGTAGGAGCCAAGAAAGTAAAATAAAATATTATTTGATTTGCTTTGATGAGTTGGAGCCAAGAAGGTAATTTTGAGTTTTAGTTTTTTTTAATTTTCTTAAGCATTTGATTTGATGAGTAGACTATAGGAGAGCAAATTTGGGATTTATTTAATTTAATTTAATGAGTAGGAGTAAAGAAGGTAAATTTAAAATTTAAAATTTAGTAATATTTTTCCAGTTTATTAATTTGATGAGTAGGAGCCAGGACAACAGAGGATAAATTTCTAATATAATTTTATTTAATTTGATAAGTAAGAACAAAAATGGTAAATCAATAATCTTTAAAAAAAATGGATCATTTCTAAGTCAAATATAGTATTATTAATTAATGTATTCAATAATCTTATTACATAACTAATTAAAGCATTCACTTATATTGCATCAATGTTTTGTTATTTCAGCATTCACTTAAAATTTTAATCATTAACATTTTAATTCTTTGACGTGATGTTGTTCACTTAAAATTTAATATCACAATCTCCTCAAGAACAAAATAAATATAATGTCATCATTAATCCGAATATCCTAAATAAATTAACTACAATCAACGTGTACTTAGAAATATAAATAACAAAAGTGACTCAACTGTAAAAAAAAACATATAATGTAATGTATAGTGTGCTTTATCTCTACAATGACCCCATACCACTTAACAATATGTTTTTTGGGCTTTAAAGGTTTGAATGGAAGGTGAAGTTACCACTTTTATTAAGTATTGTGAGTTTTAAGAAAGACTTTGACCTTTTGAAAGGTTGTGAACTTTCCGATAAGGTACAATAATCATTTATTTATACTATACTTTGTTATTCATAAATTGATCGTTTTCCTCACATTTGTAACAACAAATTTTATGGACTTCTTCTACATAAAAATTTAGCATTCTCAGTGTACTCTATAATCATTGAGTGGCTAAGTGACACAATAAATATAGGTATTGATGCAACGACGAGTAAGATAAATCTATCATTACAGGATGTTTTCAATTAACATCATGTACTTGAGGGGTGTAATTTCCTTATGAACATACTTCATTCAGTTGGCTCGATTTCTTCTTTGATAAAAGTATTTCATAAATTATTTGTATTTGTTTATGATTCTATTTTCTCTAGTGATTTAATTCTTTAGTTTGGAAAATACTGTTTAATCTTTGTTGTTTCTTGCCAAGTTCTTCAAAAAATTTTACACTAAGTATCTCAAGGAAATTAATATACTGCTGGTATTTTTGTATTCTACTTATCGAGGGAAACTTATCATGGATGTACAAAATTTGTCACATCTCAAGCTACGACCTAGATGTGGACACACGACCTAGGACCACTAGTAATACCAAACTAACCCTGCTGGCATAATCACGAACATACTAAAGATAAAGAATTCATGTTGAAGTTAAAATCTTAACTCAAACTGAAAAAATGGGGACCCATATAATATAACTGAGATACTAGAAAACTGTTATTTTAATACAAAGAAAATATTAACTCAATACTAAGCTGAAACTAACTATGTCTAATAGAAGCCTCTAACTGACTAGAAATGTTGGGACAAGCCCTAGTTAAGTCTAGCAAAATAGTGAAATTAAAGGACTAAATACATAGAAGAAACTCATGATTATTGTCCTTGGAGGATGATGATTGACCACTAAATCTATTGAACTGGAAATCGAAAATTGGTCTAAGCGTGATCTAGATGTTGAGAACATGAACTACATAAAAAAAAGTAGCGCACGTATGCGACAGTACTTGAAGGTACTAACCATGTAGGATACAGTACAACTGAAATTAAGCATAACTAAACAAGAAAAAAAAGCTAGTATAAGAATTGGAACATGAATTATATACTGAATTCTGAGCTTACAGGATATAATTACCAACATTATAACATGTTGAGACTCAATGCAAAATGATCTCTAAATATGGCGTATGCAAGAAAGTCTGACTGAACTGTGGGAGTTACAAATAAGCGATATTAAAATCACATGAACCAATGTGGAGTCCGATGTATACACCCCATCGTGAGGACCCAATATACCCTGCCAGAGGTATAAATGCATGATGCATGATCACAAAACCGATGCACACAAACGGGACCTATAACCTACTTGGCTAGTAGTTCTTGGACAATTGGGTACACTGAAGCCTAGTCCAACTCAATATTATGATACCCCCATTAATTAAGTTATTACCATATTATAAATGAATTTATGTAAATATTTGATAGATTAGTGAAGATGCAAACTGATCATGCAAGAATTAATCTGATAATGATGCATTAATAACTGAGAAATATATATCTAAAGTAACGGAAATATTTGACCTAGCATGTGTAATTCTAGAATTAAAGAAATACATAGCTGGGATTCTAAAATTGATGCGATAAACTAAATAATAACTTTACAATCTGATTTGGGTCAAAAGAACCCACTAGTGAAATCCCACATACTTATTGATGAAATCCATAGAGAAATATTTAGATTTCGGGGTTTGAACTCATGGTACCTCGCTGTGTGCTTGAAATAGAATTATTCACCTTTTTCTCCATTCTTTCTTCTAAATTTCTATGTTTTAATTTATGATTTTAACTTAGGTAAGTTTTAGTTATGTTTCTAGGCTTAAACATACAAAAATTTGTTGATTTAGGGTCAAAACTACGTATCTTAGGGTTTAAACAAAGCAGGAAAAGACCAGAAGACCCCTGAGCTAATCGATGTCGGACCAAGCATTGACCTAGATTTATTGGCCGTCAGTCAATCTACGGTCCACAGTTTGGGTCCGTAAAATGGGTCTGCTCGACAGGCCTTTACTAAATTGGGCATAACTTTTTACTCGGAGGTTTGATATTTGAAAACTCGGTGGATACAGAAAGCTAATCAAATTATCTATCATTTCATATGTCATGTGACACCTAATTTTTTTTGTTGTAGTAGTTTTGACCAATTGAAGTTGATCAAACAACACTTATCCCCTAATTGACTGCAAATTTTAACCTACGGATTGTACATCGAATGACGTCCGTGCTGGTTAATCGTGGCTCTTACAAGTGGTTGGTATAAATGGGGTCTTGATACATGGACAAAGTTTTACTTACGGATCATAGGTTTGTCCGTAGATCGACTGTTAGTCAATTTTTCTGGGCTGACTTTTATAGGGGTCTTCAAACTCAAACAAGGAATGCAGAGTACGGGTTGTAGATTAGAATACGGTCCATCGATGTCAATCGTGGATTGAACCTAAGATTTCTTAAAAGCTAATTTCGAGTATGTTTTAGATGCAGGGTTTTACAAGATTATTGCACTACTTTTCTTGAATTTGGTGCGCTTTTTAGCAAGGTCGGAGTAATAATGTACGATTAGAACTGTTGGTATTATTTTTAATCATAACACAAGGTAAACTTTTTATCATTAGTATAAGGATGATAATAGTTTTTATAACTGTACATCATAAATATCATATGTATTTGGAAATTAGTTGCAAACCATGTTTTTTTTTAATGAGTTTTTCTGAGCAAATAGTGTTGTCATTAAAATTCATTAGTTTGCAGAATGAGATATGCATATTTTTTTTAGATAAGATACTATGTCAAATGTAGTATTTTGAAGGATATTTTAAAATAAAATCATATCTATGTGATAATCTAAGAATAGGTTTTATTGTGATTGGAGAATAAAAAAGAAAAACATTTGCAGTTTTATAATCCTTTTTAAATTTGACTGTATCTAATTTTAGAAGACAAAAAACTTATGCACTTTTCAGCTTTGTATAAATTAGACGATGCAATTAGTTTGAAGAATATGAAAACTTCACTTAATAAGTCATTGTTTTGCATTTAATTTTCAAATCCATTTTAACTTGAAACTGATTTCAAGTCGCAAAAACTTGGTCCACATTCAAAGTTCATTTGATTTAGTATTTGAAATAAATTTTATTGTTGAATAGAAACAAATCGTAAAATATTTATCTTCATTATAAGTGTTCTAAATAATAAGAGGTATATCTAATTGTAATAAAAGGAGATCAAAAGGGACTAGTGAATTGAAGCCAATAATTTTGTGCCTATGTTAGATGTCTCTATGGAATGAACTTTGATATTGCGTAAAATTGTCAAAGAAAATTGAGTAACTGTAATCCTGGTGTAGATTAATATTTTCTAACGAGGTTTCATGCTTTCAGTGAAAATTTGATACTATGGAGAAAAAGTATATGCAAAATTTAATTTCAAGCAATTCAAAAACATATTGATAAAGATAAAATTAGATATAGTAACATTCTTGTAATATTTTTAACCCCAAAATACTTTGAGTATATTTGATATTGTGGTTGTTGAGTTTCTCTTTTACTACTCTATGGTATGACTACTATTAATGCACCATATATATATATATATATATATATATATATATATATATCTGTGTGTGTGCGTATTAAAATACAACCATGTTTATAAACATTAATATTTGTTGAAATTCATCAAACACCTTCGTGTTGTCAAATAAACATTTTGTTCATAATGCCCTTATTGGTCCCACAAAACTATGAATCGGTATACCTATAACAACAAAATTTAAATTTATTGAAAGGTCTTTCAAAAAATGAAAGAAAAATTGAGAATGTGTTTACTATAAAACAATGTTTGTATCAAACAAAACTATACTAAGTAGAAAAAAATATTTGTGAGAAAAGCTTTCCGGACTCAATATTTTTATTTTTTCTTACTTGCTTGAGTCAAACATTCGGTGACATGAACACATACCACTTGTCAATTAGGAAACATTGTGAGGAAAACTTATAAACGTAGAAGTTTTCTCTAACATTGCGCGAAATAAATAAATATGTCAAATATGTGTTGAGTTTAAGTATGTCAAGTATTCTCATAAATCTGGTAGAAGGAATCCTAATTCCTTAGTGTTGATTTATACAAACATTTGTAATATGAAACCAACACCATCTCGTGGGGGTAAAATAGTATCTCACAACTTCTAGTGAAAATTGAATTAGATACGATTATGTGTATTTAAAGAATGGACAGGATGACGCAATAGAATTTTCTAGACAATAAAGATTGAAGTAGTTGAAAATCAGTTCGGAAAAAGTTAAGAAGTTATAGGGATAGAGAGTTTAAATCTTGTTTTGTCGAAATATTTTTGGGAAGTGAAATCATCCATCTAACTACTATCATACTCGCCTTAATCTAATGTTATTTCAGGATTAAAAATATGAACTTTGAAGGAAATGATGCTTGAATTACGAATAACTTCAGTTTTACCATGAAAATTGTGTGGAGAAACTATCTTACAACAAAATGGAACAGTAAAAATTTTTTCTCTAACTTTAAATATTTCAAAGTCTTAGGGTGTCTAGCCAAATTCTTGGTTCCTACACCAAAAGGATCAAGATCGGAACTAAGAATGTGAATTGTAAAATTATACTTGAGTAGTCTAGTGAAGGGTCTTAAATGACCTTTAAAAAATCAAATGAAATTGTACTTGAGTAGTATAGTGAACGGTCTTAAAAGACCTTGTAAAGAATCAAATGAGATTGTACTTGATAAATAAATTTAGGGGTATAAAAATGTCAAAGGACATCTATTTCTTTACAATTTGATCTTTTAACATTTCTTCCTGAAAATAAGCATCATATATTTAATGAAGCTATGACTTTTGTGAACTACATCTTTGGGAAATAGGTTGTAAATAGTGAGGTTGATTCAATTATGAGTAATCACACTTTGAAGCACGTTGATCTCCCTTGCTGAAGTATGCAACCTTCAAATTCATTAAATGGATGTAAAAACAACTTACTAAATGATGAATTGGAGAAAGAAATTTACATGGAACTACCCGAGGGTTTTATGGTTCCTTGGTGCAAACTTGTTATGTCATTTTATGGTCTAAAACAAGGACCCAAACAAAAGACGTGTAAAACCCCGAGCCTATACCCTGGGTGTGGACGACACTCGAAAACTGTTATTGGCCTCAAGCTAACCCTTGGTATGAGTTACTTACTCAGAAGAATAATTAACCACACGAGATATAACTCAAGAAAAAAATTAATAAATTATATCTTAGATGAAAATAACAAAACAAGTATTAAACGAATAGAACTGAAATAAATAAAACTAAATAAAGATAACTATCTATCTACGAAGCTTCCAAAACAAATAGGGATGCCTAGACATGTCCTCTGATAATCCTAACAACTGAAAACTAGCAAAAAATAAAAACAGTCCTCTAGATTCTATGAGATCACCAAATGGCTCTTAGTGTGATCCTAATCCATGAGGAACTGGATAGTGATCTCTGTTACCTTTATCTGCATCATAAGACGACGCAGACAAACTACCATCGGTACATTGAATGTATGAGTATACGAGTTGGAATTCTAGACATAACGTAGGCTTGAAAAGATTCTGAATAAAACATTTACCTTGGATATTCTCAACTCATGAATAACTTAACTCATAAAAATACAATAAAACACATGCAATATATAAAAAGCTTTGTAAAACGGTACAAGAAACTTAAATTGTTCAAGAAAATTTAATATCAAACCCAACACTCATACAATAAAGTGAAATAGTTTATGTGGGAGATTCTCTAATCAACCATCACCATTATGAGCCTAAGCAGTGATATAATATCACGTCCACGCTTCTAGAATTTTCATATACTTTGTTGCCATGTATGATGCTTAACTTAGTAGATCCGCTAGTCTATACTAAAAGCATCTAATGAACTAATGTTAAATGTATGATCCTTTACTACTTATGATGACTACATGGTTTATGGAGACTTAAATTAATATGAACTGCATCCCCATATTAGTGCTCAGTACGCATCTCAAAATAAACTTAGCTCATATGTTTTTAAAAACAAACTTCTTTCCTTTGTTTGAGCTAATTACTCAAAACATAGCTTCAACTCTATTTGAATTGGTGTCCCCTTTTATGGCTCAAATGTGAAAACATTTATATTATCTTTTTGAAAACTTAGTTCCATTATATTATTTTGAGAAACAAACTCAACTCTTTACTCTTTGGTTCACGCCCCGAACCTACACTCTGGGCGAGACTGGCAGTCGAAGATTATTGCTGACCCTCAAGCGAACTCTTTGCTTGACTTACGTAACTCAGTTGAAGAAAATATGTATATTTATAAAGAACAATATCACTTAATTGATCAAAATACTAAAATAATTGAGAATGCTTAATTGTTAAACATTAAACTTACCCAAAAGTGTCAGCCCAAGTGTAAATAATAATAAATGATAATTGAAAGAATCAAATGACTAACATTTGATTAGTCTATGTAACCTCTGAAATAATAAGATTGATATTGAGATAAAACCCCAAAAAATCTTATTGAACAAACTATAAAACAATGAAAATAAATCCTCAAAAATAAAAGTAAGCTCACATACTGTCTCTTAACTGCTCAATAAATCAACTATGTGCTAAAATGTTGATCCTAGTTACATGTGTCTGCATCATAAGACGACGTAGGCCAACTTATATTTGTACAATGAATGTATGAGTATGCGAGTTGGAATGCTAAAACAACATAGGACTAAACAAATTTTGAAAGAAACACTTAACTTGATTCTTGTCAACTCATGAATACTCAATTAAACTAATTTCATTATAAAAAAGTTTAAAATAAGTGCAATTTATCAAGATTTGTTTAAAAACATGATGTCAAATCTGTTTCTATAATAAGGATAAATCATAACTCTAAAATGTGTATGAAAATACAAGAAATTGATGCATGTAAAATACAATAACTTCTATGGGAGTTTCTCTAACGAACAAGCATAAAATATGAGCTACAGTGACGATACATCGATCTACCTCACACATCTAGCACATCCTATCCCCGGCCAGAGGTATAGAACCTTAACTACTAAGTGCATTCACTAGTGTATTGTGTATTAGCTACAATGACGATACAGAGTATGACTCTTTTTTACTCAGGCTGGCTACATGGTGTTATGGAGATGTAGTTATCAAAATTCATCATCGTCCCTTATTTGGTGCTCAATACTACTCACAAAATATATTAGCTCTTATGTTTTAAAAACACACTTCTTCTGTTATTTTAGATTAGTGCTTAGAAACACAACTCAAATGCTCTTGGAAGTCTAAATTACCCTTCTTTATTCATTTAGAAAGCTATTACTCTTTTATGAAAACTACCACGAAAGAGAAATCTCAGTTACGTTCTTATTTAATAGTGAAAATAGTTTAAAATTTCGTTGAGAAAACATATTCTCCATATAATTATTTAAGAAAAGAACTTCAAACATTACTCTTTATTGAACTAAAAAAAAAGTCCTATCATAAAGTTTAAAAGATTGTGAAAGACTTTCGATAACTTTAAGAAATAATCTTATCATGACTCTTAACTAATCTTGACTTGACTCTTACTGTATCTTGAACACTTGACATGAGAAAAGAGAGAAAGTAAAACTACAAAGATGGGATCGCGAAGCAGAGGCATAACAGAATTTGGATTCTTAAATGTCATTTAAGAGAGAACACATCATCTCAGCTCAGCGATGTGGAACATAATTTTTCAAAATCAAGGACCAGGTGCGCGTTGTACCATCATGTTCAAATTTTAATCATCCAAGTTTCTTCTTCATTTTACTTCCCTAATTTACCTAGATGCGTTTCTTTTTCATAAATTATTTTTAGATTAGATTTCCATCAAACGTATCTAAGAACCTGACTCGAAATGATCCTATAATGCGACATAACGAACTCAAAAACTTCCCAACTCATTCAAATCAAAGCATAATATATGAATTCTAGAATAGATATCACGATCATCAATATTCAAACTCTATTGAGATGGAACCAAACTGAAATTATAATGCTTGGCAGGTGGGAGAATGATTCCAATGTTAGGAAAGACTCACACAGGTGGTAGAAGTAAAACCATGGTGAAAGCACCAACTTTCTTGATTGATCTCGATGAACATTCCCGTATCTCCTTCTTATTTTATTTTCTCTTTTCTCCTTAGCCCTAGTGTGAAATCCCAAATTCTAAAACATTCTAAAATTTTATTTGAAGCATATTACACTCATAAAAAAAGATTAAAATAATAGTTAAATGAAGAGACTAAAATACCCCTTAAAATTCCAAATTGGACATTTATTTAACCTAACAACCTAATTGCCAAAAGGCATAACTCATTCATACGAACTCGGAATCACGCAAACATTGAGGTGTTGGTAACATCATTCCAAGAAATGTCAAACAATATATGGAACCATTCCCAAATAATCTTGAGCTAGGAGTTATGCCTGCTGAAGTTGACAAAAGACTTCAACTTTAACTTACTTACAATTTTCCAGATTTAAACAAATACTTTCCAATAATAACAATTTCAGATTTTAAACTTCCTTCTTGTTCTTTCCACTTGCGAGTTGTTAAAATATCTCACCTTTCGAAACATTTGTCTTCGAATGAGATTCACTCTTACTAAGATAAGGTTTGTTACATCAAGTTCAAACATTCGAAAAGCAATTCCAAATAAAGAACCTGCACACTCATAATTTAGATACTACTTAGAAGAAAAATTTGTATCTTTTCCTCTTCGGCTTCCCAAGTAACTTATTTGATGAATTGAATCCTTCAAAGGACCTATAATGATTCTACCTCTTTTGTTCTCAACTTGCCAAATTGACAATCTAGAATCTTAGCAGGAAGCCCCCTATCAGACAAGCTATCCTTGATTCCAATAATTTCATTTGGAATGAATAATAAAGTATCACTCATGAACTTTTTCAAGATGGAGATGTGAAACGTTGAATGAACCGATGCTAATTCCTATGGTACGTCCAACTCATAAATTACAATATCAATTCTCTTGGGTATGCGATAAGGTCCAATATACCCTAATACCAAACCTTATAACACCATTCATGGTTGAAAAATTCATATATATATCCAATCCTTTATTTCAAACTCTAACGCCGTTATCCAAACATCATTGTAGGATATTTTATGACTCTTTGCGGTTTTCAACCCTTCTTCTTGTATGAAAACTCAATGAGAGGTAAATGATCATACCAATTCCCTTTAAATAAATAAAAACATTAAAAATATCTTCTAATGTCCTAATATTGTGTTCTACTCACCCATCAGTCTAAGTATTAAGGGTCATACTTAAGTTCATCTTTTCACCAAATCTAGAGTTTTGAAGTAAATAGAGCAGTTTTGTCTGAAATAATGGATACTAACACTCTTGAAGTCTTACCATATCCAAAATATATAACCTGTCATAATCTTATGTTGAATGGGTAGTCTTAACCGATAGAAAATGGGTTGATTTTTTCTTTTTTCGACAATTATACTGTAACATCCCATAGCAAAAATAGACCAACAACCATCTTTAAAGAAAAAAATTTGCATGTGCAACCAGCTTGACTTAAGGTATGACGTTCCGTAGGTCATATGACGATCCGTCCTGCACAACGTTGATTGGATCAGAACCACCCAAAAATTTTAGCCCCAAAAATTGGTTAAGTCTTGGATGAAAGACGGACTAACAGTAAATATGTAAGATGACGGTCCATCCTGCACAACCGTCGATGGGATCAGAGAATCCCAAAAAGTCAGCCAGGAAAAAAAAGTTGGGTTAGTCTTGATAGATGGACATACCTACGGTCCATAGGTCAGACGAAGGTCTATAATCCGTCACCGTCGATCGAGTCCCCCATTCACCAAGTCGTGGAAAAGAGCTATTGATGACCAACACAGTTCGTAGGTGGAGCTACGTACCATATGTGGAAAATTTATAGATAGTTAAGGGGAAATGCAGTTGAGTCAACTTCAAATGGTCATTACTCGTTGCACAAAATGAATAAGGTTCCCCATGACCTATCAACAAATAGATAATTGAATTATGTTTCCATATCCACCAACTTTGCAAAATTAGACCTCCAAGTAACATGTTATGCCCATTTTAGTAAAGGCCTGCCGAACGGACCCAATCGATGGATCCAACGACGGTGCATTGGTCAACGACGGACCTTCAGTCCTGGACGTGGTTTGGTATGACAACAACTTTTCCATGGGTCTCATGGAAATTTCCAACATTGTTTAAGCCCTAAATAACATTGTTTTGACCCTAAAAAATCATATTTTAGTCAGTTTAAGCCTAGAAACATAATTAAAACATATCTAAGTCTATTCAGTAATTCAAAAGTTAGAAAATTAGAAGCAAAAATAGAGAAAAATCTCAAGAACGCTAGTTTTAGAACGCAATAAGCTCCAACAGTTCCAGCCACGAAACTTAAGTATTTTTTCGTGGATTTCATCACCCATGTGGGATTTCACTAGTGGGTTCCTTTCACCCATTGGGGCCTTAGTTTTCAGCCAGATTACTGATTTCCATATCATGATTAGATCTAGGGTTTCTAGAACATCAATAGTACTTTATGAATTCATTACTTTTATGTTCCAAATCAGATTATCATGTTATTACTAAGTATTTTACATGAATTTTAGAACCCTAGGTTTGTAATTCTTTAGTTCTTGAATTACACATGTCAGGTCAGATATTTCAGACACTTCAGATTAGTTATAAATGCATAGTTACCAAATTAATTTTTGCATTCTGAGTTTGCGTGTTCAATTTTAAGCTATTCAATATTTACAAAAACTCGGACATAATCAGTAAATTTACATATTTCATTGGGAGTAGCATAATGCTGAGTTTGACTACGGTTCAGCGTACCTAATTAGTCGCAGAACTACTAGCCAATTAGGTTGTAAGTCCCCTATGTGGGCAATTAGTTTATTGATTAGGCTAGCATGCCTTTATACCATTTGCTGGTTATATTGGGTCCTCTCTATGAGGCGTATACATCGAACTCCACGTTTAGCTCATGTGGTTTTATTATCGCTTATTAGTAGCTTCTACAGTTCAGTCAGACCCACTACATTAACAATATATCAGTACATTCATTATTCATTTTCAGCATGTTATAAATTAATATTGCATCCAGTTAGCTCAGAAATAAGGATATCATGTTCAAATTATTTTACATGCTTTTGTGCTTGTTCAGACATGGTTTATTTAAGCTTTATTCTATTCGACATGCTCAATACCTTTCATGTACTGAAGTATACATGCTCTACATCTTCTTGTTATGTAGATTCAGGTTCTCAGCATCTAGATAACACAAAGATCGATTTCCAATCTCCGTTTCAACAGATTAAGTGGTGAGTCCTCAGTCTTTAAGGACAACAATCATGAGTGTCATTTCAGTCTTTAGTCATTTAGTTTCAGTTTTTGCTAGATTTAGATGGGGGTTTGTTCCAGTATTTCTAGTCCAGTTTAGAGGCTTATTCCAGACATAGTAAGATTCAACTTAGTATTAAGTTAATAGTTCCTTTGTATTAAACTCATTATTTTTAAAATTATCTTAGATATTGAATATGGGTATTCTCCATATTTTTAGATTTAATTATGATTTAGCTTACACATCAGTTTTTTATCTTTAGTATGCGCATGATCATGCAAGAAGGGTTAGCTTGTGATAACTTGTGGTCCTCGGTTCAGTATGTGCATTATAGGGGTAGCTTTGGGCGTGAGACATATAAATATAACACAGTTGTTTTCCAGACTATCGTAAACCTATGTTGAAGTCTATATTCATCAACTTCATCTTCAATTCTATATGTTTTATATTCTGCGTCAAACGGTTGGAACTTTGGTGCTCTACTTTTGCTTGCTTGCAATTTGTAAGCTTAGCAAAAAATTCTGCAAAGCCCTTTTTCATGATGTTCCACCAAAACACTTCTCTCAAATCGCGATACATCATTGTAGAAGTAGTATCAAGGGACTATCTTTAGCTATTAGCTACCTCCATTAGTATATCATGAGGTCCATTTTCCATATTGACACACAATCTACCTTGAAATCTCAATATTTAATCTCCCTTTTTTTCAAAAGCTAACACTTTTTGTTTTTAAAAATTTGCCTAAAACACAAGAAAATGGGACCCAGGTCCTATTTTTCTTTAACTTTAGACATTAGTGATTATTCAAGGTTGGGTGGTTTTTCTCATAACATTTCAACTGTCTGGAGGCATAAGATATAGATTTTTCATTCTGCATTACAACAGAACATAAGCTAACTCTAGATGCATCAAAATACACCATAAAACCTTGACTGACCACCGATAAATTTAAACTATGGAACTATTAAACCTTTTATTTAATTCCTGAATGTTTTAATCACAAGTTTTAAATCATTAATACTTTTTTGTTTTTTAAGTCAACTTCGTCAAAGGGGACGAAATGAATGAAAAACCCTCTACAAACCTTCTATAATAGCCATCTAAACCTAAAAAACTTCTTATCAATTGGAGAGGTGGGTCTAGGGCAATTTTGAACTACTTGAGTTTTTTTGAGTATCAACTCTAATTCAATCACTAGACACTATATGACCCAACAACTCCACAGACTCAAGCCCAAACTCACACTTAGAGAACTTGGCATACAACTCTTTTTCTTTCAAAGTATGAAGAACTATTCAAAGATGACTGTCATAATCTTCTTCATTCCTTGAATAGAATAGTATGTCATCAATGAATACAATAATAAACATATACAAAATAAGGTTTGCAGACTCTATTCATAAGGTCAATAGACGTTTTTGATGCATTAGTCAAAGAAGAGGATATGACTCAAAACTCATAATGACCATATTGGCTTCTTAAAGTTGTCTTGGGGAACATCACATTCCCTTACTCTTAAATGATGGTAGCCTCATCTCAGGTCAATTTATTAGAAAAAAGAAGCACCCTGAAGCTCATCGAAAAGATCATCAATCCTTTGAAGAGGATACTTAATGTTGATGGCAACCTTATTCAAATGAGGGGAGTCTATATATATCATAAGGGAACATTCCTTATTCCATGAAATTAAGATAGAGAGCCCCAATGTGAGACACTTGGTCGAATAAAGCCTTTATCTAAAAGATCCTTCCACTTGTCTTATAACTCTTTCAACTCTTCTGGTGCCTACCTATATGGAGGGATAGGTATCGGACGAGTTTTATGAAGAAGATATATATCGAATTCTATATCATTATCGATAGGGACTCTTGGAAGATCATTTGGAAAGATCTCAGGTAACCATTTTACTACTTGAATTGACTAAATAAAAGGTGCCTTCAAACTTATGTCATTAACTCAGACCAAGTGATAGAAAATATCATTAAACTAAATTCCTTGACTTAAAATATGAAATAAAATGACCCTTAGGAACTGCTGATATTCATTGACTTAAGGTATGAAATTCCTTGAATTAACGTATGAAATTCCTTGCCTTAAGGTATGAAATTCCTTTACTACTAGAGTTTTACAATCAATCAAGGCATAACAGGCATACCAAGAATCACATCAAAATCTACCATGTGTAACTAAATTAAATCTTTCATTGTACTATTGTGATTGATAAAAACTACACTCACGATAGATTCTCTCTACTAGAATGGACTGACCAACAAGTGTAGAAACACTGAATGATAAACTAAGTTGCTCAGGAATAACATCAAAGTTTATAGCAACATATGGAGTTACTAAAGATAAACTCTTTGCTGGATCTATCAAGACATAAACAATTATGTCAAAGAAAATAATGCCAGTGACAATATCTGGCAAATCTTGTTGATTGAGGAGATTAGTGATCGCATGAAGACATTTTTCTTCTCCGCTAGAAACAGAAGTAGGTCCTCTAGGTGCATCTCTATTTGGTGGAGCAATAGAATAAGACTAGGCTCTATTTCCCCTATTACCATTTCCTTGATTATTCTTTTGACAATCTCATGTTAAATTCCATATTTAACCACACTTCAAACTACTAGTGGATCCCTGAGGAAAAAAACCTGAGTGGATCCTACAACACTTGCTGCATGTAGGAGGTTTACAACCCATTTGCCCCACACTAACCTGTAAATAATAACTTTAGATCTAGTTTAAGAATATAGTACTCACCTTTGTGACCCTTGTTCTTAGGTGCAGGTGCACTGGTAGATGATGGATCATGTCTCTTCTATTTTTGTTAGAAAGAGGACCGGTGAGAGTTACTCTTGCGCTATCCGGACTCATTTCCTCTCTTAGACATCCTTTTATAGAATTCTTTGCTATTTCTCTGCTTCTCTTCCTCTACCTGCTGCACATAGACCATCAACCTCAAAATGTCCATGTCCCCAATGAACCTATACATGAATGAAGATCCCATTACAATCTACACATGAATTCATTACTACATAGCTAAGATCAATCTACCCATATTTTAGTTTAATTGAGGGATTTAAGAAGGTCGAGTGTTCATGGAGAATTTCATTGGACACATCAATTATACATCAGTAATATCATATCTATATGTTTTAAAACGTTTCATGCAATAAACAAATACATAGAGTATAAATTAGACCTTTTCGTATTTTTTAAATCATTAAAAATCATCTTTGAAATTGACTAAGGCGATAGCAAGCATTATATTAAGAGCTACCAAGCATTATCAAAATAACCCTATGATAATTGAAGAAGAAACTGCATTGAAGATCCATCATAAAGCTACATCTTCAACTTGAGCTCTCATGGAGTTTTTCAGAGAATCTTTGGGAGGGAATGAGTTTTGATCTAGGTTATACGGTTAAATGAGAAATTAATGATATACTCTTAAAATAACCATAAACAACCAAAATAATCGTCCTCCAATTTTATCTGACTTGGAGTGAATTTCCCAGTAAATCCCAAGTCTTAACAGAAAAACTGCAAGAATTGCAGCACCATCGACAATCATAGCATCGACGGCTCATGGGTGAGACCACGCCCCATCAATGTGGTGCGTTGGTTGTTTATGAAAATCCTCAACATCAAAGCTACATGGATCTATCATCTCCAACTATCAAAGAGTCATCGTATGATCAAGCGGCCGTCGTTTGGGGCAGTTGATTGCCACTACCTAGTAGTGTTGAGCTCCAAGTAGGGAACCTCCTTCTAGGGCACCTTGGGGGTCTTAGGTAGATTCGTACCTAGTCATCTACTTCTAAAAACACATGTCTAGGTATTAGTAACATTTCAAAAAAAAATTCAACATCAAACAAGCCACACAACATTCTAAAACACATCCATACTCACAAAAACGTCCAATGGCTATCTTTCAAGTTTCACCGGATGTTCTGGGATGTTTAACCTCAAAACCATACCAAACTCAACATGTGACTCTAAACACTATTATAAATCATATAAAGACCTCATAAACACATTACACGTAGATAATCATATGAAAACACATAAGTCACATAGGTGACTAGTTGTCGAACTTCTTAGTCGTCCCTTAGTGTTTGACTTCATACTTAATCCAATTAGACACTGACTCAAAAACATCATTTTAAACCATATTAATACTTAAAAACTTCATCTCACACACATTAGGACCTAGTTTAACCTATGTCATTTTTGGAGGGGTTATAGTTTGATATACCGATGATAAAACTTCCACTTCTTACCAAATCTCATGACACCCTTTACCCTTTAGAGGTGAAACTTTTAAATGCAGCTAATAATTTTCTTTAAACTATATCAGTGTAGGATATCTATTGACTCTGTGCAATTTTCAACCACTCTTTATTACTTTCACCTTCTTCACAGCTTTATGAACTATATTTTTCATATAAACCCTACTTCATCACTTCAAACTATCTAATAAAAGATCTGCATATTCTCTCATAAAGAGTTCCATAATATCAATTTTTATACTCGAGTGGTAATTATTGTTGTAAGTAAACTCGATGAGGTAGGTGATCAGACCAATTACCTTTGGAATCAGTTCCATGTGCCTTCAACATATCCAGTATGGTGTGGATAGTGTGCTTTACTTTCCCATTTGTACAAGGAAGAAAGATAGTGCTTAAGTTCTCCTTTGAACCCTTGTCTTTATAGAAGACTTACAGATTTCTGTAGTAAATTGTGCACTTTTTTTGAAATAATGGAGAGAGGAACCCCACGGATTCTTACCACCTCTTAGATATGCTTCTTAGCATAATGTTCGTGCCAATGGGTAGTCAATACGGGTAAAATGTTTGTTGATTCTATCATGCAATCCACAATCACCCAAAGAGAATATTGTTGCATGTTGGACTTCGCAAAGCCTGTGATAAAATCCATATTATTTATCTCCCACATCATTTCCTAAAGTTCTATATTCTAAGCCAAACCATCAGGCCTTTGACGCTCTACTTTAACTTGTTGGAAAATAAGACACTTGTCTAATAATTATGCAATACCTTTCTTGATACTACACAACTAAAAAACTTCTATATCAAGATAAATCTTCGTAGGACCCGGATGAATTAAATATCTAGAGCTATGAGCTTCCTCAATGATCTTGTCTTGGAGTTCATCAACTATTGGTACACACAACCTACCTTTATGCCTCAATACACCAACTTCACACTCTTCAAAAGCTAATACTTAAGATATTTAATATTTGCCTTCAATTGAAGAAAAATTGTATCTTGATCTTGCTTTTCTTTCAATTCTGACGTGAATGATAATCCAACCTCATTAATCACCACTACTCCTTATCAATTGAATCCAATAGTCGGACTCCTAAACATGAAATTTCATGCACATGTTTCCCTAACTCTCTCTGTGTTTTTCCTTTACATCGGCAGTACCACCCATATACAATCTGCCCAAATATTAAACAACAACATTTTCTTACTTGGGTGGTAGAGAATACTAGTAAGCTTGCCATTTTATATCTTCAAAGAATATACAATGGCAGCCAACTCTATGTCATGGGTTGAGTAATTCTTCTCATGAACTTTATGATTTTTGGATGTATAATCTATAAGCTTGCCATTTTGCATCATTATGCAATACAAACAAACTCTAGATGCATCACAATAGACCATGAAGCGTAGCATAACTTCTTGTATGGTCAACATTGGGATTAGTCAACCTCTTTTTCAAATCATTAAAGTCTTACTCATAGGATTTAGAACATTGATACATAAATTTTTTCTAAGTTAACTTGCACAAAGAGGACGAAATAGCTAAGAACCCATCTAAGAACCTTCTATAATATCCAGCCAAGCCCAAGAAATTCCTAATATTGGTTGGAGATACGGTTCTAGGCCAACTTTGCAATTCCTATATCTTTTGGGTATCAACTTTAATGTCATCACCGTAAACTATGTGACGCAAGTATACCATAAACTCAAACGAAAATTCACATTTAGAGAACTTAACATATAACTCCTTATCTTTAAAAGACTGAAGAACTATGTTGAGATGGCTTGCATGACCTTTTCATTACATTAATAGATTAGTATGTCATTAATGAAGACAACAAAAAACATATCTAAATAAGGTTTGAATACACTACTCATAATATCCATAAACGGTGAATGTGCAATAGTTATATATAACGACATAACCAGAAACTTATAATGACCAGAAGAACTTTTTAATGTTGTCTTGGGAATTTAACAATTCCTTTGTTTCGGCTGATGCTAGCCCGATCTTAGTTCAATATTTGATAAACAATAATCACCCTAAAGCTGTATATAAACATCATAAATTCGAATAAAAGGATACTTGTTCTTGAGAGTAAGATTTTTCTACTAATAGTAATCTAGAAACATCCTAAAGTAACTATCCTAAAAAGGGGTTTCCTCTTAACAGGTCCAAGTCGGAGGTGGTGATCCTAAACTCTATCCTCTTTCAACTAGTCAAACCAAGTCCTATTTTCTCTCAGTGGATACGCAAGAAATTCAACTCTCTTTGTTTTCGCAACATGCATAACACCAAATACATTCTTCAAATCTTTCATAAAGTTCACTAGATACTTAGTAGTTCTTGAACCAGTAAAGTTTGGAGGATTTATTCTAAAAAGCACTCGGATCCTAAAAGAATCAGTAACTTCATGTCATGATCTTCTATGTTGCCAAACCTGATAAGTCACAGTTTTGTTGAGCATCTAGAAGCCGTGAATGAACTCATTATTGGTAACCTCTCTTTAGGGTTGCACTACAAGTTCATTGTGTACCCCTTTGTCCTAAACATAAACGTCTAGACGCACGACCAACAACTCTTTTTGGAGGCATGATTATATAACTACATGCACAACAACAAACTAGAATAAACTTTTTAGAGAATAAACTCTTATGGAGGAAATGAGAATATTTTCTAAGGATCACAACTTCGTAATTATAGTTGTGGTGCACTTCATACTTGTAGCTAGGACTCTACAGACAGGGATTGATAGACTCCTTAGGACTCTTGACCTGAGTGTGTTAATACTAAGTTTGCTACACCCCGAGACGATACCTTGGGCATGGACGACACTAAAAAACTAATTTTGGCTCAAGCTAACACTTGTACTGGCTAACATAATCAATGGAAGACTTAAACGCAAGAGATATAACTCGTGAAATAACATAATATTAAATATATTGGACAAAATAGAAACACAACACTTGATCGTATACATGTTAATGAAAAAGAATAAAGAACTATAACTATTTTTATATGAAGTCTCTAAAATAAAGAAAAATGTAGAGATATGACCCATGGCCATCCTAACAACTAAAAACTAGAAAGAAAATGATAAAAAGTAGAGTCCTCTAAAATGCAAAGAGGCTCACAAATGACTCTGATGGAATAAACAAATCAACGAGGAATTGGATGTTGACCTTAATTACGTGAGTCTGTATTATTAGATGATGTGGTTAAACAGACATCAGTACATTGAATGTACAAATATGCTAGTTTGAATGGTAAATATAACATATGCTTGAAAGATTCATAAAGAAATACGTACCTTGTTTTTTCCTGACTCGTGAATAACTTAACTCATAACAAAGTAATAAAACACATGCATTATCTGAAAAACATTGTAAGATAGTAAAATAACCTTACATTGTTAAAGAAAAAGCAATAATAAACTCAACTTTACTCTTATAATTAAATAGTATAGCTTTATGGATTATTGTATAAACGATAACCTCCACTATGAGCTTAATTGGTGATATAGTTTCTTGCCCATTGATATATCGTCGTTTCACGGTATAATTAATACTTTTTCCTTAAGTTTAGTTTGTCCAAAAGCCTTTTTGTGCCAATTTTGATATAAGTTTCTCTTTATTTTGCAGGAAATCTGTCCAAAGCTGAAAGCAGAGATTTTGAGCGAAAAAATGCAGAAGAGACCACCTACGGAGCTTATGACGATCCATCGTGCCTGTGACGGTCCGTAGGTGGCAGCGTAGTGCAACTGCTGATGGAAGATGGGGAAGTCTGACCAAGTGTGGGATTACGAAGCTTGTGACGGTCCGTCATGGCTATGACGGTCCGTCCTACAGGTTCGTTGTGAAGATCAGAGAAGTGATCCCAGTACCCAGATTCAAAGAGTTGAAGTATTTTGAAACGAAGACCCTCGACGGACCGTTGTGCCTATGATGGTCGGTCACACTTGCCATCGAGGGGAATGAAGAAAGTAGTAGAAGAAATTGCACCAAGTATGGGACGACGGAGTCCACGACGGTCCATTGTGACCACGACGGTCCGTTGCGTGGTCCGTCGACCCAGCCGCGTTTTGGCAGATTTCTAGTTATTAGAATCCTTGTTTAATTAGGTTTTTATTTTTTATAAATAGTTCGAAAAACCTCATTTTTTAGGTTAGACTCGGGGAGATTTGACATCATATTATTAGACTTTGTGTTTAGTGTTTGGATTTTGGAGATTCTACAAGTGATTTTTGGTGATTAATCAAGCAAATTTTCGGACTTTATTTCTTTCTCATTGAAGTAAGTACATGAATTCTTACTTATTATATTTGAATATTGTGTTTATGGCTATGAATAACTAAACTCCATAACTAGGGTTGTGGGAACCGTAGGCAAATAATGAGATAAACCCTAGCAAAAATAACAATTCTAGAATAGTATCTTGCATGTATTTATAATTCTTTCGCTTAGAAATCTCTTTAACGGATGATCAACGTTAGAACTCGCCTTAATGCTACTTGCCAGACCAAGGAGGTAGGTAATAGGAAAAGAATTATTAACATAGATTTAGTGCATACTATCTAATAGGCTAGTATTGATTGATACGAGGTAATAACTTAGTCAAATATCAAATACGATGCTTAATATGAGGTAAAGATAAGGGTTAGGAAAGCAACACACGTAGCCGGACCAAGGTGCGGAGTGAGATTATCTAGATGCCGGACCAAGGATTTAGAAATACATAACTTATCACTTTGCATGCAAGATACTAGGAAAGAATTGTTATAGTTAGAATTATTAAGTTATGAACCTGTGGGGAACACGTAAACCATAGTTACATTGATTAATTGATTAAAACCAAAATTTAAAGTTGTTTAGTGTCTCTTTCAAGTTCGTTGTTAATTTTCACTTATTTAGAGATAGAACCCCCCTTTTTATGTTTTTACTTTCTAAGGAAGTCATCAACCAAATAATAGTAATAACAAGTTGAAGTTAAGTCTAGACTATTTTCCTCGTGGGAACGATCCCAACCTCACTAGTTGGGTTATTTACTTGACGCGACCGCTTTACTTCTCCTTTGAGGAGTATGTTTGAGCGTATCAAATTTTGGCGGCGCTGCCGGGGAATTTAGCTTTTAGATTAACTTGAACTTATTAATAAAGTTTAGTTGATATTTTGTTGATTTAACTTTGTTTTATTGTTTTTGATTCCCTTTCAGAATTATCCTCCTTATATGCCAAATACACGGAGAGGAAGAGAACCCTTGTTTCCCTACGATCATGAGCTAGAGCGTACACTACGCAATATGAATCGAAACTTGGGAATAAATGATGAGGATCCAAACCAGAACATCCCAGATCCAGTGGATGTTCATGGTCAGATGTTACCCGACGCTCCGGGTGAACATCAGTAGAGGGGACAAAATCCCGTTCCACGGCACCAAGCATACTACAGAGGGTATGATAACATAGCAGACTCGGATGGGCCACTTGTCTTGCCCCTCTACCCATAGGCCACACTTTTTGTGGTAATAGTAGCCTGATGCAAATGCTCACTGCCAGAGGTTTGTTTTCAGGGCTACCTTCTGAGGATCCACATGCCCATATAGCTAAGGTAAGGGCAGTGTGTAAAAGTTGTGTGGGGAGGCCTGATTTGGATCTAGATGTAATAGGTCTCATAGTGTTTTCTCTCTCACTGACGGGAGAGGCTGCTATGTGGTTTACTGAGCTCCATACAACTCCTTTTCACTTGGAACCAACTACGGATGTCTTCTTAGCACGCTATTATCCGATCTCCAAGAAATTAAACCACAAAGACAGGGTGAATAACTTTCTCGCACTACCAGGAGAGTCACTTATTAGTTCTTGTTATCGATTAACCTCATTCATAAGAAGTGTCCTAAATCACCGTATTGATGATGAGTCACTGAAGGAATACTTCTATCAGGGACAGGATGACAACAATAAAGCGGTGTTGGACACAATAGCAGGTCGATCTTATGGAGAATGCCCTTATGCTGAGATTGCTGAGAAATTAGAGAAAATCTCCCGTAACAAAAAAGCTTGGAGTACTAGGAAGTCTGATAGAGGGAGAAACACCTTCACAGTGCAGTCCACTCACAACCCAGCCACAGATGATATTAGTGAAGAAAGGGCTCAGATGAGAACTGAGCTTGGGTTGGTACTATAACATGTCACTGGGGGTGTAGAAAAGATTAATGCAGTCAACTACTTGGCTAAACCACCACCTCCAAACGAAGAGTGTTATTATGAGGATGATTTCTATGCAGTAAATGAACAGATGAGGTTTCCGACCAAGTGCCCAAGGCTCTAATCAGGAGAACTGACGCCAAGGTCAAGGGAACAAAGGTCGGAACTATGGTAACTATAATCGTGAGGGTCATTATTTTCGAGATGGAAACTACAATCGCGACAACAACTTCAACAGGGGTAACTATGGTAATAGAAACGACAAGAATGGACCATATGTTCCTCCTTAAAATCGTGAAGTTACTCCTAGAGATGGTGGAGGTAGTATGTCGCGAGTTGAGGATATGTTGCATAAAATGATGAGGAGGTTCGATGCTAGTGATGAGCACAATAAAGAGTTGAGGAATGATTTAGCGGGTATTGGGCAAAAGGTTGATACACATGCAATATCGATTAAGCAACTTGAGTTACAATTGGCCCAATTTTCTGCAACTGTGAACACATGGCAACCGGGCACTCTTCCTAGCAACACTGTCCAAAATCCGAAAAATTATAGACATTGTATGGCAATTACTACTAGCGGTGGCAAGCAAACCATTGACCCACCTATGCCATCTAGTGAGAATAAGGTGACAAAAGATACTGATAAAGTGGTAAATGTTGATGCTGATTTATAGGATAACATCTCAAAAGATGCTGAAGTGCCTATAAAGATAACTCCTATGCCTAGGCCACCACCCCCATTTCCTCAAAGATTAGTGAAAAAGACCGAGGATGGAAAATATTGGCGTTTTATAACAATGTTGAAGCAACTTTCTATCAATGTCCCTTTGGTAGAAGCATTAGAACAAATGCCCGGTTACGCCAAGTTTATGAAAGATTTGGGCACTAAGAAAAGATCGGTTACTTTTGAGGATGATGATAGAATGCAGCATTGTAGTGCTATTGCTACATGATCTCTGGTCCAAAAGAAAGAGGATTCGGGTGCGTTCACTATTAATTGTACAATCGGGCTATTACATTTTGCGAAAGCATTATGTGATATGGGGGCAAGCATAAATCTCATCCCCCTCTCGATTTACAAGAAGTTGGGTTTGGGTGACCCAAAGCCCACAGCAATGCGGCTACTAATGACTGATCGAACAGTAAAATGGCCCATAGGGATACTTCATGATGTGCTAGTAAAAGTGGAGTCATTCATCTTTCCCACTGATTTTGTTATTCTTGATTGTGAGGTTGATTTTGAAGTACCTATTATCCTTGGGAGTCCATTCCTAGTTACGGTAAGAGCCTCAGTAGACATAGAAAAGGGGCAGATGAAATTTCGGTTGAACAGTGAGGAAGTGACCTTTAATATTTGTGGGTCCATGAGGCAGAGTGGTGAGATCCAATCGTCATCTGCTATATCCTACAACATGGGTGAGACATTTGAGACACAAATAGAAGAACGTCTAGGTGTTGAAGCATTAGCGGCAGTGATAATGAACTTTGATAGCGATTGCATTGAAGAGTATGAGTCATTAGTTGCGGCTCTTGACCAAGGTGATGTTCGGTTTAAACTGAAGAAATTTGAGCTTGATATGAAAAATTGCGAGTCCCCACCCGCGAAACCATCGATAGAGGAGGCTCCAAAACTTGAATTAAAAGCTCTCCCACCTTATCTTAGGTATGAATTCTTAGAAAATGGTTACACTTTGCCAGTAATCATTGCATCAAAGCAGGATGAACAACAGGTTTAGAGTTTTGTGAAGGTACTAAAAAGGTTCAAAAGAGCTATTGGGTGGACCAATGCGGACATTATTGGGATCCCTCCTTGTATTTGCACTCATAAAATCCAACTCATGCCTGATCAAAAGACGAGTATTCAGTACCAGAGACGCCAGAATCCTCCTATGCAAGAGGTTGTTAAGAAGGAAATCATAATGTGGTTGGATACCGGAGTAATCTATCCAATTGCCGATAGTAGTTGGGTATGCCCGATTCAGTGTGTACCTAGGAAAGGGGGAATGACTGTGGTCCCCAACGAAAAGAATGAACTTGTTCCAATGAGACCGGTTACTGGATGGAGGGTGTGTATGGATTACCGTAAACTGAACTCATGGACTGAAAAAGACCATTTTCCTATGCCCTTCATGGATCAGATGTTGTATAGACTTGCCGGAAAAGGGTGGTGTTGTTTTCTTGATGGATATTCAGGGTATAATAAGATTTCTATTGCACTAGAAGATCAAGAGAAAACCACTTTCACTTGTCCATATGGGACTTTTGCATTCAAAAGAATGACGTTTGGGTTGTGCAATGCACCCGCAACCTTTCAGAGATGTATGATGTCAATATTTTCTGACATGGAGGAGGATACTATAGATGTTTTTATGGATGATTTTTCTGTGGTTGGTGATTCATTCGGGCGGTGTTTCACCAATTTATCTGAGGTTATTAAGAGATGTGAAGACTGCAATTTGGTACTAAACTGGGAAAAGTGTCATTTCATGGTGAAAGAGAGTATTGTGTTGGGTCATCGCATTTCAGAAAAGGGCATAGAGGTTGATTGAGCTAAAGTTGAGGTAATAGAGAGACTTCCCCCGCCGATCTCTGTGAATAGTGTGAGAAGCTTTCTTGGGCATGCAGGTTTTTACCGGAGATTCATCAAAGACATTTCAAAGATTGCACACCCATTGTGTAAATTGCTGGAGAAAGAATGTAAATTTTGTTTTGATGAAGCCTGTTCTTAAAGAATTCGGTGAGCTAAAAGAAAAGTTAGTGTCTGCGCCTATCATTATTTCCGGATTGGAACAGTCCATTTGATTAATGTGCGATGCTAGTGGGGTGGCTTTTGGTGTAGTATTGGGACAGAGAAGAAACAAAATCCTTCACCAATTTACCTATGCTAAGTAAAGCCCTAAATGAAGCTCAGAAGAAATACACAGTGACTGAACAAGAACTCCTTGCAGTAGTCTTT